>JBBGZY010001850.1:0-388106 GCA_037952925.1 Lithobates clamitans | reverse complement strand
CACTGACAATCCAAACTGACAATGGGGCACATCGAATATAACTGTTTTCTATGTGTCCTTTTGGTGACTGGTGTTTATCTGGTATGGAAAAACATCAGTCACCTCACATAGTGTGGTTGTAACAGGGAGAAGACTGGTAGTCTGTCACATTCTCCATGTTTTCCTCTCTTATTGGGCACCATGCAAGAGTCACATGAGAGGTTCCCCCTCGGGGTGGGCTCTTGGACTATGCCAGGCATTGAATGGGGTCACTAACCCTTCCAAGGGGTAATATTTCACCTGAAGGTGTGCTCACAAATGCCTGCAGACCAGGCAGGTTCTGCAGTCATGTGAAAAGTCAAAGGGTCTCCCAACTTTATGATGAGTCATATGTGCAGTACCCAAGCATGTTCTTACCTAACTCTTCTCCTTCCTTACCAAGTGATCAGGTATAGATCTCCATAAAGCTAGTCCACTAGGGTGCCTACATGTCCCGGATTGCCCGGGACTGTCCCGCAATTGCCATCTCTGTCCCTGGTCCCGGGCACCTTCATTCCGGGACAATACAATGTCCCGGAATGAAATTGAGGTCACAGCCACCACCTACTAACCAGTACTGTAATTACATTTCTCTACACTTCTGGAACTGGTTGCTAGGGCCGGCCTGCCTGCCGTCCAGCAACCAGTGACATCACAGACTCTCAATTTTTCAGACAGTGAGGCCGGGGGCAAGGCCCGACCTTAGTGCTGCACTACTGTTTCCACCCTCCTCGGCACCTCCTCCTTCTCCGGTGCTCAGCAGCAAGCA
Organism: Lithobates clamitans; assembly: GCA_037952925.1. Taxonomy (NCBI): domain Eukaryota; kingdom Metazoa; phylum Chordata; class Amphibia; order Anura; family Ranidae; genus Lithobates; species Lithobates clamitans. The sequence continues at coordinate 387,319 of JBBGZY010001850.1, read as the reverse complement.
GCCGGGACTGGCGTGATCTTCACTCTCCAGACAGTGTCTCCTCTCCACCCACCTCCTTCCTCGGCACCCGCGACCTGGCGCCCAGCAGCAGGCAGAGGGAGTGACAGCAGCAGGGACTGGTCATCTGGTGTCTGTTCTGTGTGCTGCTGCTGGATCAGATCGATGGCGGCCCGAGTGCCTGACTTCTCCTCCTTTCGCCCACAGCTCAACTCACTGTCTGAGGGACCACTCAGAGTCACCAGAGGGAATATTGGAACTTGGAAGGTGAGGGGAAAAAAGTAATGAAGAAGAAGGTGACAGTCACACAAGGGAACACTGGACAGTAATGAAGGTGACACAGGGGAACATGAGTGGCAAGTGACACAGCTGTGGGAGGCAAGTGGCATACTGCATCTGGTGGCAAGCCATGGGTGGCAATTGGCACACTTCAACTGGTGGCAGGATACGGGTGGCAAGTGGCACACTGCATCTGGTGGCAGGATACGGTGGGAAGTGGCACACACACTGCATCTGGTGGCAGGCTATGGGTGGCAAGTAGCACACTGCATCTGGACTATGGGTGGAAAGTGGCACACTGCAACTGGTGGCAGACTATGGGTGGCAAGTGGCACACTGCATCTGGTGGCCGGCTACGGGTGGCAAGTGGCACACTGCATCTGGTGGCAAGCTACGGGTGGCAAATGGCACACTGAATGTGGTGGCAGGCTATGGGTGGCAAGTGGCACACTGCATCTGGTGGCAGGCTATAGGTGGAAAGTGGCACACTGCATCTGGCGGCAGGCAACGGTGGCAAGTGACACGCTGCATGTGGTGGCAAGTGACAAGCTCAGGGTTCCAACTGATTCTGCATTACAGTGAGTTGAACTATTTTATGATATATTACAATGCAGTAATAGAAATATTGTGATTTGATCATCCTGACACCATATCTAGAATGGTGTGGGGATGATTTATGTGCTAACACCAGCCATTCACCTGACAAATCACGCCGAATTCCCTGTCATCCCTACATTGCCCCCCCCCCCATTTTTTGGGGGGAAGTTGGGTGTCCCTGAATGGCAGTTTGGAAATGTGGTCACCCTATAGTCCACTCGCAGTGAACAACAGAGATGGACAGATAGGGAGGGAGTCCAAGCACCGACCCCTCACCACCGGAGAATCTGTCATCTATCAGGTACCACGCCAACGACTGGTTGCTGTTTCTCCTTGTAGTCACTCATAAACCTTTATTGTAGCAATGTTTCATATATCCCGTATTATGTTTGAGGTCCCAAGTTCTTTAATAGTATGTCCAAACCTCACATGTACCTCTTTGAATAACTTCAGACCAGGCTCTGAGCAGTTGAATCAATGTTTACTGTAAACTTGGTAACATGTATAACATGTAACAACATTCCATTCCTAACTGTGGTTGCTCCAGTTTACCTGCACAGGAGAAGGCTTTGAGAGAAAAATCCAAGCTTGGCGGTGCTCCCACAGAGAAGTCCATGCTTCTGGGTTCTTCCGGCAAATCAGCATTTCCGAACGGACCATAGGTCTCACCAAGTCTTTAGCGTGTGCTACCCATGCATTTCCCCCTTTTAATCCAGATCTCTTCTTTTTATAGAACACAGGAGGGAGGCTGGACCCCAGAAAAAGCCTGTGAACATACTGGGAAAAGGCGGCATAAACGTTAACCGCTTTCCCCTGACCTGGTGCTAACTACACATACAGCAGGCTACCTGCCTACATAGTGACCTTAGTCACCATGCTTTCTACAGCAGCTTTCATGCCAGAATTCATGTCTCAGCACAATGCCACCAAGGCAGGGTCTTCAGGCACCAAGGCTAAGGCAGAGTCTTTGTAAGTCAATACTATAGACCTCAGCAACAAGGCTAGGGCAAAGTTATTGTATGCCAGTACCATGGGCCTCAGCTCCAAGCCTAAGGCAGAGTCCTTGTATGTCAATACTGTGGGCTTCAGCACTAAGCCTAAGGCAGAGTTCTTGTATGTCAATATAGTGGGTCTCAGCACCAAGCCTAAGGCAGAGTTCTTGTATATTGATACTTTAGGCCTCAGCTCCAAGCCTAAGGCAGAGTCTTTGTATGTCAATACTATAGGCCTCAGCACCAAGCCTAAGGAAGAGTCCTTCTATGTCAACACCATGAGCCTCAGCGCCAAGTCTAGGGAAGGGTCAGTGCAGTTACAGAGTCCTTGTATGTCAATACTGTGGGCTGAACACTATTGCCGTGTACACACGACCGGACTTTTCGACCGAATTGGTCCGACGGAACGAATCCGCCGGACAATTCGATCGTGTGTGGGCTTCATCGGACCTTTTCTGTCAAAAAATACGTCCGGTTGTGTGTGCATTAGCCTATGGCAGGGTCTGTGCAGAGTCAGAACAGAAAAAGATCCCATCAAAAGCAGTCACTGCCACCTTAACTTCAAGAAAGAGTCATTGTGTATGTCTTTATTTGGCCGTACTATGTATGTGTATGCAGGAGATGTCTTAACTCCCTGGAAACCAAAGTGTTTTTCTTTCAACAAATGTGATACATGGAACAGTTTTTGATTTAGTATTGGAAATGCTTTGTTCATGTGCCTGTTCTCTGGGACATTGTTATGTAACAGATTCCCAGGCCTACTGTGTGACAGCCTGTTCTCCTGTGGCCTCCTTTGCACCTGTCACTTACAAACATACTTTATCAATATTCTCATTACGTGACCAAATAATCTGCCAGTTGGTTTCATACTGAACTTTAAGTGGTCCTGAATTTAGAAAGTGATGATTTTTTTTCTCATAGGGAACATTTAGAAATGGTAATTGTGCTTTGCAGTACCGTGAAAAATCTACCATTCACCTTGAAATCCTTAAAAAAAAAAAGCAAAGCATTCCCTGTTTTTCAGCCTCAGCTGTATATCTTTAGTGTGAAATCATCTAAAGTACTGCTGCCGCTGACTTCTGATCTCACCAGATATCAAGTAAAATTTGTTAAATGTCACCATGGCTCTGATCACTGTTCTCCATGCTCCATGCAAGTTGAAGGATCTTTCTGCTTCTGCTTCATTCTTTCTGTGGATCTGTTCTTCTACCACTGCTGCTGCTTCTTAATTGTTTTCCTACCAGTCATCAGATCACCAGTCATCAACTCTGTCTGACATGAGGAAGCAAAGCCCTGCAACTCTACCAAGACGCCCCCTTCCACACAATAACAATGTTTAGAAACAAACATGGTGTAGCGCCACCTCCATAGGGGCTGCTGAAAGATGACTGTCCCCAGAGGTTGCCCTGACCTTCCAAGCCTCCTGACACCTCTGACACCAATGGCGGCCCGTCCATAGGGGGCGCACGGGCACCGCTCCCCCCACAGCTAGTCACAAAAAAAGAAGAAAAAAGGTCCCTTTAAAAAAAAAAAAAAAGGTCCTGATGGGTTTTACTTCCTCTTTTGCTCTCTGCAAATTAAAAGCATAATGGGCTAGTATGCATCGCATACTAGCCTATTATGTGACACTTACCTGCAAATGAATCCATCTCTGTCCCATGTGCAGGCTGCGTCCATATTCGCCCCTCTTCCTTCCGGGGGCCGCGGACTCCGGGTCTGTGACTGGCTGGAGCCATGTGACATCACACGCTGGGGGAAGAAACAGCACCGAGGTCCGTTTCTTCACAGCGCATGTGCCGATTACATCATCGGAGCACTACAAGTGAAATATCTCCTTTCACGTTTAGGAGATATTTCCACTACCTATAGGTAAGCCTTATTCTAGTCACTGGGGAGGGTTTATAACCACTTGGTGCACTGTGTATGGGTGCCGGACACAGTGCACTATGGGCAGCATGACATCTATGCAATCATGTGATTGCAGGAGAGATGCTTCATTTGGCTGCTTTGGGAGTCCTTGTGGCGCAAAACAATGCGCTGCAACGCTCGCATATTGCAATTATTCTCCTGTTGTGTTATTTTCTATTGGCACCGCCGTAGGACTCTGAGCTGTGGCATCACTTCTGGTTTCTCTGTGCCAGTGGGACGCATGGCCCGAGCGACACATTATCTCGGTCGGATTGGTAGGTTCAGACTGTCTGAAGTATATTGCATATAGCAGCACGTTGCGTTCATCAGACACTTTATTGATCTGTATGTCGCTGCAGCTCTCCTGTGCAGGTCCTGGGAAAATCCACTGCAGATTTCACAGAAGTCACTGCATGTCTCCAACCTCTGTGGTAACATTTATCCATCAGCCCTGTAGCATCATGATCTGCTGTTTCTGGGATTTTTTCATCTTACTACAGTACATGTGGAAGGTACATATAGTCCACTGCCCTGTGGATGAATGCATAATTGTATAATGATAGGAAGCACTTACTGGTTTAGCTCCAAGTCCAGGATAAGCTCTTTCCTTGCGGCGCAAAGCAATGCGCCCGAACACTCCCACTGTAAAATTAATCTCCTTGTCGTGGGGTTTGTGATTTGCACTGCCGTAGGACATGGGCAGTGCTTTCTGCAGAGCCGCGGCATCACTTCCGGTTTATGTGCTTGTGAATTGAAGCTGCGGTTCCGTGTATGGAACGCAGGGCCCAAGCGGCACCTTCTCTCTGAATCTTGGCTGGATTGGTAGGTTGGGATCTGTAATGCTGAGCTAAATACCCTGATCTGTAATGCTGAGCTATATACCCTGATCTGTGAGGCTGAGCTATATACTCTGATCTGTGAGGCTGAGCTATATACCCTGATCTGTGAGGCTGAGCTATATACCCTGATCTGTGAGCCTGAGCTATATGCTCTGATCTGTGAGGGTTTAGCTATATACCCTGATCTGTGAGGCTGAGCTATATACCCTGATCTGTAATGCTGAGCTATATACCCTGATCTGTAATTCTGAGCTGTATACCCTGATCTGTAATGCTGAGCTATATACCCTGATCTGTGAGGCTGAGCTATATACCCTGATCTGTGAGGCTGAGCTGTATACTCTGTCCTGTGATGCTGGGGCTGTTTACTCATGTTCTGTGATTCTGGGGCTGTTTACTCCTGTTCTGTGATTCTGGGGCTGTATACTCTTGTCACTATGGGTGGAAGCAAGCGGAATACAGGGGATGGAGTGAGCGGATTCTATAATGGGTGGGGCTTATGAGAAGTGGGAGGGGTTGAAATAACAAACCTGGATAAGAGTTCCCCTTTAAGATAAGCAGGTGCTGTAGGCTGATTCCTTTGGATGGAGGAGTCCTTGAAGTAAGGGTGTCTGAGATCTTCAGCTAGCTATGAACGGTCCCAAAGATGTTGCTGTGCAATGCCTACCAGCAAAGGTGAACAGAATAAGTAAGGTGTTTCTCTCGGCAAAGTAAGCGGTGCTCTGTATTTTTTGCTAGAAAATTCCTTAGAACCCCCAAACATTATACATTTTTTAGCAGAGACCCTAGGGAATAAAATGGTGATCATTGCAATTTTTTATGTCACACAGTATGTGCGCAGTGGTTTTGCAGATGCAATTTTTTTGGAAAAAATACACTTTAGTGAATTAAAAAAAAAAATGTTTTTGGAAAATGTGAGCAAATAGATACTTAACATGTCATGCTTTAAATTTGCGCACGGTCGGGGAACGGCGACAAACTGCGATACTTAAAAATCTCCACAGGTGACGATTGTCATTTAAAGTGTAACAGCACTAAAAGCTGGAAATTGGCCTGGGCAGGAAGGGGGTGAAAGTGCCCAGTAAGCAAGTGGTTAAGAGGGGCTGTTGGGGTTTGAACCCCCCAATTGCAAGTGTAAATGAGCCTTTAAAGCAGGAACATGATCTAAATGCGGGAAAAAGTGATCTGGGAGACAGAAAAGTTGTTTCTTCTTCTCAGGTGACATTTTCTGCATTTAGGAATGCTGAACGCAGAAGTGGCAGTGAGAATGAGGCCTAAGCTGAAATGAAATGTAGCTTGAAATGTGAAGCAGCTTGAGAAATATGTTGTGACCTCTTCCCCCCGTACAGTAATGCTGGCCATACACTATACAGAAAATCGGCCGAAAAATCGTTCATATAGACACTTCGTTCGTTTTTCGGCAAGTTAATGGGCACAAATCGATAATCTTTTGTGACGTTTTTGTGGAAAAAAAACGAACGGCAAGTTTGGAAATTTTATGCCGAACGTACGATAAATTGCAAGTTTAATGCGTTATTCGTCCGTGAAAAAACGAATGGTTGCTACTGCGCATGGTTGAAAATAATTTAACCCGGAAGGGAAATATTCGTGTCAAATACGTTCGCGTCCAAACCTCATGACCAAGCGTCAACACCAACTATATAAAGGCCCGTACACACGCTCGGACTTTTTGACAACAAACATGTAAATTAGCAGTTCTGGAGAAACATCTGACCGTGTGTACGCTCCATCGGACAAATTTTTTTTAATTCTGACTTTTGTTGGCTACGAACGGACAAACTTTCTGTCCACAAAACTTCGATCGTGTGTGCCCAAAATACCATTGTACTTTAGTACAAAGTACAAACACGTATGCATGGTCGGAAGCAAGGACCATCACGAATTTTTAATGGCTTAAGAATAAATCTGCTTTGCTGGTTGTAACATATTTTAGTTATGATTTGTGTTCTAGTGATATCAATCCTTTTGGTTTGTTTTTTAAGGCCATTTTGCTTATTGTGCATTCACAACATAAATAAACTTACAAAATTATTAGACATGTTCTCTGTCCTCACAATTTAAAAATATAATTTAAAAAGAAAAAGAGCAAACGATACACATCAAACGAAAAAATATAGCTTATTAAATCATACTGAAATCCACAAATTCAACCTGCTAAATTCTTAGCCCCTAAACTCCCCACACCAGTGGCCTTGTTGTGTATCCTTGGGGCTGATTTTGCCACTGACCACCATGCTGCTCAGGTGGGTGGGCTTGCTGTGGTGGGTAGGTTTGTTGTGGAGGAGTGTTGTTCAAATGACACACATGAGATTTAGTGGTTAGCTCTTGTTTCCTGGCCTTGCTGAAGAGCTGGATGATTAGAGCCTCACATAGCTCCCTTTGATCTGCGTCAAGCTCACGGAGCTTACTAGCATTAAAACTGCCAAACCCTTCAGCACTATCGGGTGCTGTGTTTATCAGAGAAGTAGCCCTAGTTAAGAACTCAGCTGTGGCCTCATCCAGATGTTGGCTCTTCCTGGCCCTTTTTTTGGGAGGACGCAGGGGAGGGATCCTGCACTCAGTTGTTGTCTGGCTGCTGGGCCCAGGCTCTTCTTGGCTCTAAAGTTCTTGTGTGTGTAAAACCAACATCATTTAAATTTTTGGACATCATTCATCAACAATTTTCATGTCATGACTTTATAATTTGTAATGTGTCCAAATAGGAAAGAAGATCATTCTGACTCCAGCATTTCTCATTCTTGTCCTAATCCTTTTTGGCCACTGCTGTCTATTGATATGGGACTCACTTTTTGTACCCCAAAAAAGTACTATGCATTCAGGGTCGTAACTACCACCATATTGACCCATGCAGGCGCTACGGGGCCCGCAGCCGAGTGGGGCCCAGTGAGGATAAGAGCCCCGCCGGCACAGTCTCCCAGCCAGGGGAAGAGAGAGGAGAGGAAGAGGCGAGCTGTCCGTATCAGCAGAGCTGAATTGCCCGATGTAAGAGCTTTCATTAGGACTTCCAATGTTCCCGGGGCTCACGTCACATAGCTCCACCTTTTGGGCCAGTGCATTTCATAGAACGCCGATCCAATGCGGGACATGTGACGTCATCAAAGGCGTCGGGCCAAGAGGTGGGGCTATGTGATGAGCCCCGGGAAGACGGGATAATTCAAATGAAAGCTAGTACAGTGGCCAATCCCGCTCTCTGCTGATCCTAGTAGCTTGCCTCTTCCTCAGCATATGTGGGGCTGTATGGTGCACAGGCAGACCAGGCTGTATTGGGCACAGGTCATGCTGTATGTGGCACAGGTCACGCTGTATTGGTCACAGGTCACGCTGCATTGACAGTAGGGCAGCTGTGTGGGGGGGGGCTGTTTGCAGTGTGCCCCATACAACATTTTCTCATTTGCCAACCTATAAACGTCTATGGTAGAATTCCAAAGTGATAATTTTAAGACATAATATGCAAGCTAATTGCCATTAGGGATGAGACCAACAGCCCCCTGTTAGTTTTGCACCAGAACATTTGAACAGGCCAAAAATTGGTTTTAACACGTGAACACCGTTAAAGTCTAAGGGAGTTGAACATGAATAATTCTAAGTGGTAATTTTAAAGGCTTATATTTATGGTATTGCCATAAAAAGTGTTTGGTGACCTGGGTCCTGCCCCAGGAGACATGTATGAATGGATAGAAAAGTTTACCAAAAACACATTTTTTCATGAACAGTGATTTTACTAATGAATAAAGTCAAACAATATAAGTGTAATATTCCTTTAAATGTATTACCTAGGGGGGGTGTCTATAGTATGCCTGTAAAGGGGCGCATGTTTCCCCTGTTTAAAACAGTTAGAGAGCAAAATGACATTTCTACTTTAAAAAATGTCATTATAAATTACGAACGGGAGCGACAGAATTTAGAACCAGCTTCTTTTCGCGGGGACTCTCGGATTGCCTTTGTCTCGCACACAAACAGAACGTAATCTTACATCACACGCTCGTTCGATTGATATACACTATGCGTGAAAACTCCGCTACCCGAACGGCATCACGCATTCGTTCGTACCGCGTGTTAACTTGACATAGACGGCGCATGCCTGAAACTCCGCCCCTGACGTTCTTTTTCTTGAATATTGCCCGCCCCTTTTCTGTTCGGTGCGTAGTGAGGAGCAACAATGGCGGAGACACATGTGTCTGAATGCAGATCCAGAAAGGCCACCAACATGACATTTGAGGAGATGGTGGAGATGGTTGGAATCTTGAAAAAACAAGATTATGATGGGAAACATGGCCCATATGCACATCCCAATTTGGTGAAGGACAAAATCCTCACTGATGTGGTGAAGGCCTTGGAGCGGAAGTTTGGGGTCCATAGAAAAAAGGACCAACTGAGGAAGCGCTGGTCTGACCTGAAAAACAGGGAGCCAGAGCAGTACCTCAAAATAAGGAAGGAACTTCGAAAAAGTAAGTACTTGTGTGTCCCATTTATGATTCTTCACTTGCCTGCTTCTCCATGTGCTTTTCTTGACTGTTATACAGAATGTTCGTAGGTGGTTAAATAACGTTCGCGGGTATGAAATAACGTTCGTAAGGACCAACAGTGATCGTTTGCCAATGAATACGACTTTTTGAAACTGATATAGGCTTATGACTGTTTTGGTCATGATCATTTATGTGATTGAACGAATTTCAAAGACATTGTTGTCTAGATGTCTTTGAAATGTTAATTAATTCAGTGGAATGTAAGGAGAGGACACAGCAGCTGTTTACACATCTGGACTCAGGAGCACTAGTGTGGGACACCATAAAAACTTCACACAAAAAGGTAAGTATTGAATTTGGGGTCGAAGGTCTTTTTAATCATAACCAATGAGTAAAGGGACAGGGGATTATAGCGGTGCTAAAGTATTCCAGGTGAATAAGAGAAAAGAATGTAAGATAATAAACTTTTTATTTAACAATATTAAATACATAGAGAGGGCAATAAAATGGTTAACAACAAACAAGCATAGATATTGCGTGCGACCCAAATGCCGTAGGGTAGGCTGGATGGAGACGGCCATCAAAGAAAGGGCTCGGTTTCATGTCTTCAACTTGGTTCTCTTCCTAAACAGACAATTGTACACCACTTGAAAGCAATGTTTCATTTTCCTATTTCGGGCCATAAATATCTGTGTGCTAAGTATACCTTTTTTTAATTGTTCATAGGGAATCAAAGACGCCGACAACAGGGTCAACAGGACCCCCAACCTCGTCGGGACAACCAACATCCCCGGGACCCACAACCTCGCCGGGAGCCACAACATCGACGGGACCCCCAACCTGAACCCAGCACCAGCATCACAAATGATGAAAGAGAGGTGGGGGAAGTGGGAGCCTGTACCTCACCAGGTGAGTGTCTGACACCCCAGCTTCAGGTAATCTATGTATGCCTGCATATTTCTAAATACATGTTTTTTTCACACTTTTTTAGGTGATGTTCTGGTTGTGGAAGAGCCACCTGACCACTTCACAACAGACAGCGCCCAAAGGCTCATAGGTCAGATAATGCTCTGGAACGGCGAAATTGATGCCATGAGAGCTCGTCTCAACTCAATGCAGCAGGAAATGAAGGACATGATAGATGTTTTGGGTAGAATCTAAACACTTTTGACGTCCATAAACATCTATCATGTTCTTCATTTCCTGCTGCATGATAATGTTCAAATTATTGTTTATGTTTGTTAATTGCCAAAAAAAAAAGTAAAAAAAATTAAGAAAATAATGAAGAAAATTTTACACAAAAAAATGATAAAAAAATAATCTAAAAAAAAAAAAAAAAACCTAAATTTTATCTAAATCTTTTATACAAATTTAAAAAAAAAAATGATCTAAAAACCAAAAAAAAAAAAATTTGATCTAAATATTTATCAAGAATTTTCGATTAAAAAATGAGATAAAAAATTAAAAAAAAAAAAAAAAAAAATAAAAAATTTTACCTTAAGATTTTTTAGGCTAAAATTTGTGTAAATAATTGTTTATAATAAATCCAGAAAAGAAAAATTTTAAATATTTTGTTAATGTTGAACTTTGTAAGTTCGAGGTTGTCATAAAAGTTCACTTTTAGAATATGCCTGTTTGTGCAAAGAAAAAAACGCACAGGAATGTGCACATATAAAAACATTTTTGAAACAAAACAATGTGTGTTTTTTTATTTCAATGCTCAATACCAGTATATTTGTTAAGTTGCTGTGGTTACATTGACAGTGTACTCTAAAATGTGTGTAGCTGAGACACAGCACAATATAATAGTTAGCTCAAAGTGAGATTGGCACCTCATGTTGCACATCAGGTTGGTTTGCACTAGTGGCAAAAAAGAAAAAGATCAAGGCTATTTGCAAAGCTAGTAAACAGACAACAGTATTTCCTTGGAAATCTCATTTTATTAAGAAGTAAACTAATTAATCAGCAAGTAAAAAAGTAGTCCATATATTGTTCAATGACAAGACGGGCATTCTGGGAGCCCAAACCAGCACATGCACTTGCCCTAGCTGGCATCACAGCCTATTGAGCTGGTGGGGAAAAAGGCTCATCACTTTTCTCTGAGGCAATGTAGCCTCATCTGCCCCAAAGCCTAAATTTATTACCTCAATATTGTCAAGAGCATTTGAAAACATTAATGTCCCTTTTTGTATAATATCCTAAAATTCAGGACGTATCATCACATCTCCATCAGAGTGGCGTCCATTCATCCCAACATCCAAAAAAGGCTACATTCTAATTATATGCTCCCTCACCCCCTCTGGTGGCACATTCGTAAACTTTAAGGGGGGGGGAGGGGAGTTGAATTGGTAGCTGGTTTTGACAAGTAAACCTCTACACTTCCATGAGAGCTAAATGCATGAAAAATTATTTAATATTTTGCCTGACCATCCATCTTTAGAACATTGTCAGGCCAGTGGCCAGGTAAGAAGTGGGCAAATCCGTCAATCAGAAGGCACATTGTTCAAATCTATACACATTTTGACATACATCGGACAAAATAATAACAATGTTCGTTAATTAGGATTATTCGTTAGGATAAAGTTATAAACACAGGAAGTCAGCACAGCACAGGGATGGTGTGAGCCCCTCATAATGCTAAATTCATCCTAACGAACGTATCATTTTGACCTTTTGAAGGTAATCTTGCAGGCCCTTGCACTACATGCTTGGGAGAATTTAGTCAGCAATCTTACCAAAAAAAATAAGGTATACTATGTATGTGTTTTGCAAAATCAGCAGATAGAGTAGTTATATCGGTTGACTGTATTTTTTTTTTTTTTTTTAGGGGGGGGGGATAAGTATTTGCACAAACAAAAAGGGAATCTTGCACTCTGCATGAATTTAAAGGACAGGAATAATATTGGGACACATTTTAGAGGGTGTTTGTGGTAAACATGAAAATGAAGCCTAAAAAAAACCAGTTTGAAGTTACTAGGCTAGGTGTGTGTGGGCCAAGGGTAGCATGCTGGTGAGGTTAGTGAAGGAAAATATGCATGTAGGCCACCAAAAAGTTACAGCATGCATGAGGACAAAGAGGGCATTCATTCCCAGCATATTACAAAAATGGGAAGGATGGAATAATAAATTTCTAAAATAATTTTGAAAAACACAAAGGTGATATTAAATCCAACAAAATTACACGAATATAGTCCTTCTGCAGGACTTGGATAATAGCAATACATGTCTCAGGAATAATCTCTCCCAGAGCCTTGTGAGAGATCCAAGTGGTAAACTTGATATCCTGGGGACCCCTCCCTGTCGCCAAATAACGTAAGGTAGCTATGAGCTTTGGCTCTGCTGGAATAGCAGCCCTCATGCATGTGTCCTGCTTCATGATATAGGTGGACAGCAAGGACAATAGTTGCTGAAAGCAGGAGTCCGTCATCCGGAGATAATTCAGAGAATCATTTGGATTATTCTCCTGCAGCTCACGCAGCAAGGGCATATGGCTAAATTGGTCACGATTAAGTAGCCAAGTTTTGGCCCAAATAATCCTCATCCTACTACTCTGACTATTCCTGGACCGGGCTAGAGTCACAGCAAGAACTGCAAGCCCATAAACAACACACTCTCTCCTAGGATTGTGTAACATGGCTGGTTGTCATACAATTTTACAAACGGTCGTAAACGCAAGATAACGCACGAATCTGCACTGACAAACGTATAATAATTGGAAATTAGCAGAGGGAGCCCGAAGCGTTGACGCTGAAGAATTTTACGTCTTCTTTGGAAGTGTCATCCGTACGTTGTAACGTGACTACGTTCGTGTTTGTTGCCTAAACGTCAGACCGTCTGCATGCAATACAAGTTCAGAGAGACAAGGCCCTTTTTCCCAAAAAAAACAACGGGAAAGTTTGTACAAGGTCCGATCGTGTGTATGGTGCTTAACACACACAGAACAGAACGTTGTCTTGCCACTGACCAGACAAAAGGATTACACTGGCCAATACACAGAAGATTTAAGAAGTGAAGGTAAGCAGACCAGTACTATAGTTCTAGGGTATTAATTGTTAGGTGTAGTTTGGCAACTGAACAATGCTGCATTTTTTATTAATACAGGAGCAATGGTGGACAAATTTACATCACCACATTTCCTGCCACAATTCATTGAAATGTACCGAGACCTTACATGTCTATGGAAAGTGCGCTCCAAAGACTACTCAGATCGGCAAAAACGTAAAGAAGCGTATACTAAATTAGTGGAACTATGCACTGTTGTGTATGCAAAAGCAGATATATCCTATGTGACCAAAAAAATAGCCAATCTGCGTACTATCTTCAAAAAAGAATTAAATAAAATTAATGAATCCAAAAGATCTGGTGCAGGTGCAGATGAAGTATATGTGCCACGCCTGTGGTATTTTGAGAGTCTACGTTTTCTGACTGACCAGGAGGAAGCACGACCCTCTGTGTCAAGTTTAGACAGTATCAGTGAGAATATTTCAGGAGATGAAGAAGATGGAACATTTGACGAAATGGCAGACAGTCAGGTAAAGTCTGAATATTCTGTTTTAATATACACCTTTATATGTACACATCTGAAACTAAACATTTAAGAGAATACAGCCAAAAATCAAAGCACATGTAACTTGGTATTTTTTTTTATTTAAAGAAAAATCTTACATAACATCTGTATTAAGAAATAAAATAATATATAAATGCAGCCACTCAAATGTACATATCATTTAGACATTGTTTTGCCAATCGACTGCTCCAGGACCCAGAAAATACTGCATATAATCAATGCGACTCTGGCGAGCTACTTGACTGGAGAGACGTGGTGGGGCACGGCCTAGGTTTAATAAGCCTTCGGTGTCATTACGCCACTCACCAGGCGTGACATCCCCAGACAAAATATCTTCCCGGTCCAACTGCGATTGGGTCATGTAGGTGGAGCTAGTACGCCGTAAGAAGTTGTGTAACACACAGCAACTATGTACTATTGTGTCAATTCTTGAGGGGGCTACATTTATTGCAGTGTGAAATATTCTAAAACGGTTGGCCATAATGCCAAACGCGTTTTCAACCACTCGTCTAGCCCGAGATAACCGATAATTAAAAATTTTTTGATCAGGGGTCAGGTTTTTGAGGGCAAAAGGTTTTAAAATATGCTCTGATAACGCAAACGCGTCATCCGCAACAAAAGAGAAGTTGAGACCTTCAACTGTATCCTCTTGGGCTGGGAGATGTAGAAGTCCATTTTTTAAGTGATGGAAAAAAGAGGTCTTCTCTAGTATCCCCCCATCCGAATTTCTGCCATTTTTCCCTATGTCAACATAAATAAATTCATATTTGGCATTGACAATTGCCATTAGGACAATACTAAAGTAGCCTTTATAATTGAAGAAGAATGAGCCTGAGTTTGCTGGGGGTATTATCCGAACATGTTTGCCGTCTATGGCACCACCACAATTTGGAAAATTCCAATAGTCTTCAAATTGTTTGGCAGTTGCTTTCCACTCCTCCACAGATGATGGCAGCTGTGCAAAGATAAAAATATATGTTACAAAAAAATCAAAGGCTTAATTGTCAAAAAATTAAAACAATTGACTTTATTATACAGGATCTATTTGGCAGTGAAACACAAACTGTCACATCACCACCAGTAAGCATTACCAAAAAGAGAAAGACAAAGCAAGATGCAACAGGCAACTTTCTACTACAAGCATCTGCAGCGTTAAATCAGAAGAAGGATGAATGTGATGACCTGAGTGCATTTGCAGCAAAGAAAATGCGCAGGATGTCAGAAGACCAAAAACAATTACTGGAACCATTACTCATTCAACTTCTTAATAAAGGGTTAAGGGGGGAGCTGACCACAAATACACACTTAGCTGAGCACAAAACCACACACCCACAATCATTGCAAACCACACACCCACAATCATTGCAAACCACACACCCACAATCATTGCAAACCACACACCCACAATCATTGCAAACCACACACCCACAATCATTGCAAACCACACACCCACAATCATTGCAAGTACCTCAACAAATGCATCCGTGGAACGTACCATTCCCACAGCAGGATCGTCAACAAAGCAACTGGGGACATGATTATCAGTACACATCTTTGTGAATAACATACATTTGAGTTTAAATATGTTATGTTTGTCAGTTTGACATGTTATGAACTAGTTTGAGTTTACTGATATGTTTAGAGCTTCTAAAATCAAAGTTAAACAAAGCAAGCTGTACAGTGTTTGAGAGTTAAAAATAAAAGCAGTGTGTCATTACCTTTAGGTATTCCTCTTGCATGATCTTTATAATGGCTTGGCAGGTCTCTGGTATGATGCGGCCAAGTGACTGGGCAGAGATTCCGGTAGTGAACTTTAAATCTTCATAACTTCGGCCAGTTGCCAGAAACCGAAGTGTTGCTACCAGTCTCTGCTCTGCTGGGATGCTTGGTCTTAAAACGGTGTCTTTTTTGGTTATAAGGGGTGACACCTTACTCAATAAGAGCTGAAAGGACTCATCAGGCATCCTGAGATAGTTCCGATAGTCATCGGGATTGTTTTCTTGGAGCTCTCGAACCAATCTCATATGAGAGAAGTCATCCCGGTTCTTGAGCCACTCTTTACTCCATAACCTTCGCCTTTTGATTATGGGTTCCTCTGCTTGTTGGATAGCCATCACTCCAAGCATGACTATGCCAATGGTCCTTTCATCCACATCCATATTGTAGGTAGAGGGTTCGTTCCGACGTACGCACGAACGTATGTTGCTCCTCGTCAAACACAGGAAGTCACAGTACAGAGGTCAAACACATTTTGACGCTTCCTTTTATAAATGAAAAAAACGAACGAAAAAACGATACATTGCTGTTCATAAACGATTTAACGATCGAAAATCTTTACTTACCTGATGGCGTGATCGTTTGCGGTCATTACCGAACGTTCTTTTTTCGAAAATGGGTTCGGCCGATTTTCTGTATAGTGTATGGCCAGCATAAGTCTGGCCATACAATATAAGTTTTCTTTTGACTTCTAAATCAAATACTACATATATCAGTAGATAAATTATATTAATTTAAAACGCAATGTTCTTAATAATATCTTAATCAAGAAATATTGTATAAGAAACTATGTTTTTCAACTTTGAAACTTTGAAACTTTTTCATCTTAAAAAATATGAGACCTTTCTTCTCATGTGATGGGGGAGGTGAAAGGTTAGCTCACTCTTAATTAGTGCCATATGTGGGCTCTCCCAAGAAATGCATTTGAAGCTTCAAAACAAAATGTATCTTAAGAAATATTGTGCTAACAAAGATGGGTGGGCTCCATGGTGGTACCATGATTTTCTGTCAGATGAAGATGGGTGGACTAGTGGGATCAGAATTACTTGTAATGACAGAATGCCGGTTTGTGTGATGCCAGCTTATGTAATTCTAGGACCACAACAGAGCCCAACCATCTTCGTTAGCACATACCAGCAGCCCTGAAGAAGGAGGCAGATCCCCAAAATGCAGTGACTCAATCTATATATATATATCTATATATATACTATATATACTGTCAATAAACAATTGTGTTCTCCCATTAAGAATTGCATTATTCCAGACTTGGGGCATTCCTCCTTTCCCATTCAAATATTGTTTCTCCTGAAGTAACAAAACTGTCACACCAGTAAGGTAGCAGTAGAATTTCCAAAAAAAAAGGGGACCAGCAGCACCATCCACCCGCGGAACCACCAAATAACTACCAGTAACCCCTTCAAATCCTTCCATTGTGGTCTCCAGCTCAAGCGAGTGTATGCAGTAAGTTCAGATTTTATTAAACCATACCCGTTTCCCACTGTGCACAATTTGACCACACCCACCATTTGGCATTCTTCTCTTCTAGGTGCCCCAGATCCTTAACAATCCCAGCAATGTCCAGGTCTCCAATTTAATGCCATCTGCATTAATCCATCAAGGGTATAGAAGAAGTAAAACGCTTACAGATAATGAAGTTTTATTTTAATCCATAGAATTTCCCCATTAAAGTTTGTAAAGCTGAAGACACAAATTAATTCAGGACTGGGTTCATTATTACATTGCTAAAACAAGTGTAAGTATCTGAATTTCCATTGATATTGGCCTCTCGGAAATTCCTGTACAGAAACACTCAGACTAGGAGAGGAAGGGGCAGATTTGAAAGCCAATCAAGGATGTGGCTTACAAATATGTTCAATAGGAGCATACTGATAGCAGGAGAGATCAGAGTGAGCAGAAAGATGGCTTCACCGATCTGCTCCTGACTGTCACTGTCCAGTTATCAGGCTGGGGGGGGGTTCATGGTTTTTATTTAAGCTCAAGTCTAGTGAATGTATTTATTAAGCTGTGCTGGGGCTGGTGTGAAATCTGAATTCCTTTGCCCCAGATACCCCCATAGCAGTGATATTCCAGTTAATTTGAGCGGTTGCATTTTTGAGAGACACTTGTGTTGACTATGTCCACCCATTCCAAACCCCCCCTCCCTCCTATTGGTTCCCACTGAATTTGAGCACAGGGGTGGAAAGGGTGGGCATTATTGGCACTTGAGGAGTGCTTTCCACACCTATAGTTACTCATATTAACCCCTTGGCACCGCTGTAGAACAAATATGTGGACTGGACTTTTTTCCATGGGGCCTGCATATTTGCATATCTCCCTTTGTGCTGGGAGCACGCCGCTCCGGGCCCCGTTCTAATGATCAGGACCCAGAATGTCCAATTCCGTGTCACCTGATCGCTGTAATAGTCTCTGATTGGCTATCACAGTGATCAGTCTCTGTGAAGCCCGCCTCTGTGTTTTGGTGTTTTCCGTCTCTGTGAATGGATGATTGAGATACATTGTATCTTTCTCTGTCCTTGCAGAGAGATTGAAAAAAGCGTGTTTAGAAAAAAAAAAAAATAGTGCCAGGTTAGTGCCAGGATTATGCCCCATACACACGATCGGACTTTCCGACAACAAAACCGTGGATTTTTGTTCAAAGGGTGTTGGCTCCAACTTGTCTCGCATACACACGGTCACATAAATGTTGGCCAACAATTACGAACGTAGTGACGTACAAGACGTACGTTAGGGTGTTTCATAATCTAATGGAAAAAAAATAAACTGTAAAATTTTTGCAGACTTTGCTTACGCCCCGAGTCTGAGTGATGTAAAAGATATATATGCTAAATTTCAAGAAGATTGGATAATATTTAGAGGTTGCACACATTGATCTGTTTTGTAAAAGTAGCCAGTCCTACGTTTGTTTCTGACAGATACCAAAGTTGTCTCTTAGCAACTGTGAGAGCACATTTTTTGACGTCTGCATCTGGGTAAGTGCTCAAAAGCTGTAGCATATCCAAATCATTCTTTGGAGCCCATCGACTTACAATTGCCTCATTGCCAAAAGCGAACATATATGAGGCTGACAAAATGTGCAACCCGTTTCATTCTTTCCAATTGTCGTTGAGGAATATACAACTGTTTAGGGAAGAGGACAATTTTAAGTGCCTATGTTGCCTTTGCCATCCACCTTGCTTGATGCAGTGCCCCTGGGATCCTGAAACTGAAGTCGTTTTTAGACCAACCTCTTAGGTACAGGAGTGAGAGTTGTAATAACTCTTTGTAGTCTTCTCTTGGATGACTTCCGTCTTTTAGGACATTTTGGATGTAGTTAACCATTTTCACTCGTTTTTCTTCTAGAAAGCCTTGAACGGGACTTTCTTCATCCAGCATTGTTGTATACGACTTCTTATCAAGTGAATCCCACAAACTTTGCTTTGATAAAAGTGATCAATGTGTGCAACCCCTAAATATTATCCAATCTTCTTGAAATTTGGCATATATATCTTTTACATCACTGAGACTCAGGGTGTAAGCAAAGTCATATGAAAATCGCATCTTTGGAAAAATGAAACACCATAACATATGTGACATCTCCATTAGGCCCCTTTCACACTGGGGCGGGGGTGGCATCGGCGGTAAAGTGCTGCTATTCTTAGCGGCGCTTTACCGACGTATTTGCGGAGGTATTCGGCCGCTAGTGGGGCACTTTTAACCCCTGCTAGTGGCCGGGAAAGGGTTAAAACCACCCGGCGGTATAGCCGTGCTGCCCATTCATTTCAATGGGCAGGAGCGCTATACACATCGTTCCTTCACCGCTCCAAAGATGCTGCTAGCAGGACTTTTTTTTTTTACCGTCCTGCCAGTGCACCGCACCAGTGTGAAAGCCCTCGGGGCTTTCACACTGAAGAGACAGGAGTGGCTCTTTCAGGGCGCTTTGCAGGCGCTATTTGCAGGCGCGGTTTTTGATTCCGAGCATGCATGGACTTTTGTCCGACAGACACGGACGTGTACACACGATCGGAAAGTCCGACAACAAACATTTGTTGGCGGAAAATTTGAGAACCTGCTAGCCAACATTTGTTGACGGAAAGTCTGACAACAAATGTCCGATGGAGCGTATACACGGTCGGACTTTCAGCCAACAAGCTCACATCCAACATTTGTTGTCGGAAAATCCGATCGTGTGTACAGGGCATTAGTGTTAGTGGGTCAGGGTCAAAGGTCAAGGTCATGATAAAAGGTCAGGGTCAGTATTTTTTGGACAGCATTTTTTTTTTAATTAGTATCAGTGTCAGTGTGTGTTAGGTAGGATATAAAAAGCAAAATGTGCATTATTATTTCTGGGCTGTACTCCGGGTACAAACATCAACTAACATACACACATGTGATATCACTGCGATCATCCAGAGCAGGAAAATGTATTTTGGGTTGTTGTTTGGTTGTAGGTTATGGTAGTAGCAGGAAATATACAGCTAAATGTTAAGAAAAATATATTGTTTTTTACGATTTTGGGCCATTTTTCCTTTGATAATAAAAAAAATAAAATCAGGAGATATCCATTACCATTTACCACCAAATGAAAGCTCA
Source organism: Lithobates clamitans (assembly GCA_037952925.1). Classification (NCBI taxonomy): domain Eukaryota; kingdom Metazoa; phylum Chordata; class Amphibia; order Anura; family Ranidae; genus Lithobates; species Lithobates clamitans. The sequence goes on along the minus strand of JBBGZY010001850.1, from coordinate 367,287 downwards.
ATTTGTCCTGAAAAAACACGGTATAATCCACTGGATGCACAGAGTAGTTGTGATGATATGTACGGTTTTGCTAACACATGTCAAAGTTGCAAAGTTGGTCTTAGGCATTAAGATTTGGCATGACGGGGTTTATCTCTGCAGCACCAGAAGATCACAGCTATAGAGGTATCTGTGGGGCAGAGGACTTCAGATTTCAACCTAACAGCAGCCAAGTGCTCATGGGGTACTCTTCATTCATGGGAAGTACTGTCCCTGGTGCTTTTATAATTTTTTTTTACTAATTGCACTAAACTTCAGCTGTGAAGTGGAGCTCCACTCAAAAGGGGAAGTTCCGCTTTAAGCACTCCTCCACATTTGGCATGTAATTTTTTTTTTTTGGGGGTAGGGGGGAGTTAGTACTTAGTTTTGAGAGGTACCTGCTTCCACTTCTGCTTGGGCTGCCTAGGTGACTCAAGCAGAAGTTCTCCATCCCCTCCTCCTTTCCTGCAATCTTCTGGGACACATCACAGGTCCCAAAAGATTGCCCAACGATTGAGGAGGCACAGCGCGACTCGCGCATTCTCACCTGGCTGTGAAGCCGCAAGCTGTCAAAGCCTGGTGCCCACACTTCTAAAGCCAGGGAGAGGAGAGGGAGAGAACCAAGGTTTCAGGCAGCCACATCGCTGGATCATGGGACAGGTAAGTGTCTGTTTATTAAAAGTCAGCAGCTACAATTTTTGGGGCTGCTGACCTTTAATAAATACAAAAACGGCTGGAAGTCTGCTTTAGATGTAAGTCATGCCTTCTACCTGGCTGTGCTGTGTGGGGCCGCTTGGTAAATTTGAGGACTGGATGGACAGTAGTGGAAACCTTTTGGCAGATAAAACAACTCTCTTACATAAATTGTATATGTGTATTTAGCAACTTGCTTGGAGTTCAGCTTTAATACCCATAGCATGTATTTCTTTAGTTAGATAAGAAGCAGTGCAGTGTGGACTAGTACAAAGTACACAGTACAGTAAAACAAAAGTATCAGTCCATCTGAAGAAAAAATATATGATGTTGATTATATATTTATTTCAGGCAGGTATATCCACCAGAAAAAGCAGCCTTAAAATACGGAGTTCAGAAAATAGTTCTTTCAAGTTTCCAGGCTTTTGTTGTTGCTTCAGTTATGCTAATAAAATACTGGAAAAACCCATGGATGGCTTCTGTGGAGGTTTTGAAAGTTCCCTGGAGGTATAGAAGATTCTGTGGAGCTGTAGAAAAACATCTGTGGAGGTGTAGGAGATTATGTGGAGGTGTAGAAGATTTTGTAGAGGTGTAGAAGGTTTTGTGGAGGTGTAGATGGTTCTGTGGGGGTGTAAAGGATTATGTAGAGGTGTAAAAGATTATGTGGAGGTGTAAAAGATTATGTGGAGGTGTAGAAGATTCTGTAGAGGTGTAGATGGTCCTGTGAAGGTGTAGAGGACTCTGTGGAGGTGTATAGGATTATGTAGAGGTGTAGAAAATTATTTGGAGGTGTAGAAGATTCTGTGGAACTGTAGAAGAACATCTGTGGAGGTGTAGGAGATTATGTGGAGGTGTAGAAGATTCTGTAGAGGTGTAGAAGATTTTGTGGAGGTGTAGATGGTTCTGTGGGGGTGTAGAGGATTGTGTAGAGGTGTAGAAGATTCTGTTGAGGTGTAGAAGTTTTTATGGAGGCGTAGAAGATTTTGTAGAGGTGTAGAAGATTACAGTATGTGGAGGTGTAGAAAATTCTGTAGAGGTGTAGAGGACTCTGTGGAGGTGTATAGGATTATGTAGAGGTGTAGAAAATTATTTGTAGGTGTAGAAGATTTTGTCGAGGTGTAGAGAATTCTGTGGAACTGTAGAAAAACATCTGTGGAGGTTGTAGGTGTAGAAGATGAGGAGGTGTAGCAGATTTTGTGGAGGTGTAGAGGATTCTATGGAGGTGTAGAGGATTCTGTGGAGGTGTAGAAGAACATCTGTGGAGGTGTAGGAGATTATGTGGAGGTGTGGAGGTGGAGGTGTAGAAGATTCTGTAGAGGTGTAGAAGATTTTGTGGAGGTGTAGATGGTTCTGTGGGGGTGTAGAGGATTGTGTAGAGGTGTAGAAGATTCTGTTGAGGTATAGAAGGTTTTGTGGAGGCGTAGAAGATTTTGTAGAGGTGTAGAAGATTATGTGGAGGTGTAGAAGATTCTGTAGAGGTGTAGAGGACTCTGTAGAGGTGTAGAGGACTCTGTGGAGGTGTATAGGATTATGTAGAGGTGTAGAAAATTATTTGTAGGTGTAGAAGATTTTGTCGAGGTGTAGAGGATTCTGTGGAACTGTAGAAAAACATCTGTGGAGGTGTAGGACATTATGTGGAGGTGTAGAAGATTCTGTAGAGGTGTAGATGGTTCTGTAGGGGTGTAGAGGATTATGTAGAGGTGTAGAAGATTCTGTTGAGGTGTAGAAGGTTTTATGGAGGAGTAGAAGATTTTGTAGAGGTGTAGAAGATTATGTGGAGGTGTAGAAGATTATGTGGAGGTGTAGAAGATTATGTGGAGGTGTAGAAGATTATGTGGAGGTGTAGAAGATTCTGTAGAGGTGTAGAAGATTCTGTAGAGGTGTATAGGATTATGTAGAGGTGTAGAAAATTATTTGTAGGTGTAGAAGATTTTGTGGAGGTGTAGAGGATTTTGTGGAGGTGTAGCAGATTTTGTGGAGGTGTAGAGGATTCTGTGGAGGTGTAGAGGATTCTGTGGAGGTGTAGAGGATTCTGTGGAGGTGTAGAAGATTCCATGGAGGTGTAGGATATTCTGTGGAGATGCAGTAGATTCCAGGGAGGTGTAAAAGATTCTGTGGAGGTGGAGAACAGTTTTCCAGACTGTACTACTCAGTACCAGGCTTGTGTCTTTCAGTAGACAGAGACACCCATTTTAATACTCTGTGAAAGACCTCACCCTGATGCTTACAGATATAGCACAAATATGTTTTTTTCTAGAATCCCTATAATGTTTTTGAGTATTCTTATTTATGATCTCTACTTCTTCTTATTAAACAATCCAAGAAATTTCTTGTTTCCTTTGTTCTTGGCTTGCTGTTGTGCCTGGATTTCCTCGTTATGTCGGGCTTGTTCAAATGATCTCTGCCTCTCCAACTCTTCTCTCCGTTTCCTCAGCTCAGCTTCTTCAGCTTCTCTTCTCCTCTGTCTCTCTCTTTCTAACTCTTCCTCTTGTCTTTTTAATTCTTTTTCCCTCATTGCTCTTTCTAAGGCTTTCTTTCTTTCCTGATTTTCTTGCTCCATCTTCTTCTCTCTCTGGTGAACGTATTTTATGACAAACTGTTTGCGTTCATGCATCTCCTTCACTGGATTCCGTGTCTGATGTTCTACCCGAAACTGAGCATCTTTAATGACTTCCCGTAGGAACTTCAGCACTTCCTCATGTCTTCCTCTGGTTTTAAAGTTGTCTTCACGGGTGTAATTTTCAAATGCAAAAATCCTTTCTATGCCCATGTCCCTGAAAGAGGACTCAACGGTAGTTAAGTTCCCATAGTTCTTGTGGGTGAGAACCACAATGGGATAGATCCCTGAAAGGAGAAGAGAAAGGAGTTACATTCAAATATAGAAAAGTTCCTATGTGTTGGTCACATGTGTAGCACCCTCCTAGATAGGTGCTAGGAGTAGTTAGAATTAGTTCTGGCTCACTATGTTCAGAGGAGCTGTATTTTTTTTTTTTTTTTTATTTATAACGGGGAATAGGTTCACAGAGACCACAACAACAATACAGTATATTCAAAATAACAGTAATACAGATACAGATAAAGGTACGTGCAAAAAAGGTACAGCATGTGGGAGATGTTGATTAAGTGGCAACATTTTCCTATTTGGTCATCCGTTGGAAAAAACAAAGCAGATAGGTGGTTTTCTTCTCTATATCTACCTATGGTTTTCCTGTTTAGTTTCTGATGTAGGTTCTTTCATCTACAAGGTTGTCTCTTGTATCTGACTGTGGTTAAGCAGGTTGCTATAGCCCGGTGGCCCCGTTCCTTTTCTTTTTCTAGATGAATAAAAGTAAAGTGGGGAAGAGGAAGTTGCCCAAAAGTGCTAAGAGCAGCAGGGAAGAGATAGTAGAAAGCAGGGAGGGAGGGGTTTGTGCAGGTGGGTAGGGGGAGGGGGGGAGTGGGGGAGCGAACTCACGAACATGGGTCTTTACATCTTTCCAGTATTTGTTGTTAGCTAAATTTAGGTAAATTTAGCTTGCTTCACTGTAACCAGCATGGCAGTAATTATTGTGTTAGGTAAATTTAGTTGTGCTCACTGTAGCCATTGCAGCTGCCTGCGATTAGTTAGGTCTGTTCAATGTTTCAGCTGCTGCTAGTTTTGACTGTTTCCTCTGCTTTCCAGAGAGCTGGAGAACTCTCTGGAACATAGGTGTGAAGCAATACAAATAGCAGCAAGAATACTGATACAGCCATGGCCAATCCCAGGGCCCTGAAGACTGCTGAGAGTCTGTATAAATACTCTGAGACACAGAGCTGCTGGGTCTTTGCCTGCAGAGGGGAAGTCCAGCCTGGAAAGCTTGCTTCCCTCCAGGTCAACGCTGCCATGTGCTTACTGTTTGTGAGTAAGGATGAGCTCAGGCGTGTTCACAAACAGCACGTGCAGAGCCCGCCAGGAAGTCGGCACTGGGGAGCGCTAATCACAAGCAGTGAGACATTTCCCGATCTCTGCAGCTGAACATCGGGACAATGTCTCACTGCTTGTCATTAGCGCTCTGCAGTGCCGACTTCCTGGCGGGCTCTGCACGTGCTGTTTGCGAACACGCCTGAGCTCATCCTAATTTGTGATGAGGCCTCAGGTGGTTGACTTGAATGCTTGGAAGCTGAGACTACAGGCTGATGGGGCTGTCTGCAGAAGATCTAGTCTGGTATCACTGGAGGAAAGTGTGACTTGGATGTTGGGAGGAGGCAGCCAACTTTCCCCAGAGATTTGTGAGTACAAACTGCTGTGAGAGATCTTAGACACTTTGGGCCTGCTGCCACCCCTCTTGTGCTAGAGAGTCAGCTGTGTGGTTGACCACAGGGGAGATTGGTTGGTTTCCTGAAGAGCTAAGTCTATCTGATTCTGTCAGGGGACAATGCTCTTGTTTGGCTAAAGAAAGAAGCTTGCTTTTAACTGCTTCTACTACAAAGACAAGTTCACAGTTTGCAATTGCAAGGACTTCTGCTTTAGCTTTTCAGAAAGGAGTTTACTGTCCTCCATCTGTACATACAGTAGTTCTGTTTTTGGAGTACCCAGTTTAATTCCCTCAACCCTATCCCAGTTGCTCCAAAAATGAAAACGACAAAAACAGCAACACCCCTAGACTGTTTTTTGAGGAAAAGAGTGACTGTGATCATGTGCCTGGCTGTGGGACAATCATTGGAAAAAGAACCTGGGCAAATTTCCAGCGGCTCCTATGGGGGTAGCGCTACACATTTAAAGCAAGGATTCCCAATAGACGAATGGTCTTCATGTTGGATTCCTGCCCATTAATATGATGGTGGGGCCTGAGTCCTGCTGTCTGTGTCAATAGACGCAGCAGCAGGACTCGGGAGAGCACCTGCATGGGTGCCCTCATGGAAATTAGTTCTCCGTGGGGGCACCTGATAAAGAGAAGGGGCCAGGAGCAACACCGGGGAACCCCAGAAAAGGGGATCAGGGCTGCCTTGTGAAAACCCCTTGCACAGAGCAGGTAAGTATAGACATTTGTTTGTTATTTAAAAAAAAAAAAAAACCTTACAATCACTTTAAGGGCTCATTTACACTTACTTCGGCTTCAACGCACATTAACAGCTAGTTTACACTTGCTTCAAAACAAGGCTTCGGACACGCTTTGTTAAAGCTCTCTGAATGCCAGTCAAAGCCCCTGTCACTAAATAAAATGGTTAGCTTACAGTCCTGCTTACACCTTGCTTTTGCTTTTGCTTTGCTTCGGCTTCGCTTCAAAAACTATACCCCATGTAACTTTAGTGGTGCTTCAAAACGTCTTCAAAGCCTCCATAGAAGTCTATGGCAAATCTTGTTTGAAGCCCCACTAAAATTCCACTGAAACCTCATTGAAGCACCTCAAAGTCTCACCAAAGCCCCATCAAAGCCTTATCGAAGCCCCATTGAAGCTCCACCAAAGCCTCATCAAAGCCCCACCGAAGCCTCATCAAAGCCTCATCGAATCACCAAGCAAAAGCAAGGACTGTAAGCTAACCATTTTATTTAGTGACAGGAGCTTTCACAGGCGTTTAGAGAGCCTGTTTGAATAAGTGTAAACTAGCCCTAACTGAGCACCACAAACTGAAAACACTATGTGCTTCAGTTCAAAGACACTTTTGCGTGTGGCATTAGTGGTTGCCCCTACTCTTTACACATTAAGAGGGGAGACTCTTTGCATTCTACTAGTAACAACAGAAATTATGACATTACTTCCTTCATTAATTGTAACACTAGGTATTTGATATATGCAATTGCGTCCAGCCTTTTGCAAAATTCAGAATGTTGGCCGTACTACCCTCAGGTTGAGGGATCGCCTGCATGACCATCTTTATGACATTACCAAGAAACATTCAACCAATATAGCTAATCACTTTAATGGTTGTCATGCAGGTGACCACTCAGCTGTATCTATACAGGGTGTAGAAAATTTCATCGTCCCCAGGAGAGGTGGTGATAAGTTCAGACTTTGTAAAAAGGATGTTTTCTGGATTTTCCGTCTGGGAACACGGAAACCTGTAGGGTTCAACCATGAATGAGATGTATGAAAATTTTCTGAATGAATAATGTGCATCCTGGGTTTTTGCTACTGGTAACCCCGATAGCCATTTTTTCAAACTTTTGCTACTGGCGACCCTGATAGACATTTTTTTCAAATTTTTCCTAACTTTTTCAAAAAATTGGGTTTCATTTTTATTTTGTATTCAGTCTGTTCTTTATATGGTTCTTATGATGTTTTTATATCTCTTATATTTATTAGAGTTTCTGCGTTCGCATCCCTAATATTATTATTATTGGCAACCGCAAACCAATTGTTTCACACAGATTGTTCCGATCACAAGTAATTGTTGCATATATATGTGTATATATATCTCTGTAGTGGACATTTGTCTGTGAGCTATGACTACGCACTAAGGGAGCGTGAAACGCGTTAGCTGGTGATGCTTTTTCCCTCTATCTGTGTTTTTGGATATGTTTTTATGGACTTGCTGAAATAAAGGTGATTTTACTGGATGTGCGGCCAACCAGAATTCATTTTTGCTCATTGGAATATGTGATGGGCGGGGCCAGAACCTGGTCTGTGTGTTAGTGGAGGTGGAGATGGGAGACTGACCTAGAGCCGTGTTCACACATCATTTTTAAATTTAAATTTCAAAGCCAACCCATCCATCAGCATCTCCATGCTTTATTTTATTGACAAGGACACCCTCCTCTCATTTTCTAGCAGTGGACATCTTGAGTAAGGCAGATGATTAATGGAGAGTTTTCTTCCTGGAATCCAACTGTCCTTAGCTCTGGCATGCAGGCAGGAGGGTGTGCTTCGCTGAAAAAGCCCCTCCTCCCATGAAGACTTCTGGGATGTATGACATCATTTTGGCCTAGGCCAAGCAGCTGAAGATATGTAAAACAAAAGTATAACACAAGAAAATATAATATACCCTCCTATCTACTTACTAATGCTAACAGCATAAGGATTAAAAATATTTCATGTTGATTGGGAGAGTTTAGTTCCACGTTGATGCCTATTGTACTGCATGCATAGGATGTAATTAATGAGACACAGACAGCAAAAAAAAAATTGGCCGAGCTTTTAAGGCCTTTTTATTCTATAAAAAATAAATAAATAAAAATGTTTGACTGGAGAAGTTGACAAGTGACAGCATTGGTGGCCACAATGGACAGGACATTGTCGTTCCTGTATATTAGCAGCAGTGATTCCTGCATACACAGATGACAAGGGATAGTTGGAAAAAAAATAATACTTCTTCCTATATCAAGAGAGAAGACTGGATGACAAGCAAAGAGAGGAAGGTTTGAGACAAAAAATTCTTGTCCAAATTTTTATTTCAGAGAAAGGAATTTGGAACTTACCAGTCAGGTCTCTGGCTGTATGAAAAACGCTCTTCAATTCATTCATTTCCTCGGGGGGAATTACGTGCTTCACACTAAACAAAAGGGATGAAAACAAAGCTGTACTGATGCATATACAGTTAGTTTCAACCAAAGGGGCCATGCTGTCGGAATACAGAATTGTACTTGTGCAACAACTACTGTACATCAGTATTTCATAGAGATATATTCTTTAACCAGTAGATGGCAGTGTTTATACATGTGTAGCTGCATCTATGGTATGCTCAATGTCTTTCCCTGAATTAAAGAATTATCCTGTCTGCAGTTAAGCAGCAAAGCCCATGTGGACTGTGCACTGTCTGTTCTGTAGGGCTTTATTCAGAATTTCTAACAGGTGTTTCCAATGCCGTCTGATGCCATTTTGGGCTTCCATTGGTGAGTTGCGCTGACTATCACAATACTCCATAATCAAAGGTTCACCGGCAGCCTAGCTACATTGCTGACTTTTTATTTGTTCTTTGATTTTGTAACTATGAGATTGTATCTTTCTTTAGATCAGTGGTTCTCAACTCCAGGCCTCAGGACCCACCAACAGGTCAGATTTTAAGTATTACCTTGGGGAGATGTAGACTAGAATACTGCAATCATCGAGCAGCAAATGATATCACCTGTGATGTATTTCAGCTATCTTGCAAACCTGGCCTGTTGGTGGGTCCTGAGGACTGGAGTTGAGAACCACTGCTTTAGATGTTTTGGTTGATTCCTCCTGAAGAAGCGACATATGTCGCGAAACATGTTGAGGACCACAACTATACCTACATCATTGTGTTCCCACTTACCAGATGGGTTCTATGCTTCTTAAGTGTTAACTTAATGCTATTACATACAATTCTATTGTTTTGTTGTTACTGTATTTTATGTATTTTTCTCTTAATACATGTTTCATTTTTATCTAAACCTGTTTCATTTACTGGGTACCGAGATAGTCCTTCAACCACCACAGGCGTTATAGGGCAATTTTTTGGAGTAGCCCCCATTAACCCATTCCTTTTCTCAGAATTTCTAACAGGTTATGGGCCCAGGCATAGCACAGACACCCACCCAGAGAAAAGCGAGAACCCAGTCATAGCCAGCTACAGCAAACAAGTGCAAGATACAGCATGGCCAGTGACACATCTGCAACAAAGCTCCAATTTGCAAAACTGACAAACCAGAACTACCAGTGTTGGAAATTCAAGATGAAAATGCTGCTAATAAGAGAAGGTACGTGGAAATGTATAAATGAAGCCAGGCCAGAAAACCCTTCAGATGAATGGATAGAGAATGACCAAAAAGCCTCAAGCACAACCTCTCTTTGCAAAGAAGGTGATCAAATCATACATGTATGTTAGTGTGAAACTGAAAAAGAAATGTGGGAAGGATTAGAAAAGGTGCATGAAAGAGCTAATCTCGGCAATAAACTGTATTTGATTATAAAACTATACCAAACCAAGCTGATTAAAGGCCAGAATATGCAGGATTACATAAGGCACACCTTGGAAATGGTTGAATGCCTGAGAGGTATAGAAGAAGAAATAAAAGATTTTCATGTGGCAGCACTATTACTCAGTGGCTTACCAGAAAGTCATGAAACACTTGTCACAGCACTCGATGCACAAATCCAGATGATGAACTGACACTGGAATATGTTAAGGGCTTGTGGATGGATATAGGTGTAAAACAGAAGGCATTAATAGTGTCAGTGCTTCTATCGCAGAGTCTGCTTTAAAGACGAAAAAAGGAATATAAACAGTAACAAGAAACACGTGAATGTTTTGTGTGCAAGAAACAAGGTCATTGAACACCAGCTTACAGAATCTGAAAAGCTAGAATGCAAAAACTAAACTACAAAGGGCCAAAAGTGTGAGGGAAGAAACTGATTATGCTTCAGATAATCTATATGTTTTTCAATCCAAAAGTCGCACCTTATCTTTGCAGGCATGGTGTGTTGAGTCAGGCACTATGAGGTAGATTTACTAAAACTGGAGAGTGCAAAATCGGGTGCAGCTCTGCATAGAAACCTTCAGTCAGCTTCCAGGTTTTATTGTCAAAGCCTAATTGAAAAAGCTGAAGTTAGAAGCTGATTGGCTTCCATGCACAGCTGCACCAGATTTTGCACTCTCCAGTTTTAGTAAATCTACCTCTATGAGTGACATAACAAATGAAAGAAATGTCTTCATTCACCTTGACCAGAGTAAAATAGAAAAAAAAATCACCACATTTAATGGGCAAATAATGGAATCAGAAGGAAGAGGAGATGGTTTTTTTTACTGTCCTATTTCCCAGAGTGTCACTAGAAAGATACCTGTGAAAAATGTGCTCTATGCCCCTGCTCTTGACACAAATCTTTTGTCAGGGAAGAAGCTCACAAAACAAGCAAGGTGATGACCAGTAAACGACAATTTCATGAACTAACACAAACGCTTCAAACTGAGGGAGATTCCACATCAGTGTCACATGAAGATAAGCAACAAAGTGACACAGAAATAGAAATTAACTCAGACAATACAAACGTTCTAAAAGAAGAAACCAGGCCACAAGAGGCTTCAATTAGGAAAAACACCAGAAGCAATAAAGACATCCCAGCCAAACGACTGTCCTATGTTGCTCGCGTAGCATTAAAACCAGTGCCAGATTCATGAGATGAGATACAAAGACTTCCTACTCATGAGATATAAAAGTGGATCAGAAGCTTGGACCAAACTGCTTACAAGAAACAGATTTATGGTATTATTATTAGTATTTATAGTTGTTGAGTGGGGGGTGTTGGAGTACAGAATTGTATTTTGAGCAACAATGACTGTACATTAGTATTTAGTAGAGATATATTCTTCAACCAGTAGATGGCAGTGCTCATAAGTTTGTAGCTGCATGTATGATATGCTCTATGACCTTTCTTCCCTGAATAAAAGTTCCTATTTCCTGTCTGCATTTAAGCAGAAAAGCCCATGTGGACTGTGCACTGTCTGTTCTGTAGGGCAATGTACAGAATTTCTAACACATACAATACTATAAAGCCTTTCAAACAAACTCAAGGAACCCAACTAAATACATATATGGGAGATGTTTTACCTGCAAAGGGTTTACACTATATTTCCTTCCACTCAGTCTTGTGATCTTCACAGCTCTGCCACACACTAGATACTAGTAGAGGAGGGGACCTACTTTGTGTTTACCAGAGTTCAGTAATATTTACAGGTCTTATCCCTCCCCCAGGCCGTGATTGGACAATGAAGAGGGAGACCAATGAGCTCATATAGCATATATATAGCATATAGCATATATTGCTTTCCTCTACTATCAACAAGCCCTTGCATGGCAGACCAAATTATGGTCTCCTATTTTTTCTTTCTCCTCCAGTCTTAGGTCTGCTGTAAGGGACCGCAAGAGGCTGATACTAAGTCCTATTTAGATACCTACACTGCTTACATTTAAACAATGATCTTAGGATATATTAACCACTTGCTGACAACCGCATGCTAGCTGCCCTGCAAATTAGGGTGTTCGCTGAATGGGCGAAGAGGCGATGTTCAGGCCGAACTTTTCCTCGGCCCGAACCATTTGCCCAACTCTATTGCCCACTTTTAGTAATAAATGTGAGCAGTGTATTCAAATCAGCACACCAGCTAAAAGCCTTACATGTAAATTGGTTATATATTTATTGCTTAGTTCACCCACAAATACTGAACCTGCTGAATGTGGCTATATGGGTATCAATGTCCTTTGATCATGAAGGGGTTAATGTCCAGCCAAGAACAGTTACGCTTGAAGTAAAATGTAAATTTGTAACCATATTAGAGGCACGTGTGCAAAAAGATCTTTATGGCATTGAAGTCAGAGCTTTAAAAAATTAAGGCGGAGTCCCCTACTTACCTGTGTACAAAGACGGGGGCAATGAAATCTGAGTCTTTCACTAATTTCTCTGACCTAACAATTCTGTCAACAAGTCCGAACCCCTTGGTAAACTCCACGTTTCTCCCCAGTGGAAGCAGATTACCTGGAAGGAAGAAGACTCTTAATTAATGACTATGAATAATTCCTGATCAAAACTTCTAAATCAAAAAAAAAAAAAATATTCGGAAGCAAAGCCAACCTGACCCTAATGCTGCGTACACACAGTCAGAAGTCAGACTTGCCAACGGGGTAACCTCCTTCGGTATTTCTGACGGAAAAATTTAGAACATGTTCTATATCTAAGTCCGTCGGAAAAGCCGACAGAAAAAGTCCGATGGGGCATACACACGGTCGGAATATCCGACCAAAAGCTCCCATCTGACTTTTTCTGTCGGAAATTCCGATTGTGTGTACGCGGCATAAGAATAAGATTGTGGGGATGGATGAAAAGTGAAATAATAAAGGTCACCTCTACTCTTTCTCCTCCAATCAGATTGTTCCCTGTACCCTGTACATAGTAGAAAACCCTGATTGGGTTTTGAACGTGTATTGCTGTATATGCAGCTTGACAGCATTATAATAATAAATGATGAGGGTTCTGTTTGATTTTAATGTAGATGTAAATCCTGGATAATATTTGGTTTGTTTTGTACATCATAAACAATTGCAATGTTTTTTTGTTCCTCCGCAATGTCCTGTTTTCACCTTTTTTCTCATTTTCCCAATGTGACACAAAATGTACAAGGATGGTCCAGGGCAATGGTGTGCAGTCCACCATGGAGCGAGTGCATCTAGACAGGAAGTATACTCTATCAGCCACTTCCTGTCTACATGCACTCGCTCCATGGTGGACTGCACATCATTACCCTGATGCCTGCACAGTTTGGGGTTGATTTACTCAAGGCAAACAGACTGTGCACTTTGCAAAGTGCAGTTGCTTAGTAAATGAGGTAAGGCATAGCTTTGCAAAGAGTACCCAATCACGTGCAAGGACAACTTATAAACAATGCATTTTTGCTTACACGTGATTGGATGATGGAAGTCAGCAGAGTTTCTGCTCATTTACTAAGCTCTGGAGCAACTGCTCATGCAGAGTGCACAGTCTTTTTCCCCTTTAGTAGTTCAACCCTAGGGGAGGTTGATTTACTAAAGGCAAATCCACTGTGTATTTGGAAGTGCAGTCGCTGTAAAATCTGAGAGGGAACATGCAAGGAAAATAAAAAAAACTGCATTTTTGCTTGTTCATGATTGGATGATAGAAATCAGTAGAGCTTCCCCTCATTTCAAATCTTCCATTCAGATCTACAGTGACTTGTAGTGCACAGTGGATTTGCCTTTAGTAAACCAACTCCTTTATTTCCACCTTAAGAGAGAACCCCACCCACCCAAAAAAAAAAAAAAAAGAAAAAAAGTATGGGGTCTCCCCAAAACTCCTTGCTAGACCCTTATCTGAGAATGCAGCCGGGCTAGGCAGAAAAGGGCTGGGAGGAGTATCCCTGCCCTCTCCTGAACCACAGCAGGGTACATGCGCTCAACAAGGAGGGTACCTTGACAGGGAGGGCAACCCCTGGCAAAGCAACTTGTTTCCATGTTGATGAGGACAAAGACATCATCCCTACAAACTTTGCCCAGTGCTTGTGGGAGTCTGTGCATGGGGGGGCTTATTGGAATCTGGAATATCCCAGATACCATGTCCCCCTATGTGAACGAGTAAGGTGTCCAGATCAAACTTTGAGCTCTTCCCTACAAGTTTGCAATAGAGGATTCCAATAGGACTTGTGTGGACAGATATTTTCCCCTTCAATTTTTTTTTTTCCCCATGCAAGTCTATAGGAATGCAAAAGCAGTTTGAAGCAGGTGAAAGGCAAGTCAGAAGGTGGTCAGATACAGCTGCCAATGAATTCTGAATGATCTTAAAGTGGTTGTAAACCCTCATGTTTTTTTCACCTTGAAGGTGAAAAAAACACCTGGCAGTGACCATCCCCCCAGCCCCACCCCCCCACCCCGTTTCACCTACCTAAACCCTGGAATTTCCCAGCCGGAGACGTGCTCTTCCCCTGCCCAGAGTTCTCGGCTATTAATTGGATAGATTGATAGCAGCGCAGCCATTGGCTCCAGCTGCTGTCAATCAAATCCAATGATGCGGGCGCCGGGGGGGCATGGCCAAGCCTGGCATTCTTGTCTATGGACACGCCGAATGCTGGACTCGGGAGCACGCCCGCAAAGTAACCAGAGTGCTTCTCCTAGGGGGTTATCTGATGTGGGGAGGAGCCCCGAGAGCCACCGGGGGACCCCAGAAGACGGTGTTCGGGGCCACTCTGTGCAAGACGAGCTGCACAGTGAAAGTAAGTATGAAAAAAAAAAAAAAACTGGAAAAACACTGAGTTTATATTAGAAGTGTACTTCTAATATAAAATCAATATAATATAAAATAAAACTCGAACCATTACAATCACTTTAAACTGATGTCAAATACAAGGCGAATGCACCTGAAAGTATACTATATTTGCAGACACAAGCCCTAATACTTATAACTAGCTAGCTATAATTTTTTCTCATGGGATAACTTTTTTACAAAGTGAGGTCCAGCGGTTGTTTTTAATACCTGAGAGAAAAGTTTGGGAACCACTGACTTGAATGGTGCATTAAAATGCTGTTCACTAAAGTTTTTTTTTCTGGCCACAGCAACAGTCCCCGTCTTTTTCCACCAACCACTTTAGAACTTCACAGACAACAAACTGGTTGCTATTTTCTACGAGGTTATTTCCCCCACCTTCTGTTTTTTATAGTTTCCTATATCATACTTCATTTCTACAAACAACGTAATCATATGATCTATTCACACTCACCGAGCTGTGCAAAGATCTCTCCACTCCCATATCCGTCCATTTTCGGCAACCCTCGATTATCCACCAGCATGATGTTACTTGTGATTTTGTGTGGAATTCTCTCCAATGTATGGCCTCCATGGTGACCTCCATGCATTTCATCCGCCTTTGCCCAGTTCTGATATTCACCATCTTGCCAGACGTATATACAGGTGTTAATGAATGAAGACTTTCCATGTCCCGCCAACCCAAACAGCTGGATGAGGCATCGGTTGAAGCCCTGGTTGCCCCTTTTGCATCTATCAAAGCTAAAATTATTAATGAATGGTCTGAGCTCATCCATATCCATGTCTACCTCCGGGAATTATGTCCTTCTTATGACTGCAGTGAATGGAAATCCCAGTGTTGTTTGTCTTTATACTTTGAAAAAGAACTTCCTACTACGGTAATTTTCAACTGATAGTGTATATCTCCAGCAATTGCCTTAAGGTTCTTCCTTATGGCCTGAAGTCAAAAGTACAAAGAATAAAGTCATTAAAGTTATATCAATAAGGAAAGCTCTAGGATGTCCTCCTACAACCTTTGTCACAAGAGAACCAGTTCAATATCTGTTATAAATGATCTATTGGTTAACTTCTACCAGAGAGTATAGTAATGGGAGATGGAAATTCAGCATCAGAGGAGAGAATCCCAAAGCAATTTAGGTGTCAGCAACATTATTTCATCCAACATGATAAGAATTAATTGTGGGAGGGGCAGAGACACAAACTACTGCAGGAAATCTCCCCATTGTGGGAGGGGCAGAGACACAAACTACTGCAGGAAATCTCACCATTGTGGGAGGGGCTGAGACACAAACTACTGCAGGAAATCTCACCATTGTGGGAGGGGCAGAGACTCAAACTACTGCAGGAAATCACATCATTGTGGGAGGGGCAGAGACACAAACTACAGCAGGAAATCTCATCATTGTGGGAGGGGCAGAGACACAAACTACCGCAGGGAAATCTCACCATTGTGGGAGGGGCAGATACACAAACTACTGCAGGGAAATCTCACCATTGTGGGAGGGGCAGAGACACAAACTACTGCAGGGAAATCTCACCATTGTGGGCGGGGCAGAGACACAAACTACTGCAGGAAATCTCACCATTGTGGGAGGGGCAGAGACACAAACTACTGCAGGAAATCTCATCATTGTGGGAGGAGCAGAGACACAAACTACTGCAAGAAATCTCATCATTGTGGGAGGGGCAGAGACACAAACTACTGCAGGAAATCTCACCATTGTGGGAGGGGCAGAGACACAAACTACTGCAGGAAATCTCACCATTGTGGGAGGGGCAGAGACACAAACTACTGCAGGAAATCTCACCATTGTGGGAGGGGCAGAGACACAAACTACTACAGGAAATCTCCCCATTGTGGGAGGGGCAGAGACACAAACTACTGCAGGAAATCTCATCATTGTGGGAGGGGCAGAGACACAAACTACCGCAGGGAAATCTCACCATTGTGGGAGGGGCAGATACACAAACTACTGCAGGGAAATCTCACCATTGTGGGAGGGGCAGAGACACAAACTACTGCAGGGAAATCTCACCATTGTGGGCGGGGCAGAGACACAAACTACTGCAGGAAATCTCACCATTGTGGGAGGGGCAGAGACACAAACTACTGCAGGAAATCTCATCATTGTGGGAGGAGCAGAGACACAAACTACTGCAAGAAATCTCATCATTGTGGGAGGGGCAGAGACACAAACTACTGCAGGAAATCTCACCATTGTGGGAGGGGCAGAGACACAAACTACCGCAGGGAAATCTCACCATTGTGGGAGGGGCAGATACACAAACTACTGCAGGGAAATCTCACCATTGTGGGAGGGGCAGAGACACAAACTACTGCAGGGAAATCTCACCATTGTGGGAGGGGCAGAGACACAAACTACTGCAGGGAAATCTCACCATTGTGGGAGGGGCAGAGACACAAACTACTGCAGGAAATCTCACCATTGTGGGAGGGGCAGAGACACAAACTACTGCAGGAAATCTCATCATTGTGGGAGGAGCAGAGACACAAACTACTGCAAGAAATCTCATCATTGTGGGAGGGGCAGAGACACAAACTACTGCAGGAAATCTCACCATTGTGGGAGGGGCAGAGACACAAACTACCGCAGGGAAATCTCACCATTGTGGGAGGGGCAGATACACAAACTACTGCAGGGAAATCTCACCATTGTGGGAGGGGCAGAGACACAAACTACTGCAGGGAAATCTCACCATTGTGGCCGGGGCAGAGACACAAACTACTGCAGGAAATCTCACCATTGTGGGAGGGGCAGAGACACAAACTACTGCAGGAAATCTCATCATTGTGGGAGGAGCAGAGACACAAACTACTGCAAGAAATCTCATCATTGTGGGAGGGGCAGAGACACAAACTACTGCAGGAAATCTCATCATTGTGGGAGGGGCAGAGACACAAACTACTGCAGGGAAATCTTACCATTGTGGGAGGGGCAGAGACACAAACTACTGCAGGGAAATCTCACCATTGTAGGAGGGGCAGAGACACAAACTACTGCAGGGAAATCTCACCATTGTGGGAGGGGCAGAGACACAAACTACTGCAGGGAAATCTCACCATTGTGGGAGGGGCAGAGACACAAACTACTACAGGAAATCTTATCTTTGTGGGAGGGGCAGAGACACAAACTACTGCAGGAAATCTCACCTTTATGGGAGGGGCAGAGACAAGAACTGCAGGGAATACTTACCATTGTGGAGGGGGGGGGGCATGATCGCCGCCGGCCAACTGCAATCGTGGGCACAAGAGCCAGATCGGGGATTTGTGTATGTAAACACACAAATCCTCGTTCTAACAGGAGAGACAGCTCTGCTGTTTGTAGTAATTGCGAACAGCGATGTGTTTCCTCCCCCATTCAGTCCCATTGCCCCCACAGTAAGAAACACTAACGAGGGAACACATTTAACCCCTTGGTCTCCCCCTAGTGTTAACCCCTTCCCTACCAGTGACATTTACACAGTAATCAGTGCATTTTTATAGCACTGATCGATGTATAAATGTCAAGGATCCCAAAAAAGTGTCTGATCTGTCTGCTGTAATGTCGCAGTCCCGCGAAAAATCACAGATCACCGCCATTACTAGTAAAAATAAATAAATAATAAAAATGCCATAAATCTATCCCCTATTTTGTAGATGCTATAACTTTTGCACAGACCAATCAATATACGCTTATTGCACTTTAGTTTTACCAAAAATATGTAGAAGCATACATATTGGCCTAAACTGATGAAGACATTTTTGGATATTTTTTATAGCAAAAAGGAAAAAAGATTGCTTTTTTTTTTTCAAAATGTGTTTATACACATTTTGAATGACGTACGACCGGACTAAAATAAGGAAGTTCATAGCCAGTAGCCAATAGCTGCCCTAGCGTCGGTTTTCATCCATCGGACTAGCATACAGACGAACAGATTTTTCGACCGAACTCGAGTCCGTTGGAAAGATTTGAAACATGTTTTAAATCTAAAGTCCGTCTGATTTTCGACAGAAAAGGTCTGCTGCAGGTCCGATGAAGCCCTCACACGGTCGAAATTGTCCGACGGATTCATCCCATCCCGTCAGACCAGTTTGATCGAAAATTAGTCATGAAATTCTCGAAGCTTCCAGTTTCTTAGGCCATAGAGATGATTGGAGCCACTCTGGTCTCTGATCAGCTCTATGGTAAGCTGGTGGAACCACCGGCTGCATTCTCAGGTTCCCTGTTGGGACAGGAGAGCCAGAGAAAAACATGGAAGACGGTGGGGGGGGACATTCCCTCCCACTGCTTGTAAAAGCAGTCTAGTGGCTAATTAGCAGCTAGGATTGCTTTTACATGAAAGCCGACCGCTGGCTGAAAAGAATGCTACCAAGATGATACCTAAACCTGCAGGCATCATTCTGGTATAACCACTCAAAGTCCAGCAAAATACCAATACATTTCTGGTCCTTGTTGGGCATATATTGTAAACTTTTTTTCATGCAGCCTGTGGGCTGAACGAAAAAAAGAGATTGATCGGTGGGTATGCCCACCATTAGAATACCCCCCTTCATCCACCCACTTCTAATGATGGACATACATGCACCATTTTGTTTTTGTATTTGCAAAGCAAATAAAAAAAAATAGTAAAAAATAAAACATTTTTTAACGCAATGTGTACCTAAAATATATATATGCCTAAGCATGGGGGCATCCGCCCCAAAAAGTTAGTAGCAAATCGCTCCTCCGCCCACTGCTGCCTCCACGCTTCGGCATATATGCTCTTTTTTTAACTGTGGTGGTGAAATCACCTCCTACTGTGCTGGAATCACGGCTTTATCTATCCTGGGAGAAAACACTGTTGCTGTTAAGATAAATAATCCACGCTGCAGCTGAATGGCGTACCTACTAAGCAAATGATGGTTAACAATAAAACAAACATTACAGTATAACATACTATACCTGCAAAGCAAATACAATAAAACATAGTAAAAATAAAACCAAGAGAGAACGATAGATATAGAACAATAGTGAGCGAACAGTAGAGTGGAAAGTAGAGAGTGAACATAAGAGAGAGACCAATAGAGAGAGAGAAGAAAAATACAACCACAACTATTTTTGGCTTTTTTATTTTTTTGTGTGGTTTTTTTTTCACTTTTTTCACTTTTATAAAAACTGTAAATAAAAATATAAACTGAACGTTGCAGATTAGGGTCTCTCAAAATGTGATGGCCATCACATCTTTCGAGACCCCGAGACCCTGTGAACGTGTGCCTATGACTGTGTGGTGCTGTTCCCTAAGCTAATACTCAAGTAGCGTGTGATAGCGTTCGAAACAGTCACCAATGCAAAGACCAGGTTGTTCAGGACAGGAGGGACAATAAAAGCGAGTGTCACGCCTAAATCCGCGCTTTCTCCAGACACGACGTATCAGAGAGGACATGCGGAAAATGCCTCTTATGCAGCCGGCTTACTGCATTTGGTTGGGGATGGTGAGGTGGAGCACTGTCTGTATACAGAAGGGCTCTGACGATCTCTTCCTGGAATTTAAGGAAGGATCCAGTCTGTCCTGAAGCTCTGTATAGCACATGAGCATTCAGCAAAGCCAATTGAAATAAATAAACAAACACTCTTTTATACCAGCGTCTGGCCTTACGGGCAATAAGGTACGGCGCCAACAACTGGTCGTTGAGGTCCACCCCTCCCATATTTTGGTTATATTCGTGGACACAGAGGGGTTTCTCCACAACACCAGTCGCCGTAGTAATTTGGACCGTCGTGTCTGCATGAAGGGAGGTGAGAACGAAAACATTGTTATTATCCCTCCACTTCATAGCGAGCAAATTATTACACTTGAAGCAGGCTCTCTCCCCCAGCCCTAGACGGGAATATACAAGCCGCTGGGGAAAGCCCCGGCGATTAGGTCGCACGGTGCCACATGCTCCAATCTGATGATCAAACAAGTGATTAAAAAGTGGCACGCTTGTATAATAATTGTCCACATACAAGTGGTACCCCTTTCCGAATAAGGGTGACACCAAGTCACACACTATCTTGCCAGCGCTTCCTATGTAGTCAGGGCAGTTTATCGGCTCTACGTGACTATCTTTTCCCTCGTAAACCATAAATCTACATGTATAGCCTGTGGCCCTGTCACAGAGCTTACACATCTTGACCCCGTATCTGGCACGCTTGCTGGGAAGGTACTGTTTGAAAGACAAGCGGCCAGAAAACTTAATCAGGGACTCATCAACACAGACAACTTGATGGGGAGTAAACAAGTCTGCAAAACGCTGGTTGAAGTGGTTTATGAGGGGCCGAATTTTGTAGAGCCGATTGTATTCAGGGTCTCCACGAGGACGACAGAGTTCATTGTCGTTGAAGTGCATGAACCGCAAAATCTGCTCATATCGTGCCCTGGCCATGGAGGCAGAGAACACGGGCATATGGTAAATTGGGTCAGTGGACCAATATGACCGCAACTCACTCTTTTTGGTTATGCCCATGAGGAGGGATATGCCCAGGAAGTCCTTAAATTCGGAGACCGTAATTGGTCTCCAATCTCTGGCAAGAGTCGGCTGGGGATTAGCAGTGATGAATTGCCAAGCATATAAATTGCTTTGGTCTACAACAGGTCTATAGAAATCTTTGTGAATAAAAATCAAGTGACGTAAAATCAACTGTTTCCACCTGAATTACAGGTTGGCCAGTGAATGGGGGAAGTACGGGTGCTGCAGAAGTGGTGGGTTCCCAATTCGGATTGGCGAATGCAGCAGGAAGGGCACTATGAGCGCGACGGGCCTGTGTTTGTCTTCTTCTTGGTGGCAGCGGGACACTACTTGTGCTTGCCACCTCACCAGCTTGAACTGCACTTATCTGACTCGCCACGTCACCAAGTGTTACTGCAGTGCTGGATGTATGACCAAGGTGTACTAGGCCGCTGGTGCTTGCCAGTTCACCAGAAGGAATAGCGGCGTTAGTACTGCTCGTGCACCTCAAGGAAAGCAGAAGAAGATCAGGGTCTGGTATGCCTGACCTTGGCAGGGACCCCATTTCCGTTGACAGAGCTATCTGTCATGGAGCCGCTGTCCTCTACAGGATCATATTCTGAGCCTGAATCTGACAGATGAGTGGCTTCCTCTTCACTATCTGTCATGCTCAGAAACGTGTAGGCCTCTTCACTAGTGTACCTTCAATTTGCCATTTTGGGCTCTAAATTTAGTAGTACACTAGTGAGACTCACAGGCAAAAAAGCTCCTGACTGTTAACTACTGATTCAAATGCTACCAAAAAAACTGTTAGCGATCGCAGGGATCAGGCCTGACTCTGCGAATTCTGCAGTTATGCGTTTAGTGTTTTGTGACAGTGATCGATCGATACTGCACTTGGGTGGGCTGGGCTGGGCGGAGGGGCTAAATGCAGGTGCTAGCAGGTATCTGGGCTGATCCCGCTAACACTGCATTTTTGGGAACCCTAAACTACTGGGGATGCTAGTATAGATCTGATCAGATCAGATATTGATCCGTTCAGACACTATACTACTAAGGGAGGTGTACGGTGTGTGCGTGGGTGTAAGTGGTACTGGCACTGATCTGGCGCTGCCTGGGGCAACGCAGACCCTATCTAAAACCTAACTTTGATAACCCGTCGGGTGATCAGGGGGTTAAACCTTTATTGGGTAAAATATGGCAGGTGCCCTGACGCTATAAAAAAATCTAGCTAAACTGCATCACCCGTGACACTTATACTGTGATCACAGGTGACAGGGGGTAATCAACGGGCTAAACCTTTATTGGGGGGGTTAGGGGAGTCCCTAAACCTATCTGAGCCTAATACTAATTACCCTAACACTGATTAGTGTCACTAACGACACTAGTACAGCGATAAAAAAAAAATCTGATTGCTGTACTGGGTGACCCAGTGACAGGTGGTGAAGGGGTTAATTGGGGAGGGTGATCGGGGGGTGATTGGGGGTTGAATTGTGTGCCTACGTGACCTGGTGTCAGTGTAGTGTTGGTGCACTTACTTGTATGTCTTCTCTCCTCTCTGTCTGGAACGAAAATACCGACACGAGAGGAAATGACATCACTTCCCCTGTCAGTGTTTACAGTTACACAGACAGGGGAAGGATCTCATTCGTCAGGACCGATCACCAGGTCCAGGCCAGATATCATTGGCCCTGGGCCTGGGGATTGATCGGTCCCTGATCGAATCCGATTGTCATGGCCGGCGGGGGGGGAGGCGCGCGCCCCCCCAGCCGGCCGCGCGCCCGCCGTACAATGATGGCGATTCACCTGCCTGTGCCATTCTGCCGCAGTATAACTGTGGCAGACAGTCGGCAAGCAGTTAACAGAATGAATTTTGCTATTAAAATGTCATGAAAATGGTGCTTACATAATTGTTGTTACATACAGTATTTCTATCTCATATAAATAGATTTGATATATATTTTTCTATATATAATTGGCACTTTTTTACAATCTTTAGAAAAACGATTTAAAGTAGATGTAGCACCCTCCTATCATAGGCTGCTAGGCACATTTAGTTTTTGGCTTCTTTTGTAGTTAAGGGAGCAGTGATTGTTTGTTGTGGTCTGTTCACGGTTTTCACAGGCTCAGAGTTTCATTGCTTCCCCATGCTTCTGGATGACGTTTCAAGAATATGGGGTTGGGAGAGTCAATTAACCAGTGTGAATATTTATCTTGCCCTAGCCAATCCCTGGAGAGGAGAGGAGAGAAGGTGTCTGGGGAGGTGATAAATAGTTTGGAAACCATGGAGAGATTGTTCCTTTCTTAGCAGAGAGGGTACCAAAGCCTCTGAGGATGCTGTCCTAAGTGGCAGCCCATGGAATGAGTAGCTGCTGCTATTTGATGTCTCATATATGTTAGAGCTGAGATCCGGAAGCAACCTTTTAGAGGAGCTGGCTGTGGGACTTCACCTCATGGGATCTGGTCTGGAGAAGGATTGTCTTTCTCATTGGGATTTGATCAGAGGAAGTGAGTACTGACCCTGAATTGTGATCCCTGGTGACTGTGTGATTTTAAGATGTAAGTGCCAGAGCAAGCTATGGACTGAAACAGCTATCATAGGGTCTCAGAGTAGTGGCCATCAGCAGAATCCTGGAATGGAAGCTTGGAGAAGAGTGTCCTCCTGTTACTGTGCAGCGTATTGGAGTATCCAGTGCCCTAACCTCCTCCTGTTTATCGTTCTTTAAGCAATATATATCTAAAATACATCCCCTGAGTTACAGAGCTAGTGTGTATGGACTGATGCTTGTGGGGACAGAAAGCATCTGTAGTTTTCGGGAAGAGACAGATATTACCAGAGGCCTCTACAAGAGTAGTGCTACATATACAATTTATGATTTTAGAGGATGTTTCCTTTACTAATTGAAGTAAGTTGTTTTTCCTTTTTTGTGTTTTAAATGAAGTCAAGGTACCAGAACAAATAAAAAATTGCTGAAAAAAAGCCTCCGCTTTTTCTACTTTTTCTTTTGCAGCCTCTATTGTTCATCTCACTGTTCCTCCTGCTGTCTGGCTAGTTCCATTTGTCTCTGCCTCTCCAGCTCCACCTGTATCATTTTCAGCTCAATGGTCTCGCCCTGTCTCTGCTTTTCTATCTGATTGTTAATTTGCTTTTCCTGCTCCTTCCCTAATCGTACTTGGTCCAAGGTGTCAGGATCACTAAAGTGCTCCTGCTCCTCATTCCAGCATCCGGGTTTTGGCTATTTAAACCAGTCCCAGTATGTAGTGGAATCTTTCCACAGTGCACCACCTGATGGAGGCTGAGGTAATCTTTAGTAATGTATAAGTAGAAGTCAGTTCCGTCTGTAGGGAAGAGAGGAGAGACAAAAAGGACAAAAAAATTCCAGTAAACTAAAAGTTAGTGCAATGATCGGCCAACAGGGCCTTGTAACACCAGACAACTCCCCAGCAATATTGGGGGTAGAGTCCTCTCAGGACCATTCTTGGGAGGCACAATTGCAGACCAGAGGGCATAGAGCTGGAATAAGATAACTGTAGAAAGTTCTCTACTTGCATAAACGCACAGTGAACAGCACTGTGTTTCAGGGCTGTGGTACAGTTAGGTGAAAGCCCAGTGCATGGGGAAAACAAAACTGTCACAAACCTTCCCCGTCAGTCAGTTCAATTGCAATAAGGCACCTGCAAAGCAAAGGTTAATATGAGGGACATTGCGCTGTTCCTATGGAGGATGCTGTGACAGGATCCATTCCTCTATGTCAAACCAGTTCATCGCTGAAGTGGGGTTATCAAAGAAATGAGAAATTCCGTTGGCAAGGACCTTCAGCTTCACCGGGTATAACATGTGTAGCAATAACTCTTGGTGGAGCTGCTGGTTTAAAGCGGGCCTGTCCTCTATGCTCTTCACCCTTCTTAAATTGTTCAATCCCCTTGACACAACTGTAGTGCAGTGTTGTAATTATATGAATATCAACTTTAACCCACAATATGCACTTACAGTTATAGTTACCTCTACCTGGGTGCTGGTAGCTCCTCCTGTGGGAGAAATGACAACACTGCGCACAAACTACAATAATGACCAAAATAACTTCTTTCTTTGAGTAAGTAATATATTTTTATAAAGAGTTATTTCAATGAATATACTATCACACCAACGTAGTGTGATAGTATAAGAAATGATTATGACAATCAATAACAATCACAGAAATGTATATGTATATATTGGTATGAATCTATACCCGGGAGCTCCCCCTGCTCTAGACCTTAAAGTCACTATACTAAAATGCAGGGCCCTGCAAATGAAAAAGAAAAGGTAGTCCAGACGTCTTCAGTCTTCACTAGCTTTAATAATTGTAATCCGCAAAGGGTTCCTCCTGGGTGTTGCGCAGTGCAATATAACACACTAAAACAATTGTAATCCAGCAGATTGACTAAGTGTTCTTATATGAAGAAACCAGACATTTAGCATCCGTTCTTGAATACTGGAGTCTATTCGGGTATAAAGTTCTCCAACTTCACTTGTTCCGTGGGACTATCAGTCCCAGCAACACTCCGTAACAGTTCTAACTGTGTATGCAATAGTTAAACAAACTTCTGGGTGCTAACCCTCTCACCACACGAGATCCGGGCAAATGGATGTCTCCATTTCAGCAGTTCTCAGTCCGTATCGAGACACCACCACGCCGTCACACTGTTCCGTCCACAAGCGGCCAGGAGTCCTCGGTTATCTCCCCACGGGTCTCCTGAATGATTCACTTCGGCTGCTCCAGCACGCTGTGATCTGATGGCAAGATCCTTGCAGCTGCTCCGCTCCTTTGCAAAGTAGGCCGCCACCCTGTAGGACACACACACCCACAGAGTTCTGCTGGCAGACCACGCATCCCAGGAAACATGAGACCTAAAATGGCCGCTGCTTACCCTTTTATATCCCCCACAATGCAGTTCAATTTTGACTTTGTCCAGGAGCATTGTGAGTGGGTCAGAGCTACAGTTCCAAAGTAAACATATGAATCACTTTCGTGTCACTAAATCCTGAGACATAAACTTATTGTACTTTATCAATTGTCCACAAGATGGCACTAACACGACTATTGTACTACCCCGGGGATGGGCGTGACCGGAGGCTGAGGAGGAGGGGAGGGCGTTGAGAACCCGGACCTAGCCGCTATCAGCTGTTCCTCCCGACGCCCGCCCGCCACCCACGCCGGATGTTCGGGATGCCGAAGTGGCTTTCCCCATGTGTATGACGGCCGGAGGGTGGAGGAGACAGGGAGTAAGCAGCTGGCTTATGATTTAGCCGAAGCCGTGGCTCTCCTGGAGACAGGGGTCTAAGAACCGCACCGGACCCCTCATTTGAGCACTTGCGCTGGCCGCCAGCACACAGGTGGATACCGCTGGTCAGCGGTTTACATGACAGGAGGAAGTAAGATTGTCCAGCTACACAGAGCGCCGCACATCTGAGGTAACCTGTCTGTCTCACCCCTAACGAACGTGAGCCTGTAGTGTCATCTCCCGGTGAGTCTTTTACTATGATGTATTGGAAGGAGCATTTCAAAGGCTGAAGAGGGAGTTGTAAGGTGCAATGTGATCTTACTGGCTAGCGTTACTATCTCAGGGCCTGGTTGAACTTTCTGGAGCCGGTTTCTGGAGGCGGTTTCCCCCCTTGGGGTATCAGCAGACCACTGGTTTACCCAGGAAGAAAAAAGTTGACAGCAATTGAATAGGTGGTACAAACCCTTGACCCCTAAAGTGTAAGGGGTGAGGGTGGATAAGATGACCAGGAAAAAAGGGTCAGAGGAGGCCGCAGCACAGGAGGGAGCGCATAATTTGCGAGGCCCTAAGGAAAAAGTAGCTCAGGGAGCGGCCGCTAAATTGGAGCGATTTGCCCATACACCAAATAGCACACCAAAAAAGGGAAACCAGGGGGGTGCACAACTCCAAGTGGTACAGTTGAATCACCCTGGGGGGAGGAAGAGCCAAGGTTCAGCTGAAATCTGTATACCTTCAGTAACCGAATCAGCATTGCAGACATGTTTGGTAAAGGAGAGTGGCCTGAGTGGCCTGGGCCATGAAGCAACAAAGGATAAGGAGGCAGAGCAGGAACCATCCCTGAAGGATATCCTTCTAGCAATTAATGTTTGCAAGACCACGTTGTCGGATCTATCAGACCAACTTAGAGGAATTAGAGATGACCTGGTCATATTGAAAAAGGATATGCAAGAGGTATGCGCCCGTACCACTGCTTTAGAAGAGAGGCTCAGTCAGGTGGAGGACGATGTGAACCCACTGAGACAGGAGGTTAAGAAGATGAAGGTACAGCTAGACACATGTCTCCAGAAAATTGATGAATACGAGAACAGAGCACGCAGGAAGAACGTGAGGGTCCTGGGTCTCCCCGAAAAGAGTGAGGGCAACAACCCTGTAGAATTCATGGAGGGATGGTTCAGGGACATGTTTGGCAAAGACGCTTTCTCCAAAATGTTTGCTATTGAGCGAGCACACAGAATTGCCCCGAGGGTCCCACATCCAGGGGGTCAGCCAAGGCCACTCATTGTTAAAATTCTGTTTTTCAGAGATAAAGCGACTATTCTCCAGAAAGCGAGGGAGATGAAAAATATTTTGTATAATGGTGCAAAAATATCTTTGTATCCAGATTTTTCTCCTGAGCTGCAGAGACAGAGGGCGAAGTTTGTAGAATGTAAGCGAAGCTTACAGCGGCATGGACTCAGATATGCGCTGCTGTACCCAGCTCGTTTACGGGTAATAGTAAATGGAGAGGTGAAATTTTTTAATAACCCAGCAGAAGTGTCTTCATGGTTAGAGGGGTATGAGGGTAGGCCGCGGCCAGGTGAGGGGATCCGGGGAGAGGGGGGGAGGGAGTAGGAGATCGGAACTCGGGGCTTTTTCTTTTTGCCCCCTTTTTTTTTTCTTTTCCTTTCTCCTTTTCTCGCCTCCCTCCCTTCTCCCCCCCCTCCCCCTCTTTCTTTTTTCCCCTCCTACCCTTTTCACAGTTGGTATAAGTAGAGATATATGGTTTAATGGTGTGGGTTTTAGGGAGAAGCAGCTATGGGGGGGGGGGGAGGGGAGAGACAAAGTAATGTTTTTTTTTTTTTTTTTTTTTTTTCTTCTCTTTTCTCTCTCTCTCCTCTCTTCCCTGTTGGTGTTTACACGTATTAAGTACGCTGGGGGTAATCCCCCCCCTTATAAAGGTTCGGGTTGCAACGCAAGAGGAGGAAGGTGGTTCACCTAGGTCTAAAGGGTTAATCACGGTCACTTTGGAAGCTCAGTGGGAAGGGCCCATGATTGGGTCAGTGGGGGAGGGGGGAGGGTTTAGATGGAGCAGGGGGGGGAGGTGGGGGGTTGGGAGGGTTGGGAGGGTATGGGGGCGAGGATGTGTGAGTTTGGGGGGGGATAGGGGGGTAGAGTGGAGTGAAAAAGTAATAGCACCAAAATTCCAAGAATTATTTATAACAGTGTTGGAAATTGAGTATTATTTAGAGTTAAACAGGTGTGGCACTGAAGGTACATAGCACCAAAATTCCAAGAATTATTTATAACAGTGTTGGAAATTGAGTATTATTTAGAGTTAAACAGGTGTGGCACTGAAGTTACACAAAAAGTAATAGCACCAAAATTTCAAAAAAATTATTCACAACAGTGTTGGAAACTAAGTATTTTTTTAGAATTAAGATATAGGAACAGGTGTTGGTAGGCACAAAAACAGATACGAGGATAATGTTAGGAACAGTTAATTGTGTGAAGGTATGTTCGTGGAACGTGCGGGGGGTGAAAGATGTATGCAAGAAACAAGCAATTTTCTCTATGGCCAGAATAAGGGATGTCAGGATACTCTGCCTCCAGGAAACCCATTTAGACAGGGGTTCGGTCAACATTCTAAGGAATAGGGGCTACCAAGAGCAATTCCACTCAACTTATTCCTCGTATTCAAGAGGAGTGAGTGTGCTGATAAACACCAGATTGGTTTTCTCCTGTAGACAGAGCAAACTGGACAAGTATGGTCGGTACGTTTTCCTCTACTGTAGTATTGAGGGGCGGGATTGTATTCTGGCGGGTGTATATATTCCCCCACCATTCAAAACAGAGATACTTAACAAACTGATAAATTTTACAGCGGACAAACCAGGGGTACCGGTCATAGTAATGGGGGATTTCAACATGGCTATGGATAATCGATTAGATAGATTCCCGACAGGGCTGATTCCTGGAGGGATATCCAGGGGCCCACTTCTCCAATTTTGTGAGGAAGTGGGTTGGGTGGATGTTTGGAGGAGGAGGCATCTGGGTATGAGGCAATATTCATGCCACTCAAGGACGCATGCCACCCTCTCCAGAATAGATTTGGTGCTCTGTAACGAGGAAGCTCTGAAAATGGTGGAAGAGATAGATTATGATCTTAGGGGGCTCTCAGATCATTCTCCAGTGGTTTTTTCAGCGAAAACAGGGTGGAACACTGGACGAGGGGAGTGGAAATTGAACCCCTTCTGGCTTGAAGTGATTGAGGATGATGGAGGGATCATCAGTAGCCTGAGGGAGTTCATAAACCTGAATCAAGGGTCTGCCCCGATAGGTACCACTTGGGATGCTTTAAAGGCATTCCTTAGAGGGGTTCTTGTACAGAAAATCTCCTATGTCAAGAAGAAAGCACAAGTTAAGGAACAAAGAATAAGGGAAATGGTGAAGGAGGCAGAAGCTAGATATCTGGAGGAGCCTACCACAGTCAGATATGAGGCTTGGGTAGAGGGCCAGGAGGAATATAGAAAATTAATCCTGGAGAAAGAGGAAAAGAGTAGAATGTTTCAGAAACAGAATTTTTTCTGTGAAGGGGAAATGGTGGGTAGAACCTTGGCATTAATAGCTAGGGCAAACGGTCCCTCCTCCACGATACCGGCGGTGTGGGATAGAGAAGGGTGTATTATAAGGCACACCCCCGGTATGGTGGAGGTGTTCAAAGTTTACTATGAAGATCTGTATAAGGCCCCTCAGCTAGATGTAGAAGGGGAGATGTGGGAGTTTTTTGAAAGACTCAATATTGCTCCTCTAGCCAGAGAGGAAAGAGATACCCTGGACGCCCCACTGACACTGGTGGAGATACAAAGTGTGGTAAAGGAAATGGCGAATCAAAAAGCGCCAGGACCTGATGGTTTGCCTGCAGAACTGTATAAAAAATATGGAGAAGTTTTGCTTCCTCAACTAGTAGAGGTTTTGAATGGGGCCGTGATGGAAGGTAAATTACCTATGTCTATGACAGAAGCTACAATCATAATTTTGTTAAAAGAGGGGAAGAACCCGTTAGACGCTGCCTCATACAGACCAATCTCACTTTTATGTACGGATGTCAAGATTCTGGCTAAAGTTTTAGCAAATAGGTTAAAAAAAATAATTCCTAGAGTAATACACGCGGATCAAACCGGTTTTATTCCGGATAGATCGGTGAGTATGAATATTAGGCGAATGTACAGTAACATACAAGTACCTATGGAGAAGGGGGGCAGCAGGGCTATTCTATCTTTAGATGCGGTTAAGGCATTTGATAGCCTGGAGTGGCACTACCTGTGGAAGGTACTGGCAGAGTTTAAATTTGGCCCTGGCTTTGTGAAATGGCTGAAACTACTATATGATAGCCCGAAAGCTAGAGTCAGAGTTAATGGTGAGTTCTCGGAGTGGTTCCGGTTGGGGAGGGGGACGAGACAGGGGTGCCCATTGTCGCCCCTGCTCTTCGCCCTCGCACTGGAGCCCTTGGCAATTGCTCTGAGAACGTCACAAGAAATTCAGGGCTTCAAAAGTAGGGGTGCAGAGGAGAAAGTCGCTATGTATGCCGACGATATCCTGTTATTCCTGGGAGACACACAAACCTCCTTGCTAGCAGCCATGAAGCTAATTAAAGATTTCGGACATTTCTCGGGTTTGAAGATTAACTGGGATAAATCGGCTCTATTGCCGATAGATCCCCTGGTAAATCCTCTCCCTAGTGAGGTGAATTCGATAAAAATTGTAAACCAGATGAGATACCTGGGGGTAAATATAACAAAAGATCCGGGGCAGTTTATAACGGGCAATGTAGTACCACTATTGACAAAATTAAAGCAGAAGAGTCGGGTGTGGGGTGGTCTTCCTCTCTCGGTCGCCGGCAGATGTAATCTTATCAAAATGATATGGATGCCACAAATTTTATTTATACTACAGAATTCCCCTGTCTGGATTCCAAGGCATTGGTTTAGGAGGCTGGATAGTCTGTTCAGGGAATTAATCTGGAAAAATGGGGTGGCAAGGATAGGTTTGAAAACGCTGCGGCGGCCGAGGGAGGAGGGAGGCCTGGCGCTGCCGGACCCCTGGAGTTACTTCTTAGCAGCCCAAATACAGTTCATGAGAGGCAGTAATGTGCCTGAAGAAAGGTTAGGAAGAGATAACCTATGGAGGAGTAACATCAGTTATGCTACAGAGGTGGAGGCAGTGGAGGCCGAATCCTTTGGACATAGCTGCCCCACAACGCAGTTAATGATCAGAAGCTGGAAGATGGTAAAGGCTGCACTAGGATACTCGGGGTTCTCCGAATTTTCCCCGTTATGGAACAACAAAAATCTGAAGGAGCTCAGTGCGATAGGGAAAATGGAAGAATGGGATAGGAGGGGTATCCGCCGTCTGAGACAGATGTATAGAGAAGGGAGGATGAAGTTGTTCCGGGAGTTAAGAGAGGAGTTTGCAGTGCCCAATAGATTGTTCTTTGGCTACTTGCAGGTAAGACATGCCTTGGAGGCACAATTTAAGGGCAAAGAGATAGAGTGGAGTGAGATGCCCTTACTACGGAAATTGGTAAATAGCAAGGGTTCTAGAGGGCTGATTTCAGAAATGTACAGGAGTATAATCAAGGCGGGGCAGGAGGGGGAGGTAGAGCCCAAGAGGAGAACTAAGTGGGGGGAAGAGATCGGCACCATAACAGAGGAACAATGGAAGTTTAATCTAGCATTGGGCCCAAGGGTATCTCTGTCACCTTCACAAGGGGTCTCCCATCTGTACCTAATTTATAGACTTTACTACACACCAGAAAAATTATTTAAGTTTGGAAAGAGGCAGGAGGCGAACTGTCAGCGTTGTGGAGACGGAAGAGGGGACCTGATACACATGTTCTGGCGATGCCCCAAGTTATATAGATATTGGGAAAACCTAGTGGAGGAAATCAACATAATATTTAGAGCATCACTGGTGATGGAGGCCCGAACCTGCCTTTTGAGTTTATTTGAGAAAAATGATATGCTGAAGGACACCCAGACGGCAATTATAAGATGTTTATTTCAGGGTAGGAAAATTATAGCACGGAAGTGGCAGGCGAAAGTACCCCCAACGGTAGGAGAATGGAGAAGAGAGGTCAAGGATATGATCATCAAGGAGGAATTCTGGTACAGAAGGAGAGGCAATTTAAAGAAATTTAAGAGTATATGGAAGTTATGGCTGGAGCATGAATGAATTAGCGAGGTGCAATTAGAATTTAGGTTGTGTGGGTGGTGGGTGTTTGGGTGGAAGGGGGGGTGGAGGTGGGGGGGGGTGTTGGGAGGGGTTTGAGGGGGGGGGAGGGAGGGAGATAGCAGCAGACATTACTGTAGTTTGTACAAACACTATGTATAACTTCTGCTTAGCTGGAGAATTTGTCGCATATATTTCTTTTTTTAATTAAGAAGTTTTTGAATAAATAAAGATAAAATTGCATATTAACCACAATGATGTGAAAAAAAGAGATGGGCTAGTTTTTGATTTTTTAAAGTTGAAACAACGTCTCTTAAGGAAAGATTCGCTGAAGTGGTTAGAAAAAGAAAAAAAAAAAAAAAAAAAAAAACACGACTATTGTACTGAATAATACACATAGAGCTAGAAACAACAGTTGTCAGCGCTACACATGTAATATTGGACATTGAGAGCCCACAGCCTTTTCTTGATATCCAAGAATTTGGAGCGCTGCCTTCTGCGGTGGCCATGAGGGAACCCGATGGGCCCTTTCTACTGCAAACATGGGGGGGGAAAAGTGTCAGTCAACCAGGCCTCAATGAAAGCTACTTTTTACCCTCTGCCCATTCAGGGATACCCACTGCTCGCACGTTAGGCCGATGCAGGCGGTTTCCCATGTCCTCCAGCCTGGATGCATTGGTGGAGGCCACAGACTGAACATAACGGACATCTCTCTGCAGGGGTTGCCACTTATCTTCAATGGTGCTGAGGCGGCCTTCCAGGACAGAGGTGCGCTCTCTCAACTTCTGCATGTTATGTCTTATTAGGGAAATCTCTACCTTCATGCCCTTTACTTCCCCTGTCAAATCTGTGATAGATGAGCTGCAAGATGTAACAGCAGCTAGTATGTCTCTAAGCGTGGGCTCAGGGTCAGCTCCCTTCTGCTGTGACTTGGCTGTCATATTTGAAGCATGAGGTAAGAGTACTCACATGTGAGGAGGCCAGTGCATCGGCCAGTAGCTGGGGAATCCAATCCAGAGATCTCATCTCGACCTCCAGGAGCAACTCTGCAGGATCAGGTAAAGGGAGTAGAGGGGGGATCCTTGTTTCCCACATTTTTGGCAAAGAAGCACCGTGCAGCTTCCTTCGCTGAGTGGGGTGGTAGGCCTCCATCATGGCCGGGGGTGTCACATGGCCGGGCGGCAATACCCCCTGCCGGAGATAGTAGGCGAGTTTCTGAGGAGAGGTGTCGCTGGTCTCTGCGGTGTAGGATGACAGTGCAATCAGGATGATTGTTCAGGATTCTCGACGGAGCTGGAGCAGACATGTCCTACTCCATGCTTTGCTTAGCCACACCCCCCAGGTTTTGGCTATTGCATTCTCCCTGTCTGTGTCCACCTGCAAGGATGATGTGGTCAGTCACCTGTTATAAGCAAGCCAAACACTCAGTCCCTGGCTCATGATAGAGAGTGATAAGTGTGTTGTTCCTGATCAAGCTCCCTGTCTGTCAGCCCTGCTTTGCTAGTTTGGATTTCCCTGTGTATGACTTTGGACCGGATTTTTGGACTATTCCCCGAACTCAGCCTACCTTTTTACCTGGACTGTCATAGAACCACATTATCTGTCTGCTATCCACAAGTATCTATTTGCTTTGCTCAGTTCGCATCTGCCCTGGCATTGTGGCCAGGCACTATAGCATTGTTTATAAGTCCTGGGGGCAATTTAGTACCGGTAGGCTTGATTGCCTTATGGGAAAGGGGGCTGCTATAAGTGAAGCACACAGTAGCCAGCTATAGTGTCTGACCACCTTTGTTGGGGTAGACATGACACAAGGTCTCTCAATCTTCTCCTGTTGGACTTTTACTGCAGACTCATGTATGCATCTCAATACAAAACTCTTTCTCTCCATGATCTCTGTCAGTGGGTCCTGTGGTCAATGTTCCATTGTAAACTGAATATCTGGCGGGAGGGGTGTGTGGCTTGGCGCATGGAGGTGTAGGACATGCCACCTTGCAGCTTCCAGCCCCTTTGGCTCTCACAGGTTTCCCGACCCGCTACAGACCCCATTTTTCTGCCTTAACCACTTGACGACCGCCTCACGCCGATGTACGTCGGCAAGGTGGCACGGACAGGCAAAATCACGTACATGTACGTGATTTGCCTTCCGCGGGTGGGGGGTCCGATCGGACCACCCCCCGGTGCCCGAGGCGGTCGTCTTTTGTCCCACGGTGATCGGAGGTGAGGGGGAGGCCATCCATTCGTGGCCCCCCCCTCGCGATCGCCGCCGGTCAATCGAATCATTCCTTTGCTGCTGTATGCTAAACAGCAGCAAAGGAAATGATGTCATCTCTGCTCGGCTCGGTAATTTCCGTTCCGGCCCGAGGAGAGAAGACAGGTATGTGAGTGCACAACACACACACATACAGTAGAACATGCCAGGCACACAAAACACCCCGATCCCCCCCCCGATCGCCCCCCGATCCCCCCCCAATCACCCCCCCCTGTCACAAACTGACACCAGCAGTTTTTTTTTTTTTTCTGATTACTGCATGGTGTCAGTTTGTGACAGTTACAGTGTTGGGACAGTTAGTATTATCCCCCTGTAGGTCTAGGGTACCCCCCTAACCCCCCCTAATAAAGTTTTAACCCCTTGATCACCCCCCGTCGCCAGTGTCGCTAAGCGATCATTTTTCTGATCGCTGTATTAGTGTCGCTGGTGACGCTAGTTAGGGACGTAAATATTGAGGTTCGCCGTCAGCGTTTTATAGCGACAGGAACCCCCATATACTACCGAATAAATGTTTTAACCCCTTGATGGCCCCCTAGTTAACCCTTTCACCACTGATCACCGTATAAGTGTTACGGGTGACGCTGGTTAGTTCGTTTATTTTTTATAGTGTCAGGGCACCCGCCGTTTATTACCGAATAAAGGTTTAGCCCCCCGATCGCCCAGCGGTGATATGTGTCACCCCAGGCAGCGTCAGATTAGCGCCAGTATCGCTAACACCCACGCACGCAGCATACACCTCCCTTAGTGGTATAGTATCTGAACGGATCAATATCTGATCCGATCAGATCTATACTAGCGTCCCCAGCAGTTTAGGGTTCCCAAAAACGCAGTGTTAGCGGGATCAGCCCAGATACCCGCTAGCACCTGCGTTTTGTCCCTCCGCCCGGCCCAGCCCAAGTGCAGTATCGATCGATCACTGTCACTTACAAGGCACTAAACACATAACTGCAGCGTTCGCAGAGTCAGGCCTGATCCCTGCGATCGCTAACAGTTTTTTTGGTAGCTTTTTATTGAACTGGCAAGCGCCAGCGGCCTAGTACACCCCGGTCGTAGTCAAACCAGCACTGCAGTAACACTTGGTGACGTGGCGAGTCCCATAAGTGCAGTTCAAGCTGGGGAGGTGGCAAGCACAAGTAGTGTCCCGCTGCCACCAAGAAGACAAATACTGGTCCGTCGTGCCCATAGTGCCCTTCCTGCTGCATTCGCCAATCCTAATTGGGAACCCACCACTTCTGCAGCGCCCGTACTTCCCCCATTCACATCCCCAACCAAATGCAGTCGGCTGCATGAGAGGCATTTTCTTTATGTCCTCCCGAGTACCCCTACCCAACGAACCCCCCAAAAAAGATGTTGTGTCTGCAGCAAGCGCGGATATAGGCGTGACACCCGCTATTATTGTCCCTCCTGTCCTGACAATCCTGGTCTTTGCATTGGTGAATGTTTTGAACGCTACCATTCACTAGTTGAGTATTAGCGTAGGGTACAGCATTGCACAGACTAGGCACACTTTCACAGGGTCTCCCAAGATGCCATCGCATTTTGAGAGACCCGAACCTGGAACCGGTTACAGTTATAAAAGTTACATACAAAAAAAGTGTAAAAAAAAAAAAATATATATAAAATTAAAAAAAAATAGTTGTCGTTTTATTGTTCTCTCTCTCTCTATTGTTCTGCTCTTTTTTACTGTGTTCTATTCTGCAATGTTTTATTGTTATTATGTTTTATCATGTTTGCTTTTCAGGTATGCAATTTTTTATACTTTACCGTTTACTGTGCTTTATTGTTAACCATTTTTTGTCTTCAGGTACGCCATTCACGACTTTGAGTGGTTATACCAGAATGATGCCTGCAGGTTTAGGTATCATCTTGGTATCATTCTTTTCAGCCAGCGGTCGGCTTTCATGTAAAAGCAATCCTAGTGGCTAATTAGCCTCTAGACTGCTTTTACAAGCAGTGGGAGGGAATCCCCCCCCCCACGTCTTCCATGTTTTTCTCTGGCTCTCCTGTCTCAACAGGGAACCTGAGAATGCAGCCGGTGATTCAGCCAGCTGACCATAGAGCTGATCAGAGACCAGAGTGGCTCCAAACATCTCTATGGCCTAAGAAACCGGAAGCTACGAGCATTTTATGACTTTGCCGGATGTAAATAGCACCATTGGGAAATTGGGGAAGCATTTTATCACACCGATCTTGGTGTGGTCAGATGCTTTGAGGAGAGATCTAGGGTCTAATAGACCCCAATTTTTTCAAAAAAGAGTACCTGTCACTACCTATTGCTATCATAGGGGATATTTACATTCCCCGAGATAACAATAAAAATGATTAAAAAAAAAAATGAAAGGAACAGTTTAAAAATAAGATAAAAAAGCAAAAAAAAAAAAAAGCAAGAAAAAAAAAAAAAAAAAGCACCCCTGTCGCCCCCTGCTCTAGCGCTAAGGCGAACGCAAGCGGCGGTCTGTCGTCAAACGTAAACAGCAATTGCACCATGCATGTGAGGTATCACCGCGAAGGTCAGATCAAGGGCAGTAAGTTTAGCAGTAGACCTCCTCTGTAAATCTAAAGTGGTAACCTGTAAAGGCTTTTAAAGGCTTTTAAAAATGTATTTATTTTGTTGCCACTGCACGTTTGTGCGCAATTGTAAAGCATGTCATGTTTGGTATCCATGTACTCGGCCTAAGATCATCTTTTTTATTTCATCAAACATTTGGGAAATATAGTGTGTTTTAGTGCATTAAAATTTAAAAAAGTGTGTTTTTTCCCCAAAAAATGCGTTTGAAAAATCGCTGCGCAAATACTGTAAAAAAAAAAAAATGAAACACCCACCATTTTATTCTGTAGGGCATTTGCTTTAAAAAAATATATAATGTTTGGGGGTTCAAAGTAATTTTCTTGCAAAAAAAAATAACTTTTTCATGTAAACAAAAAGTGTCAGAAAGGGCTTTGTCTTCAAGTGGTTAGAAGAGTGGGTGACGTGTGACATAAGCTTCTAAATGTTGTGCATAAAATGCCAGGACAGTTCAAACCCCCCCCAAATGACCCCATTTTGGAAAGTAGACACCCCAAGCTATTTGCTGAGAGGCATGTCGAGTCCATGGAATATTTTTTATTGCGACACAAGTTGCGGGAAAGAGACAATTTTTTTTTTTTTTTTGCACAAAGTTGTCACTAAATGATATATTGCTCAAACATGCCATGGGAATATGTGAAATTACACCCCAAAATACATTCTGCTGCTTCTCCTGAGTACGGGGATACCACATGTGTGGGACTTTTTTGATTTCACTCTTCACTGCCTATCACAGTTTTGGAGGCCATGGAATGCCCATATGGCACAACCCCCCCCCCAAATGACCCCATTTTGGAAAGTAGACACCCCAAGCTATTTGCTGAGAGGTATAGTGAGTATTTTGCAGACCTCACTTTTTGTCACAAAGTTTTGAAAATTGAAAAAAGAGAAAAAAAATGTTTTTTCTTGTTTTCAAAAACAAATGAGAGCTGCAAAATACTCACCATGCCTCTCAGGAAATAGCTTGGGGTGTCTACTTTCCAAAATGGGGTCATTTGGGGGGGTTTTGTGCCACCTGGGCATTCCATGGCCTCCGAAACTGTGATAGGCAGTGAAGAGTGAAATCAAAAATTTACACCCTCAGAAATCCTGAAGGCGGTGTTCGGATTTCAGGGCCCCGTACGCGGTTAGGCTCCCAAAAAGTCCCACACATGTGGTATCCCCATACTCAGGAGAAGCAGCTGAATGTATTTTGGGGTGCAATTCCACATAGGCCCATGGCCTGTGTGAGCAATATATCATTTAGTGACAACTTTTTTTTTTTTTTTTGTCAATATTCAATCATTTGGGACAAAAAAAATGAATATTCAATGGGTTCAACATGCCTCTCAGCAATTTCCTTGGGGTGTCTACTTTCCAAAATGGGGTCATTTGGGGGGGGTTTGTACTGCCCTGCCATTTTAGCACCTCAAGAAATGCTGTGTAAATTCCAGAAAATGTACCCTAGTTTGTAGACGCTATAACTTTTGCGCAAACCAATAAATATACACTTATTGACATTTTTTTTACCAAAGACATGTGGCCGAATACATTTTGGCCTAAATGTATGACTAAAATTGAGTTTATTTGAATTGTTTTTATAACAAAAAGTAGAAAATATAAT
This sequence comes from Lithobates clamitans, assembly GCA_037952925.1. NCBI lineage: Eukaryota > Metazoa > Chordata > Amphibia > Anura > Ranidae > Lithobates > Lithobates clamitans. Next base: position 328,515 of record JBBGZY010001850.1, on the reverse strand, counting down.
TTTTTTTCAAAATTTTCGGTCTTTTTCCGTTTATAGCGCAAAAAATAAAAACCGCAGAGGTGATCAAATACCATGAAAAGAAAGCTCTATTTGGGGGAAGAAAAGGACGCAAATTTTGTTTGGGTACAGCATTGCATGACCGCGCAATTAGCAGTTAAAGCGACGCAGTGCCAAATTGGAAAAAGACCTCTGGTCCTTAGGCAGCATAATGGTCCGGGGCTCAAGTGGTTAAAAATGTCATTTTGTGCAGGGACTGTTCTAAGCACGGGAAACACGCGCCACTTTACAGGCATACTATAGACACCCCCCAGGTACGATATTTAAAGGAATATTTCACTTTCTTTTTTTCACTTTAAGCATCATTAAAATCACTGCTCCCGAAAAAACAGCCGTTTTTAAAACTTTTTTTTGCATTGATACATGTCCCCTGGGGCAGGACCCGGGTCCCCAAACCCTTTTTAGGACAATACCATGCATATTAGCCTTTATTTTCATTTCAAACGTTCGAGTCCCATAGACGTCAATGGGGTTCCAAAGTTTGCGCAAATTTTCGGTCCGTTCACAGGTTCTGGTGCGAACCGAACCGGGGGGGGGGGGTGTTCGGCTCATCCCTACTCATTACATGCAAAGCAAGATAGTTCAAGCTGTGATTTGTCATAATTGTGATGATTATGGCTTACAGCTCATGAAAACCCCAAATCCACAATCTCAGAAAATTTGAATATTGTGAAAAGGTGCGATATTCTAGGCTCAAAGTGTCCCACTCTAATCAGCCAATTAAGCCATAACACCTGCAAAGGGTTCCCGAGCCTTTAAATGGTCTCTCAGTCTGGTTCAGTAGGAATCACAATCATGGGAAAGACTCCTGACCTGACAATTGTGCAGACACCCTCCATAAGGAGGGAAAGCCTCAAAAAGGTAATTGCAAAAGAAGTTGGATGTTCCCAAAGTGCTGTATCAAAGCACATTAATAAAAAGTGATGTGGAAGAGGAAAAATGTGGAAGAGAAAGGTACACAAAGCAGCAGGGATGAGAGAGGATTGTCAGGAAAAGGCAATTCAAAAGTGTTGGGGACTTTCGCAAGGAGTGGACTGAGGCTGGAGTCAGAGCATCAAGAGCCACCACACACAGACAGATCCTGGACATGGGCTTCAAATGTCGTATTCCTCTTGTCAAGCCACTCCTGAATAACAAACAACGTCAGAAGCATCTTACCTGGGCTAAATAAAAACAGACCTAGTCTGTTGCTCAGTGGTCCAAAGTCCCCTTTTCTGATGATAGCAAATTTTGCACCTCATTTGGAAACCAAGGACCCAGAGTACGGAGGAAGAATGGAGAGGCACACACTGCAAGATGCTTGAAGTCCAGTGTGAAGTTTTCACAGTCTGTGTTGATTTGGGGAGCATGGGGGTCATCAGCTGGTGTTGGTCCACTGTGCTTCATTAAGTCCGGGTCAATGCAGCCGTCTACCTGGAGATTTTGGAGTACTTCATGCTTCCTTCCGCAGACGAGCTCTATGGGGATGTTGACTTTATTTTCCAGCAGGACTTGGCACCTGCCCACACTGCCAAAAGCACCAAAACCTGGTTCAATGACCGTGGGATCACTGTGCTTGATTGGCCAGCAAACTCGCCTGACCTGAACCCCATAGAGAATCTATGGGGCATTGCCAAGAGAAAGATGAGAGACATGAGACCGAACAATGCAGAAGAGCTGATGGCCACTATTGAAGCATCCTGGTCTTCCATAACATCTCAGCAGTGCCACAGGCTGACAGCTTCCATGCCACGCCGCATTAAGGCAGTAATTGCTGCAAAAGTGGCCCAAACCAAGTACTGAGTACATATGCATGCTTATACTTTTCAGAGGTCTGATATTGTTCTATGTACAATACTTGTTTTATTGATTGCTAATTTTCTGAGAGTGTGGATTTGGGGTTTTCATGAGTTGTAAGCCATAATCATCACAATTATGACAAATCACGGCTTGAATTATCTTGCTTTGCATGTAATGAGTCTATCTCGTATATTAGTTTCACCTTTTAAGGTGCATTAGTGAAATAAATTAACTTTTGCATGATATTCAAATTTTTCGAGTTTCACCTGTATATATATATATATCTATAGTAATATTGGGGTGTTTAGCTAAAGTGATAGGTGCTCTTTCGGTGTAGTGAGTCCACATCAGGCATTATAGTTGAGGGCTGGGTAGCCCACGTTTATTAAAACAGAAGAACAAAAGCAAAAGGTCCATTCAGGATTCCCACGCAGGGGTTCACAACTTCATTTAGCACACAAATGAAAAACATACCGAGCCACCTGGCTCTCTTGTCAGCAGTGCCTCTGCTTGCTTTCAACAGATTTGATTCTTTCCAGCCCCCTGGACTCACTGGCTTCCTTAGTCTTCCCGACTGTCAAGGCTGGCCAGCCTTTTCTAGTCCCTGGGCAAAGAAACCCCCTAACACAGGATGCAGTCTCCCACACAGGGCAGACAGCTTTCCAGACACAGGTCTGTCTTCAAACAGCAGCAGCAAGTTGCTCACACTCCACCTTCCTCCACTCACTGCTCTCACCAGTCCCTTGTTATATGGGCTGTGTGCACCTGGGCACACACCCTGCTGGCTGTCCACAAGACCCAGACACAGGGATGGAGATCCCATCCCACCCAAAACTCTTAGGGATCTCCAAACTACAGAGTCCCATCCAGAACTAGCAAAAATAAGGGGTTAAAGAGCTCAGCTGTAGCAGGTTGAGTGCTCTGGCCGCCCAGGCTGCTTGGGGAAGATACTACATCCAGGAACCAGTTTCCTGTGTAGGACTGGGGAGCGGCACCTTCTCTGAGTAGTGAGATTAGTGCACACATATGTGAATTATATGAGGGTTTCCTCGCATGCAATTCACATGACAGGCGAGTGCGACCATCTCTCAATAGAGCAGGTTCACACAGATCCGGGGCAGGGCCCTGTGTGTCTTTGGGTCTGATTCAGGTGAAAATTCTGGCAAAAATTTGGACATGATTGGCACCTGAACCAGTGAAGAGGAACGCAGCGGACCCCAAGCATGAACCCGCGGCCAGTCCCTGATCACCACAGCACAAGTTATATGATGACACTGTACTGCACTGGTGACAGTATGTAGACAATAAATAAAACATTTGATTTTTTTTTTCCCATTTCTTAATTTTCCCAAAAAATGGGACAAAACATTAGAACTTCAAAAAACTTTCTAAGCCTCTTACTAAATTCATTGGACTGTCTACGTTCTGAAGGGGATCATTTGGGGGGTATTTGTACTGTTCTGTCATTTTTGAGCCTCAAGAAATGAGATTGTCCATCAGTACATAAGGATTGATCAATTTTCAGAGATATATCCTATAGTTTGTGGACTCTATAACTTTCCTACAAACTAAGCAATATACACTGATCTGGGTTTTTTTTTCACCAAAGAAATGTAACAGGAAAACACTTTGGAATACACTTATTAATAAAGTTTATTTATTTGCAAAATGTTATAACAGAAACAAAGAAAAAGACATTTGTTTTATAAATTTTCACCTATCAGTGCCCATCAGTGCAGCCTGTCAGGGCCCATCAGTGCAGCCTATCAGTGCACATCAGTGAAGGAGAAAAATTATTTACCGTATATACTCGAGTATACGTCGGTCCGAATATAAGCCGAGGCCCCTAATTTACCACAAAAAACTGTGAAAACGCATTGACTCGAGTATAAGACGAGGGTGAAAAATGCAGCAGCTACTGTAAGTGGAAAAGAGGCTCAACAATGCCCATCTGCAGCTGCATGGCTCCCTGTGTCAATTGCAGCCTCCCTGTGTCCTATGAATGCCTACCTGTGCAGATCTGCCTACCTCCCTGTGTCCTGTGCATGCCTACCTGTGCAGATCTGCCTACCTCACTGTGTCCTGTGTATACTTCCCTGTGTCCATTGCAGCCTACCTGTGCTAATCTGCATCCTCTCTGTGTCCTGTGCATGCCTCCGTGTGCCGATCTGCAGCCTCCGTGTGCCGCCCTGCATCCACCATTGCACCAATCAGCGTGTCATAAAAACATATGGCGGCCATTCCAGTGTTCAAAATTTGCGCCTCCTCCTCGTCTGTGATAGGCAGAACACTCAATTTCCCAGCAGTCAGTGTTCAGCCTATCACGGACATCCGCTCATCCTCATACCACGGACGAGGATGAGAGGATGTCCGTGATAGGCTGAACACTGACCGCTGGGAACGTAAGTGTTCCACCTATCACAGACGAGGAGGAGGCGCGGCTTTTGAACACTGGAATGGCCGCCGTCTTTCTGCATGACACGCTGATCAGGTAGGCAGATGGCGGTGACTCGAGTATAAGCCGAGGGGGGCACTTTCAGCCTAAAAAAAAGGGTTGAAAATCTCGGCTTATACTCGAGTATATACGGTCTTTACAAAATGTTATAAAATAAACAAAGAAAAACTTTTTTCTTCAACATTTTGATATTTTTTATTTATTTAGCAAAAAAAAAAGAAATCAGAGTGGTGATTAATTACCAAAAGAACACTCTATTTGTGTGAAAAAAAAATGATAAAAATTTCATATGGGTACATTGTCATTCAAAATGCAACAGCGCTGAAAGCTGAAAATCGGCCTGGGCAGAACGGGGTGATAGTGCCTGGTATTGAAGTGGCTAAAGGATGAGTGGCAGTGGCAGCTCTTACTGAGATGGCTGTTCCTATCAGTTCCTGACCTAAAGTCTATTTAGAGAAGTCTAGCCTAGTAAAGAGTGTCAGAGCGAAAAAAACTGCTGTTTGGGTTAGTGGCGGCCTCTACACTGTTTGGGGAAGAATCAGTTAAAATCAGTGGCTCCTGCGGGCGTAGCGCTACATGGACAAGGTTTTTAGTTGACTAGTAACTTTTGTGGAGGTGTGGAGGGGCCCTCAAAGTGTACTGCTCAGTACAAGGCTGGTGCCATGAAGAAAAGATAAGAAGTTTTGTACTCCCTATTGTTTCTTCTCTTCTATGGAAGACCCAACTCTGACAGATGTGGTATTGTTATTAATTTTTTATAATGCCTGCATGGGTGATGTTTAGTCCCATGTATTATTTCTATTTCTTTTTACCAAAAATTTTTTTTTTTTTTGCATTTTTAAGTTCCTCTTCGTGTCTGGCTTGATCAGCTGATCTCTGTCTCTCCAAATCTTCTATCTTTTTCCTCAGATCTTCTTCGGCTTCCCTTCCTCTTTGCCTCTCTCTTTCTAACGATTCCTCCTGTCTTTTTACTTCTCTTTCCCTCATTGCTCTTTCTAAGGCTTTCCTTTTCTCCAGATGTTTCTGCTCCATCTTCATTTCTCTCTCGTGAACATAATTCATGACAAACTGTGTGTTTTCATGCATACGCTTCACAGGATCGCATGTCTCATGTTCTACTCGGAATTTAGCATTTTTAATGACTTCATATAAGAACTTCATCACTTCCTCGTGTCTTTCTCTGGTTTTAAGGTGATCCTTTGGAGTGTAATTCTCCAATGCGAAAATCTTTTCAACGCCCATATCCCTGAATGAGGATTCAACAGTAGTTAGACGTCCAGAGTTCTTGTGGGTAAGAACAACAATGGGATAGATGCCTAGAAAGAAGAGAAGTGGGTTACATTTAAGCATTGATTATTTCAAATGTCTGTTAAGGTGATGACCTGACATGAATAATAATAATTTAAAAAATAAAATAATTTACAGTAGGAAGGGTGGCCTTCTTGTTGTTCATATGTTATACAGTCGTATGCAAAAGTTTAGGAACCCCTGACAATTTCCATGATTGTCATTTATAAATATTTGGGTGTTTGGATCAGCAATTTCATTTTGATCTATCAAATAACTGAATGACACATTAATATTTCAGTAGTGAAATTAGGTTTTTTGGATTAACATAAAATGCACAATATGCATCAAAACAAAATTAGACAGGTGCATAAATTTGGGCACCCCAACAGAAAAATCACATCAATATTTAGTAGAGCCTCCTTTAGCAGAAATAACAGCCTCTAGACGCTTCCTATAGCCTGTAATGAGTGTCTGGATTCTGGATGAATGTATTTTGGACCATTCCTCCTTACAAAACATCTCCAGTTCAGTTAGGTTTGAGGGTTGCCGAGCATGGACAGCCCGCTTCAAATCACCCCACAGATGTTCAATGATATTCAGGTCTGGGGACTGGTATTGCCATTCCAGAACATTGTACTTGTTCCTCTGCAGAAATGCCCGAGTAGATTTTGAGCAGTGTTTTGGGTCGTTGTCTTTATTAATAAATGACAATCATGGAAATTTTCAGGGGTTCCTAAACTTCTGCATACGACTGTAGCTGTTGCAAATGCTCTTACACCATGCAAGAAAAGCAGAAATGTACCATACCCACTGTCTATACAAAAAATCTTTGCAACCTTTTGTCACAAGAGGTAGTGCTGCACCTGAAGATGGCATTGCTGAAAAGCATAGCTAGTACAGCAACCAAAATCCAGAGTTAACAATGAGACATGGAAAAAGGAAAAGGATAGTAGGCACAGTCCTAACATATTTCTCCTTTTTTTCATGCCATGTTTGTTTGCACCGAGGAATTATTTCTGAATCTTTTTTGTTTGTCTGTTGTCTGGCTTTTTTTTTTGTATCTTGTTCTAGTTGTTTCTGGCTAGATAATTTTTTTGCACTGTTCAGACCAGGTGAGTCCACTGTACATGGTGTAAAATGGTGTGTTAATTATAGATAATTTGTATTGGAAGTGATGTGTGACGGTTCCCACCGCATCTTTTAGCAATGACCCAATGACATCACCTGGCCCCATTCATCGATCGGCTGGGAATCAACCCGCCTTGTAAACAAAGGGGCAAAGATAGTTTAACAATATAGGTGTAACTAGAATAGCTGAACAAAAATACTATGCTCGTCAATTACATTACCTGCCCCTTTGTTTATATTTAATGGATCTGGGAGATGTTATTTGCAAGCAAGTCAGCAAAAGGATCGGATGTGTCCATTAGTTAGTTGAGGAACATACCACAACCCATGGCTCAACTGCAGACCTGCTTTTATCCCACATGGACAACCTGGCTGTGGGCTACCACGGCCAGTCTTGACTTAAACGTAGCTCTTATCTCTGTATTTAATTCATCAAAAAAGAAACGGCGAGGGGCATGTCTACCTTCAGACTGGGATGGCAGCTTGATTCCAGAGCTCCGCTCTATAGGGGGTATTACTGAAACCCATTGCACCTATTTCTCCCTCCCTTGGCTCCTAGAAGCAGAGTAACACCTGGGCAACACTGGTGGCATGTCAAGGAAGAAGAATTATCCCTCTGCACTCCGCTGTTTGACAAATTACTTCACCTCCTCCGCCATGCAGAAGGCACAAGATGGCGCCGGAGCACTCCACGGCTCACAGACACACAGGCACAGCCTGTCACAAATTCCACAACGGCAGCAAAAAGGGGAGAGAAACTCTTTGACTCAGATGGCTCAGATGAGATGGACAGCTGGGCTCCAACCCTTCCAAACTCTCCTCAGACCACCACAGAGAGAGATGAGTGCGCTGTCCTCTCCCCTGCTCACTCTCCTAATAAAGCCCCTCAGCCTAAAAAACAACACTGGGCTTCTTCAGAGGCACCATCTTTGGAGGAGAAAAAGTCTGCCTCTTTGGCTACACTCCCTGTTTCTAAAATTCCTGTCTCTGAACATACTCTGAAACTTTTTGTATGTTCTGTGTCCTCCCACACTGGGAGGACACAGAACCGAAGGTGCAGCTGCTATGACCTGCTCAAGCTGCTGAACATAGGCGCTCTTCTGTTATTCTCTCCTGGAGTGCGGTATCTAAGATCAACCAGCTACTATAGACAACACTTTTATGCGAGCCAGCACAGGGACCAACCCTTCACTATGCACCAATAGTACCTCCTATAGCCCCTATACCTGGGGTGTTGTCAGTTGCTGGATACCCGCTCTAGGAGTCAGCTTATAGACAAACCTTAGTCTTCATAGGACAATAGCCTTTGACCATTCGCCACACAGAGGATTCCCATCCTAGAAGTTTATGAGTGTCACCTTCTTGGTCTGTACCCGAGGCTGGGGTTACACAGCCATATGCCTGCTTGATCTCCTGAAAAGAGATCTTAGGAGTCGGTAAGGGGACATCTTTCTATATAGGTGGAGGAGTTTTTTGTATCATCACTGAACCCTGGGTGATTCAATCATATGCTATACACCATTCGGATGTTTACCACTCTCTTCCTGGCATAAATCTTGCTCTTATATGAACTATATACTTTTGTGCACTTTGCAGTTTGGACTTTACGCTGTCTATCAATTTTTTTTTGGCTATTATTGTGTGGGTCATGTCATCACTGTTATAATTCACGCATAGAAATGGATATTTGTCAAGATGCATTAATTATTTTATTCGTTTCATGTCATTTATTGCAGCGCAGCCTTTAAATTTTGATTTGATAACTGATCACCCCTGTGTTTTTTATTTTTTGCGCTATAAACAAAAAAAGAGAGACAAAAAAAACACAATATTTTGTACTTTTTGCTAAAAAAATATCCCCAATTTTTTTTTAAAAACCACATTTTTTCCACAGTTTAGGCCGATATGTATTCTACATGTTTTTGGTAATAAAAATCACAATAAGCGTATATTGATTGATTTGCGCAAAAGTTATAGTGTCTACAAAATAGGGGATAGATTTATAGTATTTTTATTATTATTATTTTTACTAGTAATGGCGTTGATCTGCGATTTTTATCAGGACTGCAACATTATGGCGGACACTTTAGACATTTTTGACACATTTTTGAAACCACTGACAATTATACAGCAATCAGTGCTATAAAAATGCACTGATTACTGTGTAAATGTCACTGGCAGGGAAGGGGTTAACACTAGGAGGCGATCAAGGGGTTAACTGTGTTCCCTAGTGTGTGTTCTAACTGTGGGGGGAAGGGACTGACTATAGGAGATGACAGATCGTGGTTCTTAGCTATTAGGAACTCACAATCTGCCTCACCTCTCTTCACAGAACAGGGATTTGTGTGTTTACACACACATGCGTCCCTGTTCTGCCTCCCATGCCCGCGATCGCGCGTGGCCGGCGGTCATCGCGACTGCTGGCCACGAGCATCGGCACCTGGCGGTGCACCCGTGCCTGCTATCCTGCTTAAAGGAACCGACGTACAGCTACGACGTTTTGCAGGATCATGCCGACCTGCCGCAGTATAATGACTGCGGGTGGTGGGCAAGTTGTTAAAGATCCTCCGGGCAAATGCTTTATTGTTTTCCCAATAAATAACTAGCCAGTTTGCCTCATTTTACTCTAAACTTTATAATCTGACCTTCCGTGGTAACAATTCTTTGCGCAAACATGAAGACACACTGCCTTTTTTATCCGATATCCAACTCCCTTCAGTAATACGCAAGCAACTTCTAGAATTACCTAAACCATTTTCCATTGCGGCAGTCAAAAAAGCCATAGCTAATCTCCCTTTATACAAAGCACCCAGTCCTGATGAGTTTTGCAATGAATACTACACAACTTTTTCTTATCTTCTCTCCCCATACCAATTTGATGTCTTTAAATACTTAACATCCACTGGAACGTTTCCTACAGAATCCCTTGAAGCTCTTATAGTCACAATTCTTAAACCCAAGAAACCATCTGACGATCCTATCATCTATCGATCTCATTACTAAATACCGACACCAAACTATTTGTGAAATGCGTAGCAACTCGTTTGTCCTCTATTATCCCTACATTGGTACATACAGCATGAACCAGGCGGGATTTGTGGCTAGCAGGTAAGTGTTGGATGGTACCAGACGCTTCATTGATTTGATACAATAGACTTAACATCACAAAATGCCTTCTCTGCTTCTCTCTTTGGATGCAGACAAGGTGTTTGATAGATCAGTGTTTCTCAAATCCAGTACTCAAGGCGCCCCAACAGGTCATGTTTTCAGGCTCTCCATTATTTTGCACAGGTGACTTGAAAAGTTTCACTGTCTTAGTAATTACCACAGCCATTTCATCTGAGGAAAATCCTGAAAACATGACCTGTTGGTACGTCTTGAGGACTGGAGTTGAGAAACGCTGTGATAAATTATATGGGGATACTTGGAGGCTGTGCCTCATAAATTTGGACTCTGGGGACCCATTTTGGAAACTATCCTTTGTTTTATATTCCTCTCCAAGCGCAAGAGTATGAACTTCAGGTATTTTATCAAACCCTTTCACAATTACTAATGAAACCCGTCAGTACTGTCCACTATCTTCTTTAATTTTTGCACTTGTAATGGAGCCTTTGGTGCACTGTATTTGATCTAGCCTTCTCATGTCAGGCATTACAATTGACAACACAGTGCATAAAATTGGTCTCTATGCTGATGTGATAACATCTATTACTGACCCCCTTCATCCTCTACTGACATTGCAAGAAATTTGGATTCTTTCAGTTCTAAATCACTATGTAAAATTAATTACTCTAAATCCTCCACGTTAGGTGTTTGCCTTGACTCTAACACCAAAAAACAAATCCCCACATCATCCCCTTTCTCTTAGGCATCAAATTCCATGCCGCCTTATTTAGGCATACAGCTAGTATCACTCTTCTCCAAATTACTTCAAGTTAATTTATCTGCTCCAGGATTTATCCCGTAACATTGGGCTTAAAAACACCTTGTGGGCAGGCCGTATAGCACTAACTAAAATGTATCTATTGCCCTAGATATTTTATATGTTCTAGACCCTGCCACTTTTACACTTGCTCACGCATAAATAAAATCCAAGCTATCTTCTCAGCAGTTATCTGGGCTGGTAAGAAGCCTAGTACCAAATGATCCGTCTTGAGCAATCCAACAACCTTCACTATGCTAGGATCTCCTAACATCTGGGCCTACTACTAAGCAACTACCCTTGACCAAGCTAGATTTTGGTGGTACCCTATCAACGCAACTGCGAAAACCTGATCTGCTCTTCTACAGACCGCCAAACATCCATATACCCACATCCATCCTCCAACACCTGCCTCTTATTACTGTTGGAGCTCTAGTACTAGATGTATCCCTTTACTTGTGGCCTTTGATGAGTATTACTAAAGTGAGAGACCTGTTTAATGGCAATGTTATTCGTTCTCTCCAACCCCTATGCCACGAATATGGTTTACACAAAAAGACCTTCTATATGTACTTACCTATAAGATCTGCACTCTCTCACACCTTGGGGTCTGATAATCCTCTGTTCCTGAACTTGCTCAAATTCTATGGTAACCATATCTCCCAAGCGAATGTCATCTTTTTTATCTACGAGCTATTATCTCATCTGACACCACATCTCAAGTCTTCATCAATGCTATACTAGGAACAATCCTTTTACACTTATCGTTTCCACTCGAACATTGGTATTGTATTCATTGGTATTGTATTCATTCATTGTATTACTCACTGGGAATACGTTTAAAACATTTTCATAAATGGTATTTTATCCTGACCTGCCAAATGCGACATGCTGTAAAAAAATTGTTGTGCTGAAATGTGTATAAACATGTCTGCCAGCAATGCTAATTGGCTGCCGCTGTCTCTGCTGTTGCAGGCTGTTGAGGGCCGGCAGAGGTCTGGATCCCTTGGCTAGTAGTCAAAACATAGCCAGAGTTCGGTAGCCAAAGTGGGTAATCAGAACAAGCCAGTAAATCAGGAAGCCAGAGATCAGCGTAGTCGGAGGCAGCAGACAGGATCAGGAACCAGAAGGGACGTCAGCCAGAAAAGTCTTCAAAAGGAACAAAGCAGAGAGAGATATGTTTGACCAAGGCAGAGGCTCAGGAGAAATGAACCAGGCTGTTTAACCGCTTCCGGACCGCCCCATGTACATTCACTGTGGCAGGGCAGCACGACTGTGCAAAATCACGTACCTATACGTGATTTGGTGCACGCTGTGTCTGTGCCATGTACGCCGCTGTAGCACCGCTCCTGCTGTGATTGGACACAGCAGGAGACAATCAGCGGGTCCGGCGGGACCCACTGATCATTCTGTGGAGAGATGGACCAGTGGTGTAAACAAGGCCGCTGATCTGTCAGTGAGGAAAAGCGAGATCTTGTGTTTCAGCTGAAACACGATCTCTGCTTTCCACCAGTGCATCTTTCCCTCCTACAGTTAGAAAGCACCTCCCAGGCACACTTAACCCTTTGATCACCCCTAGTGTTAACCTCTTACCTGCCAGTGTCATTTATCCACTTGACGCCCGCCATATAGCAGAATGACGTCGGCAAAGTGGTTTCAATAATCTGATTGGGTGTCATATGACGTCCTCAGGATATTAAGCCGCTGCCGCCCCCGGGGGTGCACATCGAAGCGATCATTGTTGCGGTGTGTCAGCCTGACACACCGTAACACCGATCTCGGTAAAGAGTCTCTGACGGAGATCAGCCGTGTCCAATCACGGCTGATCCCGATGTAAACAGGAAGAGCCAGTGATCGGCTTTTCCTCACTCGCGCCTGACAGACGCGAGTAGAGGAGAGCTGATCGGCTGCTCTCCTGACAGGGGTGTCTGTGCTGATAGTTTATCAGTGCAGCCCCCCCTCGGATTCCGCCCAGGACCACCACCATGCCGCCCAGGACCACCAGGATGGCCATCCACACTGGACCACCAGGTATGCCCCCTAGACCCCCAGGAAAATGCAAATCTGGGCCCAGGCAGCTGCCAATCAGTGCCCACTCACAATACCTACCACTGCTAGTGCCACCAGGGATGCCTATCAATGCCTCATATCAGTGCCCATCAGTGCCACATATCAATGCCCATCAGGGCCCAGCAGTGCCACCTATCAGTGCCCATCAGTGCTGCCTATCAGTGCTGAATATCAGTGCCACCCATCAGTGCTGCCTACCAGTGCCCATCAGTGCCGCATATCAGTGCCCATTGTCGGTGCCTGTCAGTGCCTGCTCATTGGTGCCACCTCATCGGTGCCGCCTTATCAGTGGCTGTCAGTGCCGCCTTATCAGTGCCCATCAGTGAAAGAGAAAACGTACTTATTTACAAAATCTTATAACAGAAACAAAAGCAAAACTTTTATTTTTTTCAAAATTTTCGGGTATTTTTTAATTGTTTAGCAAAAAATAAAAACCGCAGAGGTGATCAAATACCATCAAAAGAAAGCTCTATTTGTGGGAACAAAATGATAAAAATTTAGTTTGGGTACAGTGTAGCATGACCGCACAATTGTCATTCAAAATGCGACAGCGCTGAAAGCTGAAAATTGGTCTGGGCAGGAAGGTGTATAAGTGCCCTGTATTGAAGTGGTTATACAGGGATCAATGCATTTGTTTAAGTACTGATCACTGTATTGTGTCACTGTTCCCCAAAAAGTGTCACTTAGGGTCTCATTTGTCCGCCACAATGTAGCAGTCCCGCTAAAAATCACAGATCGTCGCCATTACTAGTAAAAAAAAAATATATAAAAAAGCCATAAATCTATCCCATAGTTTGTAGACGTGATACTTTTTGCGAAAACCAATCAATATACACTTATTGTGATTTTTTTTTACCAAAAATATGGAACAGAATAGATATTGGCCTAAACTGATGAAGACATTTTAATTTTTAAATGTTTTTTATTGGGTAGGTTTTATAGCAGAAAGTAAAAAAATATTGTTTCTTATTCAAAATTGTCGCTTTTTTTTTTTTCAGCACAAAAAATAAAAACAGCAGAGGTGATCAAATACCACCAAAAGAAAGCTCTATTTGTGGGGAAAAAAAGGACATCAATTTTGTATGGGTACAACATCCCACGACTGCGCAATTGCCAGTTAAAGTAACACAGTGCCGTATCACAAAAAATGGCCTGGTCATTAAGGCGGCAAATCCTTCTGGAGCTGAAGTGATTTCTATGTGGCACAGTGGCTAAGTGGTTAGCACTTCTGCCTTGCAGTAAGTAGGTCATGGGTTCAAATCCTGACCATGCATGGAGTTTGCATGTTCTCCCTGTGCTTGCGTGGGTTTCCTCCGGGTACTCCGGTTTCCTCCCACTCTCCAAAGACATGCTGGTAGGTGAATTGGCTCCTGTCTAAATTGCCCCTAGTACACAAAGGAACCACAGACAAATATGTCCATAGATGTTTCAGATATTCAGAGAATTTATGCAGCTTCTCTGTGTTGGCAGATCATAGAGGGCATTTTATTGGGTCATTAATATATTCATGGTGTTTTACCCTATGGACTCCAGCATACCGCCCAACTTTTTGAGATGGGAATGAGGGACACCTATTAGCAAAAGTATGCAGGCATTGGACACACCCACTGCCACGCCCCCTTATCAGAGAATTATACAAAAAAATGAGTACTTGAACTCGCAAGTGCTTTTTATTTTACCACTACTATTCCTTTCTATTGGCTTTTGACATTTACAAATGCAGAAATTTAGAAATTGGATGAAAGGTTTAGCACTGGGAAACACTTTTTTGATATATAAAATAAAGGAGAGTTGCGCCAATAACCATATGTGTACTAGCATTGGTAAAATCAATAGTCTATATAATTTAGTCCTTCAGTGACACCTCAGTGACTCCACATTTGGGATGAGCTTTGAGTTCGAGTCAAACTCATGTTCGATTCGAACATTGGCTGTTCGCCAGTTCGTCGAACAGCGAACAATTTGGGGTGTTTGCGGCAAATCAAATGCCGCGGAACACCCTTTAAAAGTCTATGGGAGAAATCAAAAGTGCTAATTTTAAAGGCTTATATTCATGGTATTGTCATAAAAAGTGTTTGGGGACCCGGGTCCTGCCCCAGGGGACATGGATCAATGCAAAAAAAGTTTTAAAAACGGCCGTATTTTCGGGAGCAGTGATTTTAATAATGCTTAAAGTGAAACAATAAAAGTGTAATATTCCTTTAAATTTCGTACCTGGGGGGTGTCTATAGTATGCCTGTAAAGGGGCGCATGTTTCCTGTGTTTAGAACAGTCTGACAGCAAAATGACATTTCAAAGGAAAAAAGTCATTTAAAACTACTATAATGAATTGTCAGTCTGACAATACACATAAAAGTTCATTGATAAAAACGACATGGGATTTCCCCACAGGGGAACCCTGAACCAAAATTTAAAAAAAAATGGCGTGGGGGTCCCCCTCAAAATCCATACCAGATCGATTTTAAGGGGAACCCCAAGCCAAAATGAAAAAAAATAGCGTGGGGTCCCCCCAAAAATCCATACCAGACCCTTATCCGAGCGCGCAACCTGGCAGGCTGCAGGAAAAGAGGGGGGACGAGAGAGCGCCCCTCCTCCTGAACCGTACCAGGTCACATGCCCTCAACATTGGGAGGGTGCTTTGAGGTAGCCCCCCAAAGCACTTTGTCCTCATGTTGATGGGGAGAAGGGCCTCATCCCCACAACCCTTGGCCGGTGGTTGTGGGGGTTTGCGGGCGGGGGGCTTATCGGAATCTGGAAGCCCCCTTTAATCTCCCTGGTGGTATGATTATTTCAGATTTTTGCATCTCAAAGCGGTACAATTATGTTGCATAGAAATTTAGTGTTTTATATTGTAGGCCTGTAATTCTTAGCAATAATGATCTGGGGTTCCCCTTGTTAAAGGGGGCTTCCAGATTCCGATAAGCCCCCCCACCCACAGACCCCCACAACCACCGGCCAAGGGTTGTGGGGATGAGGCCTTTCTCCCCATCAACATGGGGAGAAGGTGCTTTGGGGGGCTACCTCAAAGCACCCTCCCAATGTTGAGGGCATGTGGCCTGGTACGGTTCAGGGGGGGGGCGCTCTCTCATCCCCCCTCTTTTCCTGCAGCCTGCCAGGTTGCATGCTCGGATAAGGGTCTGGTATGGATTTTTGGGGGAACCCAAAGCCATTTTTTTTTTAATTTTGGCACGGGGTTCCACTTAAAATCCATACCAGATCTGAAGGGTCTGGTATGGATTTTGTGGGGGACCCCCACGCCATTTCTTTTCATTTTGGCATGGTGTTCCCCTTAATATCCATACCAGACCTGAAGGGCCTGGTATGGAATTTAGGGGGACCCCACGCAATTTTTTTAATCTTGGTTTGGGGTTCCCCTGTGGGGAATTCCCATGCCATTTTTATCAATGAACTTTTATGTGTATTGTCGGACCGGCAATTCATTAATTGACTTTTTTTCCTTTGAAATGTCATTTTTGACTGTTCTAAACACGGGAAACATGTGCCCCTTTACAGGCATACTATAGACACCACCCCAGGTACGAAATTTAAAGGGATATTACACTTTTATTGTTCCACTTTAAGCATTATTGTCATGAAGATCCTGCCAGTAATCGGCGCTCCAGGCGCACGGGAACATGGCCACGGGCTCTACCGCGCATTCGCGCGCGTTCACGGGTGCTGTCACGCACGGGCAAGCACGTGCGCACTCCCGCTGGTGTCAGGCGGGCTATTTAAACCAGCTTGTCACACTCAATCCCCGCTGTCTGCTCTACAGCGTTCTGTGTGCCTAAACCTGATCTGATCTGTATACTTCTGTTATCTGACCCGGCTTCCTGTTAGACCATCCTGCTATCCGTCTACACCGGACCCCCTTGGCTTGCCTGACCATTCTTCTGTGTTATCCCTGGTACCTCTGCTGTCCGCCCAATACCGACCACCGGCTTGTTTGACCATCCCTCTGCCTGATACCAGTATCCAGTCTGTTACCTGTCGCTTGTTCCTGGTTCCAGTCCAGCGCTCCAGTATCCAGTCTGTTACCTGCTGCTTGTTCCTGGTTCCAGTCCAGCGCTCCAGTATCCAGTCTGTTACCTGCTGCTTGTTCCTGGTTCCAGTCCAGCACTTCAGTATCCAGTCTGTTACCTGCTGCTTGTTCCTGGTTCCAGTCCAGCGTTCCAGTCTGCTACCTACTTCTTGTTCCTGGTTCCAGTCCAGCATCCCAGTCAGCAACCTGCTACTTGTTCCTGGTTCCAGTCCAGCGTTCCAGTCTGCTACCTACTACTTGTTCCTGGTTCCAGTCCAGCGTTCCAGTCTGCTACCTGCTGCTTGTTCCTGGTTTCAGTCCAGCGTTCCAGTCTGCTACCTACTACTTGTTCCCGGTTCCAGTCCAGCATTCCAGTCTGCTACCTACTGCTTGTTCCTGGTTCCTGTCCAGCACTTCAGTTCCTGCCTACTTACCTGCTGTGGTTCCTGGTCCATTCTGCATTCCAGTCTCCAGTCTCCTATTCAGCTTCTGGTTCCAGAGGGTGCCACCACTCCTGAACTTCTGGTGACTGTTGATCCTGCCAGGCACCCATACCACTCCTCAATCCTGTGCCCTTTGTCTCCATTCCAGAGGAACGGGAGTGGGAGCTGTAAGGGAGGTCTCTCTCTGCACTTCAGGCTCAAAACCTACCAGGTACGTGACAGTAGCAGACAGCCATGTCTGAGCCTGAGCAGGGAACCTCTCCCATGGAGGAACTATGTGCACACCTGGGAGGATTGACTGAAGCAGTCAAGAATCTGCAGCAAGGATACACCCGGCTGGAGGAACGAGTGTTAATTTTATCTAACCCTATTGGGGTCCAGGGAGTTCCTCCTGCTCCCGCTTCTTTAGTTGGGCCCTCCTCAACGGTGGTGATGCTCCCTCCAGAACCCAAAGTCCCGACACCTGAACGATTCTCCGGGGATCGACATAAATTCAGGGCTTTCTGCAACTCCTGTGAACTGTTCTTTGCTCTTCAGCCACGTACCTTTTCCCTGGAGGCCACCAAGGTGGGCTACGTAATTTCTCTGCTTACAGGCAACCCCCAAACCTGGGCACATCGCCTCTTGGAGCAAAAGAATGTATCCCTGACCAACCTCCCCTCCTTCCTTGACGAGCTGGGTCAGTTATACGAAGACCCCCAGCTCTCTGTGACTGCAGAGGCTGCTCTGCACACCCTTCAACAGGGTCGCAGGGCAGCAGAGGACTATGTGGCTGAATTCAGAAGGTGGAGTGCAGACACAAATTGGAATGATGCGGCTCTCCGTTATCAGTTTCGAATGGGACTTTCTGATTCTTTGAAGGATGAGTTGGCCAGGGTGGGTACACCACAGACTTTGAATGCTTTGATCGATCTCGCCATTCAGATCGATCGACGCTTAAGGGAGCGTAGGGCTGAGAGAGCTATGGGACCTTCTCGCCCAACCTGGGTGACTCCAAAAGTTCCTCATCATACGTCACCAACACCACCTACCTCCACGTTTAACCTACCTGAGCCTTGCAGTTGGGGGTCCTGCGGACTTCTCTTACCCAGGAGGAACGTCAACATTGTCGGGTGAATAATTTGTGCCTGTGCTGCGGGGAACCTGGGCACTACGTCAGGAACTGTCCTCTTAAGCTCCGTAAGTGCCTATCCCTGTCCACTGACTATGTTGCACCTCTGGCTAAAAATACTACTCACCTTGCTCTCTCTATCCTGTTACAGCTTCCAGGAGAGACTCTGTAAATAACCGCCATTATTGACTCTGGAGCTTGCAGCTGTTTCATGGACTCTCTTTTTGTTACTAAACACCAGATACCCCTGTTGCCTAAGGCCCATGGACTTTCCATTCATCTAGCTGATGGAACCGCCATCAAATCCGGACCTGTTACCCAAGAGACTCTTCCGATACCCGTTTCTATTTCCAATTCTCATCAAGAATTATTACGCCTGGATATCGCTTCACCCTTGTTTCCCATAATCCTCGGCATGCTTTGCTTGCAAGCTCACAATCCTGACATTAACTGGGCCACAGGTGAGGTTACCTTTTCCTCTTCATATTGTCAACAGTCTTGCAGAATTCAAAACGTTCAGGAGAACCCTACCTTGCTCTGCCTAGACACAGATTCCAGTCTACATCTCTCCATCCCCGCAGCTTATCATGATTTCTTAGATGTATTCAGCAAGCAGGGGGCAGAGGCCTTACCTCCTGACTGTCCTATCGAGTTACTCCCTGGTGCTGAGATTCCTTTTGGAAGAATTTTTCCTTTGACTGAGATAGAACAAGGGGCACTAAAGGAATACATCGATGAGAACCTAAAGAAGAACTTCATTCCTCCGTCCACGTCTCCAGCAGGTGCAGGCATCTTCTTTGTACAGAAGAAGAATAATACCCTCAAACCATGTGTGGACTACCGCAAACTAAATAAAATCACTGTAAAAAACCGTTATCCTCTTCCTCTGGTACCAGAATTGTTCCAAAGACTTGTAACGGCCACCATATTTACTAAACTTGACCTCCGCGGAGCCTACAATCTGGTTGGTATCAGGGGCGGAGACGAATGGAAGACCGCCTTTCATGCTCGTTATGGACATTTTGAATACCTGGTGATGCCTTTCGGTCTGTGCAATGCCCCTGCTACATTTCAATATTTCATCAATGATGTTTTACGAGACTTTCTAGATCTGTTCGTTATCGTCTATTTAGACGACATATTAATTTTTTCTTGTTCTTTGAATCTCACCGCAGGCACGTCAGAAGTGTGTTGGGCCGGCTTCGACAACATGGCTTATATGCAAAGGCTGAGAAGTGTGAATTCGAACATGAAAGTATTCCATTTTTGGGGTTAATCATTTCCAGTAAAGGCATTAAGATGGACCCTCAAAAGGTCGCTGCAGTCCTAGATTGGCCAGTCCCTACAGACAAAAAGGGAATCCAAATATTCGTTGGATTCGCCAATTTTTACCGTAAATTTATTAAAGGGTTCTCAGCCATCACACAGTTAACTAAACAGGGAACACGCTTCCACTGGTCTGCCGAAGCCCAAAAGGCTTTTGAGACCCTTAAGGGCCTTTTTACTTCTGCCTCTGTACTAAAGCATCCAGATTCCTCTCTGCCATTTGTACTTGAGGTGGACGCATCTGAAATTGTGGTGGGGGCAGTGTTGTCCCAAAGACAGGGGACTAAGGCCCTGTTATATCCTGTGGCCTTCTTCTCTTGTAAGCTGTCCATGGCAGAGAAAAATTATGATGTAGGTGACAGAGAGTTGTTGGCAATCAAATCAGCGTTAGAGGAGTGGCGCTAGCTTCTGGAAGGAGCCGCTCACCCAGTCTTAATTTTTACAGATCATAAGAACCTGGAGTATTTGAGATCTGCAAAAAGGTTGAAGCCACGTCAGGCCAGGTGGGCTCTCTTTTTCTCCAGGTTCTCTTTTCATGTCACTTACCGCCCTGGCTCCAAAAACACCAAACCCGATGCCCTATCCAGGATGTTTCACAAGACCCAAGAAGTTTCCCCTCTGGACACCATTTTGGGAATTTTCTTTTGCTTCAGGGAAACCTGCTTTCCCAGATTAAGCAGGCTTCCGCGGGAATTGGGATCTTCCGTTGGGCCAGAACTCCAAGTTAAGGATGGGTTACTTTGGCACGAGAGTAGGATTTTTATACCTGAAATACTATGAGTTCCAGTACTGGAATTCTGTTATGACCATGCACTGGGTGGGCATTTTGGCGTAGCTAAGACCACTGATCTGCTACAGAGTACCTTCTGGTGGCCTCAGTTACGCGAGGATTGTAAGAAATTTGTAGAATCCTGTACCACCTGTATTAGGAACAAGGGGTACAGAACCAAGGCATGGGGATTGCTGAAACCGTTGTCTGTCCCAGATAGGCCATAGAAAATGCTTTCTATAGACTTTATTGTTGAACTACCTGCGGCCGGGGGCTTCACCTCGATTTTTGTCATAGTGGACCGGCTGTCAAAGATTGCCCACTTTGTCCCAATGAAGGGCACTCCCTCTGCTACAGAAACGGCACAGGCATTCATTAAAGAAGTCATCAGGCTCCATGGGGTACCGGTCAATATTGTTTCAGATCGGGGGGTACAGTTTACCTCCCGATTCTGGAGGTCTCTATGCAAGACACTGAACATTGAGCTTTCATTTTCACCTGCTTATCATCCCCAGACTAATGGGCAAACAGAGAGAACAAACCAGACTCTTGAACAATATTTACGCTGTTTTTCTTCTTTTGCCCAAGATGATTGGATTTCTGTGCTCCCATTGGCTGAATTTTCCTACAACAATTCTATTCATTCCGCTATCAGACTCCATTTTTTGCAAATTACGGTTTCCATCCTTCATTTTTACCTAATTCTCTTCCAGAGTGTACAGTACCCGCAGTTCAGGAGAAATTGAATTTATTTACTTCCAATAACCAAGTTTTGCAGGAGACCATGACCAGGACCCAGGAGTACAATAAGTCAACCTTCGATAAAAAGAGGCGAGGTGAGCTATTACTTACACCCGGGGACCAGGTATGGTTATCTACAATAAACCTCAGGCTGGCCTGCCCCTCAAGGAAGTTGGGTCCCAAGTTCCTTGGACCATTCCCTGTCAAGCAGAGAATTAATGAGGTGGCATATGAACTTGAACTCCCTGATTCATTAAAGGTTCACCCAGTATTTCATGTGTCTCTGCTCAGACCCTCTATTACTAATCCATTTCCAGGCCGAAGTACGGATCCTCCTGATCCAATTTTGGTAGATGAGGAGGAGGAATTTGAGGTGGAAGCTATCATGGACCATAGGAAGAGAGGTAACCAGAATCAATTTCTGATAAAATGGAGGGGGTTTGGTCCCGAAGAAAATTCTTGGGAACCTGAGGACAATATTCATGCTGAAGATCTGTTGCAATCTTTTAAAAGGTCCCATCCAGAGAAATTTCTCCAAAGGGGCATCCGGAGGCTGCCCCTTGGGGGGGGCAATGTCATGAAGATCCTGCCAGTAATCGGCGCTCCAGGCGCATGGGAACACGGCCACGGGCTCTACCGCGCATGCGCACGCGTTCACGGGTGCTGTCACGCACGGGCACACGTGCGCGCACTCCCGCTGGTGTCAGGCGGGCTATTTAAACCGGCTTGCCACACTCTATCCCCGCTGTCTGCTCTACAGCGTTCTGTGTGCCTAAACCTGATCTGATCTCTATACTTCTGTTATCTGACCCGGCTTCCTGTTAGACCATCCTGCTATCCGCCTGCACTGGACCCCCTTGGCTTGCCTGACCATTCTTCTGTGTTATCCCTGGTACCTCTGCTTCTTTTTGCATTGATACATGTCCCCTGGGGCAGGACCGGGGTCCCCAAACCCTTTTTAGGACAATAACTTGCATATAAGCCTTTAAAATGAGCACTTTTGATTATTCATCCCATAGACTTTAAGGGTGTTCACGCGTTCGTACGAATTTTTGGCCTGTTCACAAGTTCTGCTGCGAACCGAACCGGGGGGGTGTTCGGCCCATCCCTACTCCACACATTGAAAAAGAGTGCCTGACCACCGTATGAAAGGCCTGCTTACCAGATAGCAAGCAAAAAGGGCGTTTAGCTGTAACCCAGCCACGGCCTTTAGCTTGCAAGGATGACCGCTGGACACACACAGGAATTGGACCTTGTAGCTGACAACCCCCTAAGCGTCTCACAAATTTGTAGCCGTACTTGAGGTGTTCTCAGGATGGGCTCAGAAAAAAGAAAAACTGACCATAGCGTAATACAGTTTGACCATTTAATAAAAAAGTTAGTATTACTCACATGGAAAAAGTGCTTCAGTGCACCACTCTATGTAAAGCATAAAACGCTGAGATCGTATGAGATCATAGGTCCCTCCGTCTAGAGATAGACCAGCTGTCTCCTGCGCCGTCCTGTCCCCGCCCCAACACATGTCGATACAGGGATGTGACGTATCTTCCTCAGGGGGATTGTGATTGGACAGTTGGCAAGTCTGGTAAAGTGGAGTTCCACTTAAAAGTGGAACTTCCACTCTTTGTACTCCCCCCCCCCCTCCGGTGCTGCATTTGGCACCTTTCGGGGTGGGGGAGAGGGGGAACAGGATACCTTTCTTTCACAGGTATGCTTTCCCCACTTCCATGAGCCTGAGTCGCGGCTATTAACGTCACGGCTGGGGCTCCCTCCTCCTCCCCCTGTTTCCGGGGCAGTAGGAGAGAGGGTCGGAGTCTCGCGCATCTGCAGTAGGGTTCCTGGCGTGAAACCGAAAGTCTACACTGTCAGGTTCCCTTACTCGCAATGGAGGCAGCATGCACCCGACAGCTGATGGAAACATCAGCTGTGGTGCCGACATTGTGGGACTCCAGGACAGGTAAGTGTCTTATTATTAAAAGTCGGCAGCTGCAGTATGTGTAGCTGCTGGCTTTTAATTTTTGCAGTGGTGGGCGGACCTCCACTTTAAATAATCTGTTGGTGGTTATTTTCTTGTAGCCTGAGGACACTCTATCGCCCATAGGCTCAATGTAATCTAATAGCAGTGTTGATCTCCATAGCTGGATATTCATATGGACCCCCGACTAACTACAAGGGCCTAATACCTACTCCATCATGCCAAAGCCCTATATAATACAATCTATTTGGCATGAACTCACAAATATACAGCAATAGTTTGATAACCAATTGATCTCAGGACAATGCTGTGGAGCGGACATACTACCTCATCCCAGTACCATAATTCAACATATGCATAACAAAATACTAGATAGTACAAAAATTCTAATTCATGGATATTAAACATATTATAAAAAACCAAGGTAAATATATTTAAAATGATATAAAAAATATTATAAAATATAATATGTATTAAAACTTTTTATTGCAAAAGGACAACTTCATAGAGATCCCTGTGCACTCTTCTGTTAACCCCTGGATACCTATCCCTCCTCCCACATATATAAAAAAACCCAAACCCAGGACACCATACTTATATGGAAAAAAGTGGAAAAAAGGGGGGGGATTGAAATCTGCCATGCATTTTAGTTCTAGGCTTACCGGTCAGCCTTCCGGCTGCTTGAAAAATATTCTTCAATTCATTCATTTCCTCAGGAAAAATTGGATGCCCTACACTAAACAAGAGGAAAAAAGACATTCAATTCTACAGTCACTATGATAGGATATACAGTTGGGTTAGAGAAAAAGAGAAAGAAATAAACAATTTTATTGTACAATGTTGCCTTATTAAAACATGAATTAAAGTGTATTTTTTCAACAGATTAGGGAAAGGTTAAACTCCTTGTAAGTTTACTTTTTGCTGTCTATGTCCCATTGGTGAGATTATCCTTCATATTCCATCCTGGGGACATTGGGGGAAGTGAATAAAGAATCTTTTATAAGTGAGGGGAATTTCCTTTGGATGGCTGTTGTTATTACACTCATTCCATTGGAAGATTTCTCCTCTATTCCTGTTTTGGTGACAACTGTAAAATGATGGCTTTGCCATCACTTTCGGCCCTAGTGAAAGTGGTCAATATACCCAGCAGGGGCTCCGACAACAATAGAAACCGAACATTCAACATCCTGCCCACGTTGTCACCCACATTGAGTACATTCAATTTCTCTTATTTGGAATTTGACCACTAGCAGTGATACTGATTAAAGGACATTCATACATAGAATTTGAAGCCTTTGTTCACTTGCCGGTATGCAGGCAGGTGCCAATTGAGTCATTTGTGTATTGCCTTAAAAAGTTCTGTCTAGTAATGAAAGGGTTAATATAGTGTGATTTGTCTGCTGTGTGGCCTGTTGAGCTTCCCATGGCAGAGTTATTTGAGTGGGAAGGAGTTGGGCCAGTTTGTGGCTGGAGATTGGTTAAGGGACTGAGAAGGACTATACATGGAGAGATGTCGTTTTAAACATTAGTTGGACCCTGAAAAGGGACTGTATAGTGAGCAAATTACCATTGGTTGGGAACTATTACAAGCTACGGTAAATGCCAGAACCCTTGGGAGTATTACGTGGCTGGGAGGAGGCAGTTCCAGATACTGTAATCCTCAGTGATCCTGAGGAGTCTGCTTCTAATGCCTCTGCAAACTTGGGGTGCATGGACTCCCTCATTCTTCAATGTCTGAGAAAGGACCAGAGAATACATGGCATCAAGGAGAAGAATCACTATTGGTTGGCATTTACCATTGGCTGGGAACTATTACAAGCTAAACGCATGAGACACCATACATAGCCCCGATTCCTGTTTTACTTACTGCCTGCTTAAAAAAGGAACACTATCCATGTGATGAACTGCTGTGTTGCTGTGTGAGTGCTAGAATCTAGCTGTTTGAAGAAGTCTTATATGTTATGCCAACTTTAGTTAGTAAATAAAGTTGCTGGTTAAGTGAACAGTCAAGTCTGATTTACTGGGAGTACAGAGAGAAAGTGAAGTCCTACAGTGAATGTGGAGCAGGGAATGAAGTGTAAACCTTCATGTTAATGTTCTGGCTAATGGAGAGTGACACGTAAAAGGAAGGAGATACAGCCAGTTTGGGAAAGCAGGTCGTGGTGGCCTTTGATGAAGGTTCTGTTGGAGGGATGGATTGGTGGCTGTATGGTCTACTTTTCTACTGGCACGGACCCAAAGTTAGGTCTGCTGTGTAGCAAAACCCTCCTTTGGACTCAGCCTGGACCACTAGTGTACAAGGCCTTGCAAAGTATACAGCAGCTTTCCTTCATGCCTTTGGCCTGTAGAGCAAGTGTAAAGTGTAACATGTGTAAAGAACTGGTGGAGGAAAATCAGTGTTTCATGCTACTTCCCTCAAAATGACTTTGTAGTCAATGACACAGAGAAGATGGTGTTCTTCTGGTGTAGGGCCTGGTGTAACGCTTTGGCCTCCGGCTAACTCACACATCAGAGCAATTCCATCATGTTAACACTTAGAAAAAGTAATTATACAAAATGTAATTCCCCCATGCTAACAGTTATACATTCTGGAAATGTGCACCTTCCATTGTAAAGATTGGTTATTGATTGCTGAGACACATTGGAGGTCTTCAGCTTTCTTTGTGTTGTGCTGAGACTTTGGTTTGTCTCTGCACCTTAAAGTTGGCCAAACACTAAAATAATGTTGTCTGGTTCCTAATGAACTGGCCAGCATTCATTTGGTGGGTGGCCCTGTCACACCTTCCTGCCCAACATCCTTCAATTGTAAAATGGAGACATCTGGAAAATTGTATTCTAAGCTGCCAATGTAAGGTGAAGTCGGCAACCAGGTGAATGTTAATAAAATCAATCTTTTTTGTACCGCCTGCCTGTAAGGCGCCCCCCCCCCCCCCCCCGGTGTGTCCTCCTGACACTGCATAGATGTCACTTTTGATCTCCTATCTGTATTGTCTATATATAAAAACGTTAATGTTTGGGTATGGGGAGCCCAATAGCAGGGGTACACACCTTGGATAAGGATGCTTAGGAGGTGAATCCAGCACAGTTTCCAAAAACGTGGTATAAAAGGGAAAAGTCCAATAATCAAGGTCAAACGTAGCTGAAGGTCAGGGCAGGCAGCAAAGGATCAGAGTCAATAAACATAGCAAAGGTCAGGTAACAATATCACATGGCAAGGAACAGGTACACACTATGGGTAGCTCTAAAACAACTAAGCATGCTCTCTCTGGAACCTCTTAGCTTTATGGTGATTAAATATGAAGTGACCTTGGGAGGGTGTGGTGGAAATAAAGAAATTGCTGTCTATAACAAAAAGCACTTTGGTGCAGCCATCTTGATATGAGGATGCCATCAGACATGTGCTAGAGGCCTTACTATACTGACACGGTGGTGCTACAGAACACAGGCCACCAAAAAGAGTGCCAAGGACTGACATGCTACGAGTGTGAGATCCCCTGCTGATAGGTAGGTTGCAGGTTGTCACAATAAATTGGAAAATTAGAAAAACCGCGCTAATAAACCAAAGTGCTCTATAATGCAAAAAGCTGCAAACCCCACAACAAACATCAATTGTGGATAAGTAAAGAAAAAATAAGGGGTTGCGCTAATAACTGAGTTCATCAATATAGTATCTACAGTGAAGATAATTGAGTCTTAACTGTGAATAAATCAAAAATATTGTGCAAACATAACATGTGAAATACATTCATCAAATAAGGCCATCAAAAATGATATCTTAGTGAGTCCCAAAAACATCAACAAAACCCAACAAAAGTCCAAGTGATGTTTATAATTAATCCGTGACAGCAGGGAAGGGTCCACCACCAGAAAATAGAAGGGGTAGCTCCTTACCAGATGGCCGTGACCCCCCACTACAGAGGATCACAGCAAGCAGAAATCTTTACAGGCCAGAGTTAGGAACTGCCCACGATATCCACTAGAGGTCCTCTCACCATCAGTCACCGCAATGAGCCCATGGCAGCGATCCCATAAAACACAGAGGAAGCTCACATAGTGTAAAACTGACTACTGCAAGTACCATTCATACACTGACAGCGCAGCAACCTAACGACCACCAGCTGAGAGCACTATATAGCAATAGAGGCTTTGTCACAATAAATTACCAAACTTACTGGGTCTTACAACGACTCTCTATGGACCCTAGGTGCTGTCATGATGGCCTATTCTTAGGGCACCACTTTTCACCAACAATGCCTATCCTATGTTATCCTATATTGTTCTCATGCCCACCCCCCCCTCCCTTCTCCCCTTTGGGGTATAATGCTGTACAGTATATGTGAAAAATCCAATAAAAATTCTGTGAAAAAAAATCAATCTTTATTCAATCCAAAGGAGTACACACATTCCAAAATAGAGCTAAACATGAGATGTTTTGACCCACAAGGACCTTAACCACTAACCATTTAGCCCCGGAAAATTTTACCCCCTTCCTAACCAGAGTACTTTTTGCGATTCGGCACTGCGTCGCTTTAACTGACAATTGCACGGGCGTGCGATGCTGTACCCAAACAAAATTTATGTCCCTTTTTTCCCACAAATAGAGCTTTCTTTTGGTGGTATTTGATCACCTTTTTCTTTTTTGCGCTATAAACAAAAGAAGAGTGACAATTTTGAAAAAAAAA
This sequence comes from Lithobates clamitans, assembly GCA_037952925.1. NCBI lineage: Eukaryota > Metazoa > Chordata > Amphibia > Anura > Ranidae > Lithobates > Lithobates clamitans. The sequence goes on along the minus strand of JBBGZY010001850.1, from coordinate 300,746 downwards.
ACACAATATCTATTACTTTTTGCTATAATAAATATTCCAAATTTATTTTTTATCTTTTTAATAATTTTTTCTTCAGTTGAGGCTGATATGTATTCTTCTACATATTTTTCGTAACAAAAAAAACTCAATAAGCGTATATTGATTGGTTTGCGCAAAAGTTATAGTGTCTACAAAATAGGGGATAGAAATACTGTATGTCATTTTTATGATTATTATTTTTTTTACTAGTAATGGCGGCGATCTGCGATTTTTATCAGGACTGTGTTATTGTGGCCGACAAATTGGACACTTTTGACACATTTTTGGGACCATTGACATTTATACACCGGTCGATGGTATAAAAATGCACTGATTACTGTATAAATGTCACTGGCAGGGAAGGGGTTAACACTAGGGGGCGACCAAGGGGTTAAATGTGTTCCCTAGATGTGTTCTAACTGTGGGGGGTGATGGGACTGACTAGGGTAGGAGACCGCTCGGTGTTCATACTTAGTATGAACACACGATCTGTCTCCTCTCCCCTTAGAGAACCGGTATTTGTGTGTTCACACACACAGATCCCGGTTCTCACTCTGTCGCGAGCAATCGCGGGTGCCTGGCGGTCATGGTCTTAAAGGGCCGATGTACAGCTACGATGGCTTGCTCAGGGAAGCCATCCCGCCGCAGTATAACTGTGGCGACCGGTCAGGAACCGGTTAAAGTGGTTTAAATCCCAGTCATGGAATTTGAGCAAAGCACATATACCTGCAATGTTTACTTACTGTATTTCTCTCCAAAGCTCTAAGTGTCATTTCTCTCTGGTGCGTCATTCCTCTGTTATCAGCATGAGACACTTTTAAAACATTTTCATGACACATGAGATACATTTGTGTCGGTAGGGAGGGGGGGAGAGCTCAGAACGAAGCTTGTTTATTCAGAACACAGTTCTTCTGCTGTGTGGATGTGGGTGTGCACCTTTCCACCAATCAGCTCTTACATTGGGATTGGGATGAATTAGAGCGCAGACTGCGAGCCAGGCCTTCACTCTAACATCAGTGCCTGACCTCACAAATGTTCTTCTGGAAGAACGGTCAAACATTCCCATAGACACCCTCCTAAACCTTGTGGGCGGCCTTCCCAGAAGAGTTGAAGCTGTTATAGCTGCAAAGGGTGGGTCAACTCAATAGTGAACCCTACAGACTAAGACTGTGATGTCCCAATACTTTTGGTAATATAGTATATTCTGTTTGTATTTTAACTTAAAAACGAGACTAGAAAATAGAGGAGTCTCTCACTTACCTCTGCACATAGACCGGGACTATGAAATCGGAGTATTTCACTAATTTCTCTGATTTAAAAATTCTGTCAAGAAGTTCGAATCCCCTGGTACCTTCCACTGCTTGCCCCAGTGGGAGAAGATTACCTGCAAGGATAAGGTCTTTTGATAACTAACTACAAAATAATGTCCTAAAAAATTCTAATGAACAAATTACTTGAAATCATTAATTAGAAAATCAACTTCCACCTATTTTTCAGCTCAACCGATTTATTTCTAATCCAAAAAAAAAAAAATTGAATTTTGAATAAGATTATTGCATGACCATTTGTGATGGTCACTACTGACTCTATTGTACATCTGCCCTCACTTCCCTCCCTATTTATATTGAGTGTAGTTGCTTGATACTTGAAGTGATTTTTAATTTCAATATATTTTATTTTCAAGAAAAAAAACAGCTAAAAACAAAGATACAATAAGGGTTATTAGCCCCGAGTCGACCAACATGGTCACATGGATAACATATAAGTCAAGAAGGGTTGTACAAAATATTTCATACGTATCAAACAAAACCTGCAGTGCAGGGATTCCGGATATCAATTGCGCTCTCGGTGTCCAGCAATAAATGTCATTGGCGTGTGGAATGACAAGGGGGGAGAGAGGGGAAATCTCCGCCACCCCAAAAGGGGTCACACTGTGGCAGGGCTCCCCACACCCCAGCACCCCCAGCCCGAAGAAATTCCAAGAGTTGCACATCCTTGTATAAACTCTAACCAGGCCGAGGCCCAGTATGTAACAGAGAGAGGTAAGAGAAAGAGAAAGAAAGAAAAAAAAAGAGATGAAAAGGGATGTGGAGAAGAATGGGAGTCGACTGGGGGGGAATGAGCGAGTAGTAGTTACAGTCGAGGTCAATGTTAAAGGGTACCTCCTACAAATGTTACCCAGGGTTCCCAAGTGTGTTTGAATTTGTCAGAGTAGTCCAGGATTACACTTGCCATCTTCTCTTGGTTCATAATCCAGATCTTTCTTTTTGCTAGAAGTTAAGACAGATGTTTTTTTTCCCAATTTTTAGCCAGGGTGAGCTTGGCTCCTAGGAAGATAAAAAAAATCAGACGTTGTGTAATCCTGGAGGCCTCCTTCACTGGAAAGTTAAGGAGTGCTATGAGGGGGGACGTTTGGACAGAGATTGAGGTGATTTTGCGGATCCATGAGAAGATCTTGCACCAGAAATGGGGCAAGTCCACCACACATGGACCATATCGCCCCTTAGGTCACATTCTCGATAACAGAGGGGGGATGCTGATGGAAATATTTTGGCCAGCTTCGAAGGGACTAGGTACCATCTAGTTAACACTTTCATACTTGCTTCCATTATGCCGGAATTGAGAATGCCTTTGTAAGATTGGGAGAAATTCCTGTTTCCAGTTTCCTGTTTCAAGTTTCCAGTTTCCAATGTTGGGGCAAATTGTCCTCCCAGGCCAGCATGTAAGGTGTCTTGGACTGCGTGGATGACAGTGCTTTGTATTTCACCGAGATTCCCCCCCTCTGTTCATCAGCTTGGCCACACGATTGTTCATATGCAGTTATTTGGGGGGTTTGGAAGTGTTTTGCAACGTTTATGTAAAATGTTTGAGATCTGGGAGAATCTAAAGAATTTGGATGCAGGCATATCTAGGTTACTAACACAGAATGCTTTAAAGAGAGGGCCAAGAGGTCTAAGGAAGTGTCCTATTCTGTATAGCCCTTTGTCGAGCCACCACATGAAGGCTTTTATGTTAAGGCCCAGGGGAACGCCGGATTGTGAAATAAGTGTTGTAGCGGTTCTGTGTGGGAGGTCAGTTGGTTGTTGCTTTTCAGGCTATCCCAAAAAGGGAATGAGTGTGACAGTGTTGGGGAAAGGATTGGAGGTCTCAGCTTCTTAGGGCTCCAGAGGAGGTAGTCCAGTGTGTGAAGGGGGACCGCCTACCTCTCGATGTGTATCCAGTCGGGTTGTTCCCAGCGTTAATACACCACTGATATCTGAGCCAGCTGGGCTGCTTGGAAGTACCAAAGCAGATTGGGAAGGCCCAATCCCCCTTCCACTCTAGTTCTAGATAGGACTGCTTTGGAAAATATGTGGCCCCCTTTGCCCCATATAAATTTGATGAGTTTGGCTTGGAAATGTTTTAGGCAAACTTTGTCAACAGGGATGGGAGGGCTCTAAAATAGTATAAGATGCGGGGGAGTAAGGTCATCTTAATTGTATTAATTCTGCCCAACCAGGATAGGGAGAGCCAGGACCACCGGGAGAGGTCTTCCTCCAGTTTTTTGTAGTGGGTAGTTTGCTTGGTGGAGGAGTTCAATCCCGGGGGTCAGTTTGATCCCCAAATAGGTAATTGCTGAGTCATTCCAGGCGAACCAAAAGCTTTCCCTAAGCCTGGCTAGGAGAGAACCTGGGGTGTTAATAGTAAGTATAGCGAACTTGAATCTGACAAGGCCTAATGTCACATTTAACCACAAGCGCTTAAGGAAATATGTGTAAGGCAAGATAGAAGTAAGCAGCCAAAATTAATGGCAACAGCTGCTGCCTGAAAAGTGTCTCTAGATTAGAGACAACTCTGCTAAAACATAAATAAAAGGCTGAAACAAGCTAATGGCAGCGCTAAAACCTGATTAGTCCTAAATACAACAACCTAAAGATTGTCATATAATAAAATCATATAATAAAGTCAGTGTACACTTTTAAATGCTGACGTGGATGATCCTGAATGAATTCTTATGACAGTCTATAGAGTGTAATCAACGAAGATAGCCATTTTCATTCTATACTATTTCATGTCACACGTGCTCGGAAGGAAGAGAGGGGGGGGTGCAAGGAAACCCCCTCTTGTAAAACTCTTACTGAATCCAACCTTGATTTAAGTGTGTTGGTCATAACCCATGGAAATCACCGTCGATGCTCTTCCTTGATGGACGATCTGAACAGCTTGCCAGCGGATCGGTGTTATAAGCCAAAACAGAAAGGGGCAACAATAGCGTAATCCCATTTAAAACATTTTATTAAAGATAAAAGGAAGGGAGAACCCCCCTTCAGGGTGTACACTTACAAAATAAAAAACACAGTTCACAGTTCACATCAGGCTAACAGTGTCTCCTGCTGCTTACGATAGGAACCTACTGGCTTTCCTCGAATGACCTGATGTGTGTACGTCGTGTAGCTCCACCCTGACGCATTTTGTCACTCATGACATCATCAGAGGGTCACTTGTTTAGTTTTTTTATTTTGTTTTTGTTTTATTTTTTTATATTCAGAATGTATAAGGTGTGTGCTCAATATTTATCATCACATTGATATTTAGTTATAGGGTTTTGATATTGTGAAGGATGTTATGTTATTTATAATAGGCTCAATTTGCTTATTTTGCACATGATTCACTGATTAACCATTAGAAAGTTACACCGTGTTATATTGGGAGGTTAATATTAGCGCATTATACATTCTGAATATAAACAATAGTTTCAGGCGGTGTTTGTTCTCCAATTTGGGGATCTGGATATTGTCAAGAAAACAATCTACGGCATTTCGAGATGGGGTGTTCTCTCCGCTGTATAGGCATGTATAGAAGTTATGGAATTCCCCCATGATACGCTGGGGGTTCTGGGACAGAGTGCCGCCATGAATTTTAATTTTGGGGAGGGCCGGGGTTCTAAATTTCAGTGAAAGCCTGCCTGTGAGCAAAGAACCTATGTTGTCACCATGACAATAAAACCGGGATCTATTCCAACGCAACCATTTTTCAGCCTTTGTGGTTAGGGCAAGGTTCAATGCCATATGGGCTGCATCCAGCTCAGTTGTGGGAACAGCTCTTGGGTTGGCCTTATGTTTTTTAGTTAAGCCTGTAAAATCCTGCTCTAACTTTTCTAAGTCTGCTTTGTTAGCCTTGTTAATCTGGAAGGCTATTTGAATCAGTTGACCTCTAATGTGTGCCGCCCAGAGGCATGAGGGGCTAGTTTCTGGCGTGTTGTTAGTGAGGAAATAATTTCAGATACTATTTTCGATTTCCATTGCTCTGATCAGATCACTCAAAATGGACTCATTGAGTCTCCAGCGCCTACAGGGTTTATGACCCACCGGGCGTTGAAGTGTCAGGATCACCATGGAGTGGTCCGACCAGACCACATCTTTGATGCAAGCTCTGTTCGTCAGTAGAATGTAGGCTGGAGTAATGAGTCTATTCTTGCGAAAGATCTGTGAGGGTTAGAGAAATGTGTGAAATCTCGCAGAGTGGGGTTCACTTCTCTCCAAATATCCACCAGTCCATGCTGGAAGAACAGCTTGGCTATGCGGAGGCTCTGTTTGGTGGGTCTAGTGAGGCGTTTGCCGGGGAGGCATGACTTGTCCAGCCCCTGGTCAAAAGCTGTGTTGGTGTCGTTCCCAAAAATCACTGTGCTCTCCAACAATGGAGTTAGGTTTTTCAACAGGTGTTGAAAAAAGGCTAGTTGGCCTTTGTTGGGGGCATAGTACGACATGAATGAGTATAGTTGGTCGTCCATTTCCCCCACTATGAGGATATAGCTTCCTTCCGGGTCCCTGAGCTCAGATTTGAGGGAAAATTTACACCGTTTGGAGATGAAAAGGCCCACTCCCATAGTTTTGTCCTCAGCATTGGCCAGTGAGAAGGAAGGGAATTTGGAGTGGATAAAGGGTGGGCAGAAGTGTTTAGGGAAATGTGTTTCCTGAAGGAGGACCACGTCCACCTTTTAGGCATGAAGGTTTTGGAATACTTTACGTCGTTTAGCTGGGGAGTTCAAGCCTTGAGCATTATGGGGTACTATCTTAAGGGGTATTTTTACTGGAGGGTCGTTCAAGCAGAGGTGGGAGCCACTCAAGGTAATTAGTAGCACTTACCAATAGGTATCCAGGGGGCCCGAGGCAATCCACACACCAGATGAGGACCTCTGAGAGCACTAGTAGGTATCAGGGGTCACCCCCTAGTCGACTTCTGCAATTAAATGATTAGCAATACATTGTTGATGAGGGAGAAAAGAAAGACAGAAAATAAAGTCGGAGGACAAGAGAGTCTCCCGTAGAGTGGAGGGGACAGAGTCCTCCATCAGTAAGTTTGAGTTACACTGAAATCCCTCTAGAAAACAGGGATTAGTCCTGTCCAGAGAAAGTTAAAGTACCTGTTCTACTAGACAGGAAGGGGTGCATGAACACCACCCCAGCAGAGAGGCCTCATGTAATGGTTTGTGTATAACAAAAAGGGCACTGGGTCCAGCTTTTATATGGTCACCTCTAACATAACATGCTCTGAGGCTAAGGCAGACTTGGAGGTGAATATGCAGAGGCGGGAGGGTACCCCTAAAGGATACTCGTCTCGCGAGGCACAGATGGGGAGTTCATGTTCTCCCAGTTAGCAGCTGGGAGGAATAAAGGGCAAAAAGGGGAAAAAGAGGATGTTCAGGGAGGAATGGTTTCCTTGGACTTCTTGGATCTGGCAGTTTCCCAGACTGGATGCAAGGGGCTGGTTGGGAGTTGTCTCTTTGCCGAGTTTGGCTGAGATCCAGGCTGTGGAATATTCGGGTCTTGGCTGATAAGACCTAGTTGCAGCAAAACCTTTTCTCCTTCCTGTAGGGATCCGAAGGTGTATACTTTGCCTTTGAAGAGGAGTTTAAGTTGGAACGGAAATAGCCACCAGTACTTAATTTCTTTGTCCATCAGGATCTGAGTAACCATTTTAAGGCTCTCCTTTTTTGGATAGTAGACGGGGATAGGTCCGCGAATATTTGCAGTTGATGACTCTGAAACACAATTTTAGACATGGCTCTTGATTTCCTCATCACCTCCTCCTTGATAGAGTAGAATTGTGGTTTCACCACAAAATCAAGGGGGAGGCCATCCACCCTAGGGGGTCTGAGAGCTCTGTGAGCCCGGTCCAGCTCCAGTTTGTGCTGAGGCGTGTCGGGGAACAAGTCCTTAATAAAAGATCTTATGGTTTCAGGGATATCTTTATAGGATTCTGGGAGCCCCCTGACCTTGAAATTGTACCTCCTATTCCTGTTCTCAAGGTCATCAATTTTAGCCTTGGTAGTCTCTAGTTGTTCCTGCATTAGCTGTATACAAGCAATATTTTGGTTTGTTCTGGCAATGGTGGCTTCTAGATTTGTCTCTATGATTTCCATGCTGGTCTCTATGCTCTGGAGGTCCGCTTTAATGTCACTCGTAATCTTGTTAGCTGTATTGTGCAGGCCTCTATCCAGGAGGTCTACAAACTTGGCAAACAGGTCTGCCACATTAACTGACTGAAGTAGGCCTGAGTCCCCAGGCTGTAATGGATGGTGGGTCTGGGGGGGGCGGCATCCAAATGGGGAGAAGTCCAGGTCTGCCAGGGAGTGTTCTATGAGGGATTCATTGGGTGCTGGGGAAGTTGGGTCCAGGAGAGGGTTACCTTCTGTGAGTCCTTGCTGCAGCATGGAGGGGGAGGCTGTGCACTGGTGAGGCAGGCTGGTGCAGAGTGGTAAGGCCGTCCACCCTAGGGGGTCTGAGAGCTCCGTGAGCCCGGTCCAGCTCCAGTTTGTGCTGAGGCGTGTCGGGGAGCAAGTCCTTAATAAAAGATCTTATGGTTTCAGGGATATCTTTATAGGATTCTGGGAGCCCCCTGACTTTGAAATTGTACCTCCTATTCCTGTTCTCAAGGTCATCAATTTTAGCCTTGGCAGTCTCTAGTTGTTCCTGCAGTAGCTGTATACAAGCAATATTTTGGTTTGTTCTGGCATTGGTGGCTTCTAGATTTGTCTCTATGATTCCCATGTGGGTCCCTATGCTCTGGAGGTCCGCTTTAATGTCACTCGTAATCTTGTTAGCTGTATTGTGCAGGCCTCTATCCAGGAGGTCTGCAAACTTGGCAAACAGGTCTGCCACATTAACTGAATGAAGTAGGCCTGAGTCCCCAGGCTGTAATGGATGGTGGGTCTAGGGGGGCCGGCATCCATAGGGGAGAAGTCCAGGTCTGCCAGGGAGTGTTCTATGAGGGATTCATTGGGTGCTGGGGAAGTTGGGTCCAGGGGAGGGTTAGCTGCTGTGAGTCCTTGCTGAAGCATGGAGGGGGAGGCTGTGCACTGGTGAGGCAGGCTGGTGCAGAGTGGTGAGGGGCGGCGCCATCTTGGCTTCCTTCCTTTTTAGGATACCCCACAGATTTTCAACAGGGTTTAGGTCTGGAGACATGCTTGGCCAGTCCATCACCTTTACCCTCAGCTTCTTTAGCAAGGCAGTGGTGGTCTTGGAGGTGTGTTTGGGGTCGATATCATGTTGGAATACTGCCCTGCGGCCCAGTCTCTGAAGGGAGGGGATCATGCTTTCCTTCAGTATGTCACAGTACATGTTGGCATTCATGGTTCCCTCAATAAACTGTAGCTCCCCAGTGCCGGCATCACTCATGCGGCTCCAGACCATGACACTCCCACCACCATTCTTGACTGCAGGCAAGACACACTTGTCTTTGTACTCCTCACCTGGTTGCCGCCACATACACTTGACACCATCTGAACCAAATAAGTTTATGTTGGTCTCATCAGACCACAGGACATGGTTCCAGTATTCCGTGTCCTTAGTAGGGATGAGCCGAACACCCCCCTGTTCGGTTCGCACCAGAACATGCGAACAGGAAAAAAGTTAGTTTGAACACGCGAATACCGTTAAAGTCTATGGGACACGAACATGAATATTTAAAAGTGCTAATTTTAATGGCTTATATGCAAGTTATTGTCATAAAAAGTGTTTGGGGACCTGGGTCCTGCCCCAGGGGACATGGATCAACGCAAAATAAAGTTTTAAAAACGGCCGTTTTTTCAGGAGCAGTGATTTTAATATTGCTTAAAGTCAAACAATAAAAGTGTAATATCCCTTTAAATTTCGTACCTGGGGGGTGTCTATAGTATGCCTTTAAAGGGGCGCATGTTTCCTGTGTTTAGAACAGTCTGACAGCAAAATGACATTTTGAAGAAAAAAAAACCCATTTAAAACTACCCGCGGCTATTGCATTGCCGACAATACACATAGAAGTTCATTGATAAAAACGGCATGGGAATTCCCCAAAGGGGAACCCCGAACCAAAATTTAAAAAAAAAAAATGACGTGGGAGTCCCCCTAAATTCCATACCAGGCCCTTCAGGTCTGGTATGGATATTAAGGGGAACCCCCCCAAAAAAAAAAAAAAATGGTGTGGGGTCCCCCCAAAAATACATACCAGACCCTTATCCAAGCACGCAACCTGGCAGGCCGCAGAAAAAGAGGGGGGGACGAGAGTGCGCCCCCCCCTCCTGAACCGTACCAGGCCATGCCCTCAACATTGGGAGGGTGCTTTGGGGTAGCCCCCCAAAACACCTTGTCCCCATGTTGATGAGGACAAGGGCCTCATTCCCACAACCCTGGCCGGTGGTTGTGGGGGTCTGCGGGCGGGGGGGCTTATCAGAATCTGGAAGCCCCCTTTAACAAGGGGACCCCCAGGTCCCGGCCCCCCCCTGTGTGAAATGGTAAGGGGGTACTTACCCCTACTATTTCACTAAAAAACTGTCAAAAATGTTAAAAATGACAAGAGACAGTTTTTGACAATTCCTTTATTTAAATGCTTCTTCTTTCTTCTATCTTCCTTCATCTTCTGGTTCTTCTGGTTCTTCTGGCTCTTCTGGTTCTTCCTCCGGCGTTCTCGTCCAGCATCTCCTCCGCGGTGTCTTCTATCTTCTTCTCCTCAGGCCGCTCCGCACCCATGGCATGGGGGGAGGCTCCCGCTCTTCTCTTCTTCTTTTCTTCTCTTCTTCTCTTCTTCATTTTCTTCTCTGGGCTGCTCCGCACCCATGCTGGCATGGAGGGAGGCTCCCGCTGTGTGACGGCGTCTCCTCGTCTGACGGTTCTTAAATAACGGGGGGCGGGGCCACCCGGTGACTCCGCCCCCCTCTGACGCACGGTGACTTGACGGGGCTTCCCTGTGACATCACGGGGAATGCCACAAGGAAGTCCTGTCATGTTCCGTGCGTCAGAGGGGGCGGGGTCACCGGGTGGCCCCGCCCCCCATTATTTAAGAACCGTCAGATGAGGAGACGCCGTCACACAGTGGGAGCCTCCCTCCATGCCAGCATGGATGCGGAGCGGCCCGGAGAAGAAAATGAAGAAGAGAAGAAGGAAGAAGAGAAGAAGATGAAGAAGAAGATGAAGAGAAGAGCGGGAGCCTCCCCCCATGCCATGGGTGCGGAGCGGCCCGAGGAGAAGAAGATAGAAGACGCCGCGGAGGAGGTGCTGGACAAGAACGCCGGAGGAAGAACCAGAAGAACCAGAAGATGAAGGAAGATAGAAGAAAGAAGAAGCATTTAAATAAAGGAGTTGTCAAAAACTGTCTCTTGTCATTTTTAACATTTTTGACAGTTTTTTAGTGAAATGGTAGGGGTAAGTACCCCCTTACCATTTCACACAGGGGGGGCCGGGATCTGGGGGTCCCCTTGTTAAAGGGGGCTTCCAGATTCCGATAAGCCCCCCGCCCGCAGACCCCCACAACCACCGGCCACGGTTGTGGGGATGAGGCCCTTGTCCTCATCAACATGGGGACAAGGTGTTTTGGGGGGCTACCCCAAAGCACCCTCCCAATGTTGAGGGCATGTGGCCTGGTATGGTTCAGGAGGGGGGGTGGGCCGCACTCTCGTCCCCCCCTCTTTTCCTGCGGCCTGCCAGGTTGCACGCTCGGATAAGGGTCTGGTATGGATATTTGGGGGGACCCCACGCCGTTTTTTTTTTTTTTTTGGCCCGGGGTTCCCCTTTAAATCCATACCTTCAGGTCTGGTATGGAATTTAGGGGGAACCCCACGTCATTTTTTTAAAAAATTTTGGCCGGGGTTCCCCTTAATATCCATACCAGACCTGAAGGGCCTGGTATGGAATTTAGGGGGACTCCCACGTCTTTTTTTTTTTTTTAATTTTGGTTCGGGGTTCCCCTTTGGGAAATTCCCATGCCGTTTTTATCAATGAACTTCTATGTGTATTGTCGGCAATGCAATAGCCGCGGGTGGTTTTAAATGGGTTTTTTTTTCTTCAAAATGTCATTTTGCTGTCAGACTGTTCTAAACACAGGAAACATGCGCCCCTTTACAGGCATACTATAGACACCCCCCAGGTACGAAATTTAAAGGGATATTACACTTTTATTGTTTGACTTTAAGCATTATTAAAATCACTGCTCCTGAAAAAACGGCCGTTTTTAAAACTTTTTTTGCATTGATCCATGTCCCCTGGGGCAGGACCCAGGTCCCCAAACACTTTTTATGACAATAACTTGCATATAAGCCTTTAGAATTAGCACTTTTGATTTCTCCCATAGACTTTTAAAGGGTGTTCCACGGCATTCGAATTTGCCGCAAACACCCCAAATTGTTCGCTGTTCTGCGAACTTGCGAACAGCGAATGTTCAAGTCGAACATGAGTTTGACTCGAACTCGAAGCTCATCCCTAGTCCTTAGTCTGCTTGTCTTCAGCAAACTGTTTGCGTGCTTTCTTGTGCATCATCTTTAGAAGAGGCTTCCTTCTGGGAAGACAGCCTCTAGATATGACGCTGAGCACGTGCACTCAACTTCTTTGGTCAACCATTACGAGGCCTTTTCTGAGTGGAACCTGTCCTGTTAAACCGCTGCATGGTCTTGGCCACTGTGCTGCAGCTCAGTTTCAGGGTCTTGGCGATGTTCCTATAGCCTAGGCCATCTTTATGTAGAGCAACAATTCTTTTTTGCAGATCCTCAGAGAGTTCTTTGTCATGAGGTGCCTTGTTGAACTTCCAGTGACCAGTATGAGAGAGTGAGAGCGATAACACCAAATTTAACACACCTGCTCCTCATTCACACCTGAGACCTTGTAACACCAACAAGTTACACGACACCGGGGAGGGAAAATGGCTAATTGGGTCCAATTTGGACATTTTCACTTAGGGGTGTACTCACTTTTGTTGCCAGCAGTTTAGACATTAATGGCTGTGTGAGTTATTTTGAGGGGACAGCAAATTTACACTGTTATACAAGCTGTACACTCACTACTTTACATTGTAGCAAAGTGTCATTTCTTCAGTGTTGTCACATGAAAAGATAGAAGAAAATATTTACAAAAATGTGAGGGGTCTACTCACTTTTGTGAGATTCTTTATACATATATGTATATCTATATATAAAATAATGTTACATAACTGAGTGTAGATCCCCCTTTACATCAGGGTTCCCAGAGAGCCCCCCCACTTACATCAGGGTCCCCAGAGAGCTCCCCTTACATCAGGGTCCCCAGAGAGCTCCTCTTACATCAGGGTCCCCAGAGAGCCCCAGGGCTCAGAAGTGTGCTACATAAAGAGTGCAGGGCTCAGCTGTGCCCATCTATGCAGCCTCACCAGTGCCCAGCAATGCAGCTTTATCTGTGCCCAGGAACGCAGCCTCACCTGTGCCCAGCAATTTAACCTCACCAGTGCCCAGCCTCACCTGTGCCCAGCAATGCAGCCTCACCTGTGCCCAGCAATGCAGCCTCACCAGTGCCCAGCAATGCAGCCTCACCAGTGCCCAGCACTGAACCCCCCACTGTAGTGTCCTCTGTCCCCTGCACTCCCACCACTGTAGTGTTCTCTGTTCCCTGCACCCCCCACTGTAGTGTCCTCTGCACTCCTACTGTAGTGTCCTCTTCACCCCCCACTGTAGTGTCCTCTGCCCCCCCACTGTAGTGTCCTCTGTCCGCTGCACCCCCACTGTAGTGTCCTCTGTCCACTGCACCCCCTCACTGTAGTGCCCTCTGCACCCCTCACTGTAGTGCCCTCTGTCCTCTGCACCCCCACTGTAGTGTCCTCTGCACCCCCTCACTGTAGTGCCCTCTGTCCTCTGCACCCCCACTGTAGTGTCCTCTGCACCTCCCCTCCCACAAACACACACTGTGTAGGTAGAACTCACCTACCTTACACAGGTGTACAGCAAGCAGAGTAGCAGAGATTGGCATCACAGGGCTGGATGGGGGCGGGAACTACTGAAATAAACCTTTCACATTAACAGGCTGGTGACTGGTTGTTAGGATCACCCGGCAACCAATCACCTGCTGTTTAAAGTAGAAAGTTAACTCAAGCAGTTTCCGCCTCCATCCAGCCCTGTGATACTGGCCGCTCGCTGCTTTCCAATGAAGAGAACAGCAGCAAAAATGTCCGGGGGCCCGCATTTAGTGGTGGCGGGCCGGCCGCGGGTTGCCAACCCCTGCCCTAGAGACTTGGGGCTATGGGCCCCAGTTGCCACCCTCTAGTGAAGCCTCTGGCCCTCAGTATTGTCATTCAACTATTCTAGTTTTCAGTTCCATGGACGTTGAAAGCATCTAGATTATTCTCACTTACCGAGCTGAGCGTAGATATCTCCAATCGTATAGCTGTGCAGTCCTCGATTATCCACCAGTGTGATGTTGTTTGTGAGTTTATATGGTAGTCTCTCCCTGGTAACAGCTGAATCTCCTGCATTTGCCTTTGCCCAGCTCTGGTATTCACCATCTTGCCACACGTATATACAGGTGTTAATAAATGTGGACCTTCCATGTCCCATCAACCCGAACAGCTGGATGAGGATTCTATTGAAGCCCTGGTTGCCCCCTTTACATCTATCAAAGCTAAAATTATTAATGGCTTGTCTGAGCTCGTCCATATCCATGTCTACCTCCCGCAATTATGTCTTCTTCTGTCTGCAGCAGAGGAAAATCCCAATGTTCTTATTTGTTTCTAGCTTTTCAAATCAGATAAAGAACCTTTTGCTCACTTTCAACTGATAGAGTATTTATAGCACTTTCCTGAACTTGATTCCTTATTGCTTGAATACAAAAGTACAAAGATTAAACTCTTTAAAGTTATCATGAAACACAAGGTTCTAGGAGATCCTCCTACAAGCCTTTCTACAAGAGAACCAGTCACTCAGCAACCTACAAGTAAATGTTTATATATCCCTTCCTGCATTCTGTGAGAGATGAATAGAGCCATCAGATTAGACCTGTCCATACACCCCTCATTCTAATATTAATAGAAACATTTTCAAATACATTTTTTCTTATGATTATTTTGCCCCCTGTAGGGTTTTAGCAGATAAATACATTAAAGAGGACCTGAACTGTGGAAGCTGTGGCCAGGAAAGGCAAAAAAAACAAAACAATTGTTTTGTTTAAATTAGTTATTTAACTAATTTTGTTTAGTTTAATTAGTTTAACCACTTCAGCCCTTGAAGGATTTACCCACTTCCTTGACCGGGCCATTTTTTGCAATACGGCACTGCGTCGCTTTAACAGAAAATTGCGTAGTCGTGCGACGTTGTACCCAAACAAAATGGATGTGCTTTTTCCCCCACAAATAGAGCTTTCTTTTGATGGTACTTGATCACCTCTGCGTTTTTTTTTTTGCGCTATAAACAAAATAAGGTCGTCTATTTAAAAAAAAAACCAATATTTTTTACTTTTTGCTATAATACAAATCCCCAAAAAAATGTAAAAAACAAAGTTCATAAATTTAGGCCGATATGTATTCTTCTACATATTTTTGGTAAAAAGAAAATCGTAATAAGCGTATATTGATTGGTTTGCACAAAAGTTATAGCGTCTACAAACTACGGGATAGATTATGGACTTTAATTTATTTTTATTTATTTTTTACTGTTAATGGCGGTGATCTGCGTTTTTTTAGCAGGACTGCAACATTGCGGCGGACAAATATGACCCCAAAATACACTTTTTGGGGACCATTATTTTCATTGGGAAGGGATTAACACTAGGGGGCGATCAAGGGGTTAACTTTGTTCCCTGGGTGTGTTCTAAGTGTAGGGGGGATGGGCTGGCAGGAACACGACAGAGATCACTGTTTCCGATCACTGACACGACAGAAGATCTCTGATATGTCATCTGGCAGAACGGGGATTCACCTTGTTTGCAAAGGCAGATCCCTGTTCTGCCGCTGAACATTGCGATCGCGGGTTGTTGACGGACATCGAGTTTCACCATTCTTCCAGAAGTGCATTTGTGAGGTCAGGCACTGATGTTGGATGAGAAGGCCTGGATCGTGGTCTCTGCTCTAATTCGACCCAAAGGTATTCTATTGGCTTGAGGTCAGGGCTCTGTGCAGGCCAGTCAAGTTCCTCCACCCCAAACTCGCTCATCCATGTCTTTATGGACCTTGCTTTGTGCTCTGGTGTGCAGTCATGTTAAGTCATGCTAAGAGGCTGTGGAACAGGAGAGCCTAGGCACAAGAAGTGACATGATAATTTTTAATGAGAAATTCAAGACACAATATAGAATTTCCAGGGTACTGCACCAGCACAAATAAAATTTCTAGATTTCCCTTAAGAAATAGTAATTTTTTAGTTTCTGGTTCAGGTCTATTTTAAAGTAGAACTGTGTTGAAGCTATGCACATTTCTATATAGGGCCGTCTTTAATATTGATCGGACCCTGGGAAAACATTTTCTTGCCCCCCCCATGCAATTTCACTCTCCACATGCTCTGAGACATAAAATAAATAGCAGCTAAACTCAAAATCAGTTTACTGAATCAGATCAGACAGTGATTGCGATTGGTTGCCAGAGGTTACAGTGCATCATTACCAATTACTGACTGGTTGCTAGAGGTTACAGCAGACATGACAGCTCGCTGATTAGTTGCTAAAGGTTACAGCACATGATTTCTGCTTGTTGATTGGTTGCTAGAGATTACTGTACATCAATACTGCTCACTGATTGGTTGCTAGAAGTTACTGCACATCATTACTGCTCACTGATTGGTTGCTAGAGGTTACAGCTCATCAGCTCCTCACTGCCTGCACACCATGGACTGGGGAACGCAAAGTCACTTTCCTGACACCACAGAAACATGCTGTGGTTTAGCAGATACACAGCAGTGTCATCAATTGTTAATGGCACCCTCACGCATCTGCTGACAAATGCCTTGGCACCGTGTGATTTAGAAAAAGAGGTTTGGGACTTTCTTCTGCATTTCTAGCGCATAGAGCAGCCTATTGAAATGAATGGGCTGCCCTACACGTGACCCACATCTTTATCCACCCTGCCAGTACACCTTTGCATCCTAAAACCCCTGCTAACCTCTACACCCCAAACCTCCCCCATCCTCTCCACTCCACCCCCCCTTTAACTCTACCTGCCTCCTCTGCTCATCTTTGCACCCACCTTCCTTACCTCTATATATCCCCTCCTTGCTCACCTGTGTACCCCAAACTGTAATTCCTTCTCTGCCTACCTCGGCTTAATGACCACAGTTGCAGGAAGGACTTTGAAGCATGTCCCTCTGTCTCCCCAGTGGGCAGCATGATATACATATCAATGCCGCCGGCCGCCACTATTTACATATCAATGCCCGCTATTTACATGTAAACATAGGGCAAAGCTGGGCAGCATTAGTAGCAGAACTTCACTTTTAGATATTGGGACACAGCACGGGACTAAAACTTTAAGGAACAAGGGAATTTAAACCAGGATAGTTGGCAAGTATGAGGCAACTGCTTTGGGCCCCACAAACATGACAGGGCCTAGGGCAGCTGCCCCTTTTGCCCTGCCTTAAAGACAGCCCTGCAACAAGCCATAAATAAGCATGGGAGCATGACATCTACATGTTTTTTAGGCTGTTCACTAAGCTTTTCACAATTGTACATATTTCTGGACTGTCAGTGTACTGATTGGAGGATTATTTTCTGGCAGTCTGTAAGGACTTAGATCACCTACTGGCGGCACTGTGGATCCCAGAGCTGAACACACAGTTCTGATGGCCACCAGTGGGTGGGTATCTCCCAGCAGCCATCTGATCTTGGAAATTAGGTTCCACCTGATGCTGGCTGCAGGAAATGTATATAATCCCTCCCTTAACTGATATTTGTGCCTATGAGCTGCTTCCCCACCTGATCCTGTACCCTGCATCCAGTATCTGTATCCTGCATCCAGTATCCTCTACTCTACATCCAGTATCTGTACCCTGCATCCAGTATCTGTATCCTGCATCCAGTATCCTCTACTCTACATCCAGTATCTGTATCCTGCATCCAATATCCTCTACTCTACATCCAGTATCTGTACCCTGCATCCAGTATATGTACCTTGCATCCAATATTCTGCACCCTGCATCCAGTATCTGTACCCTATATCCAGCATCTGCACCCTGCATCCAGTATCTGTACCCTACATCCAGTATCTGTACCTTGTATCCAATATTATGTACCCTGCATCCAGTATCTGTACCCTATATCCAGTATCTGTACCTTGTATCCAATATTCTGTACCCTGCATCCAGTATCTGTACCCTATATCCAGCATCTGCACCCTGCATCCAGTATCTATACCCTATATCCAGTATCTGTACCTTGTATCCAATATTCTGTACCCTGCATCCAGTATCTGTACCCTATATCCAGCATCTGCACCCTGCATCCAGTATCTGTACCCTACATCCAGTATCTGTACCTTGTATCCAATATTCTGTACCCTGCATCCAGTATCTGTACCCTATATCCAGTATCTGTACCTTGTATCCAATATTCTGTACCCTGCATCCAGTATCTGTACCCTATATCCAGCATCTGCACCCTGCATCCAGTATCTGTACCCTACATCCAGTATCTGTACCTTGTATCCAATATTCTGTACCCTGCATCCAGTATCTGTACCCTATATCCAGTATCTGTACCTTGTATCCAATATTCTGTACCCTGCATCCAGTATCTGTACCCTATATCCAGTATCTGTACCTTGTATCCAATATTCTGTACCCTGCATCCAGTATCTGTACCCTATATCCAGCATCTGCACCCTGCATCCAGTATCTGTACCCTACATCCAGTATCTGTACCTTGTATTCAATATTCTGCACCCTGCATCCAGTATCTGTACCCTACATCTAGTATCCTGTACCCTGCATCCAATATTCTGTACCCTGCATCCAGTATCCTAAACCCTACATCCAGTATCTGTACCCTATATCCAGCATCTGTACCCTGCATCCAATATATGTACCCTACATCCAGTATCTGTACCCTGCATCCAGTATCCTGTACCCTACATCCAGTATCTGTACCCTATATCCAGCATCTGTACCCTGCATCCAGCATCTGTACCCTGCATTTAGTATCCTGTACCCTGCATCCAGTATCCTGTACCCTACATCCAGTATCTGTACCCTATATCCAGCATCTGTACCCTGCATTCAGCATCTGTACATGCACCCAGTATCCTGTACCCTACATCCAGTATCTTGTACCCTGCATCCAGTATTTTGTACCCTGCATCCAGTATTCTGTACCCTGCATCCAGTATCTGTAACCTACATCAAGTATCCTGTATCCTTCATTCAGTATTCTGTACCCTGCATCCAGTGTCCTAAACCCTACATCCAGTATCTGTACCCAACATCCAATATCTGTACCCTGCATCCAGTATCTGTACCCTACATCCAATATCTATACCCTGCATCCAGTATTTGTACCCTATATCCAGCATCTGTACCCTGCATCCAGTATCTGTACCCTATATCCAGCATCTGTATTCTTCATCCAGTATCTGTACCCTACATCCAGTATTCTGTACCCTGCATCCAGTATTCTGTACCCTGCATCCAGTATCTGTAACCTACATTAAGTATCCTGTACCCTGCATCCAGTATTCTGTACCCTGCATCCAGTATCCTAAACCCTACATCCAGTATCTGTACCCAACATCCAATATCTGTACCCTGCATCCAGTATCCCTACCCTACATCTAGTATCCTGTACTCTGCATCCAATATTCTGTACCCTGCATCCAGTATTCTAAACCCTACATCCAGTATCTCTACCCTATATCCAGCATATGTACCCTGCATCCAATATATGTACCCTACATCCAGTATCTGTACCCTGCATCCAGTATCTGTACCCTACATCCAGTATCTGTACCCTGCATCCAGTATTCTGTACCCTGCATCCAGTATCCTGTACCCTGCATCCAGTATCTGTACCCTACATCCAGTATCTGTACCCTACATCCAATATCTGTACCCTGCATCCAGTATCTGTACCCTGCATCCAGTATTCTGTACCCTGCATCCAATATCTGTACCCTACATACAGTATTCTGTACCCTGCATCCAGTATCTGTACCCTACATACAGTATTATGTACCCTGCATCCAGTATCTGTACCCTACATCCAGTATTCTGTACCCTACATCCAGTATCTGTACCCTATATCCAGCATCTGTACCCTGCATCCAATATATGTACCCTACATACAGTATTCTGTACCCTGCATCCAGTATCTGTACCCTACATACAGTATTATGTACCCTGCATCCAGTATCTGTACCCTACATCCAGTATTCTGTACCCTGCATCCAATATCTGTACCCTACATACAGTATTCTGTACCCTGCATCCAGTATCTGTACCCTACATACAGTATTATGTACCCTGCATCCAGTATCTGTACCCTACATCCAGTATTCTGTACCCTACATCCAGTATCTGTACCCTGCATCCAGTATCCTGTATCCTGCATCCAATATTCTGTACCCTGCATCCAGTATCTGTACCCTATATCCATTATTCTGTACCCTGCATCCAGTATCTGTACCCTGCATCCAATATATGTACCCTACATCCAGTATCTGTACCCTATATCTAGCATCTGTACTCTGCATCCAGTATCTGTACCCTGCATCCATCTGTACCCTGCATCCAGTATCTGTACCCTACATACAGTATTATGTACCCTGCATCCAGTATCTGTACCCTACATCCAGTATCTGTACCCTACATCCAGTATCTGTACCCTACATCCAATATTCTGTACCTTGCATCCAGTATCTGTACCCTACATACAGTATCCTGTACCCTGTATCCAGTCTCTGTACCCTACATCCAATACCATATACCTTGCATCCAGTATCCTGTACCATGCATCCAGTATCTCTACCCTGCATACAGTATCTTGTGCCTTGCATTCTGTATCCTGGTTCCCCCCTCTCTGCTCCCCTTGTTCCCAGTACCAGTAGCTTCCCTCCATTGTATATAGTATTTATAGTTAGTTTGTTCATTTTTTCTTCATCGTCAGATTTGTTTCTCACTGTTGCCTTGTTAATTATTTATCAGTGTTGGATAGGTGTTGTTTGCAATAATAAACTTTATTGTAATCATACGATCAGAAAATCATATGAAAAGTGCAGGGTTTGAAACGATCGTACGATATTTGGATCGTTAGTACAGAGAGGCGATCATGACACTTCATCTGATATAATCCGATTGGACGTGCACAATTTTTTTTTTTCCTACGATGCCAGATTGTACGATTTTTATTTAACCACTTGCCGACCAACCGCCGTCCTTATACTGCAGCAGGTCGGCTTGTTCCCACAAATCGAGGTAGGTGTACGTCGGCCCTTTAAGGGCAATAGCAGGCCCATTGCACAGCGGGGGAGCCGATATGTGATGTCCGCCGGCCACCCGCGATTGTTGAAAGTGGATGAGAAAATCCGGACAGCCGCACTCCAGGAAATATAATTCAAAAACCATTTATTGTAAATTCAGGAGCATATGAAATACAGGACACTGTGGCAGTAGGTACAGGCAATTAACTAACGCGTTTCGCACTTATGCTAAGTGCTTACTCATAGCTAACAATAAAAGGAATAAAAGCACATTTATATTTTTTACTGGGAATCATGTGACTGAGTGTTGATGACCAAATCTAAACCAGGTGTGATCTGGCAGTAAAAAATGTGTGCACCTGTCAATGAATAACCAGGGCTATAAGTAAAAGATTCCTGTGAAAATATATTAAATGTGTGTAAGCAACGAAAAAAAACCTTGTGAAAAAATGATGAAATTAAAATTAAAAAATGTATGTAGTGAAAATAAAATTGAAAATAAACAATGAGGATGATAGATGACAAGTAGTGAGTATGAGTGAAAGAATATTAGTGTGGAAAATACTAAAAAGGAAACATATATATATATATATCTATTTGTGTATATATATTTGAAGTGTAAATTTAAAGCAGTGTGTGATGCAGTGATTTGCATGTTGAAGAGAAGTGACAAAAATAATAATGTGTATATGAATACAAACACGTCGTAATGTTGCAGGAGAATACATAAAAGTGCTAAACGATGTGTCCACAGACTGTGAGATATGTGTATAAGGAGAGACATTATAATAAAAATATGTACAATGTAAAAAGACAAGCTTCTAATCTATAAATAAGACGCATGGTTATGTGGGACATACAAATATGTGTCTCCTTTATCTCTCTCAATGAAACCATGTGTCTAAATAGAAGTGAAGAAATATACATATATATATCCACATATGAATTAAACAAATGTGTGGTCTCGAATCCCCACAATTTGTAGACATGTAGTCTCTCTCCTGAAAAGGAGAGAACAAATAGACAAATGCATGTATTAATGGAAAAGATCAATCAGATACACATGATAAACGTAAAAAATGAAAAAATAAAAAGCAAATATTTAAAACGTATCTTTCTGTGTGTACCCAAAAAGGGAAAGAGGGGGAGGGAACGGGAAAGGGAAAAGGGAGAGGGAAGAAAAACACTTCCACTAATTGCATATATAGATATATGAATATATCCGTGCATAAAAATTTTATTTGGTTATAATATTTGTCACCTCTTACTAAACAGCTCAGTGTCAAGCCGTACGTGCATCTAAGTCCGACAGCTGATGGGACATAGAGTGTTTTAAGAGCACAAAAGAATGTATATATATATATACACGACCTGTAAGGACCGTGCTAGTTAGGACAATATAGTTTCATATGGGAATGAAATAGAAAAGAAATATTAGTTTATTATATGTGTAGAAACTAAGCTAAGTGTATGTTGATGGAGTATATCTTGACTCAAACCATACTGAAAGCTGTACAAATCTATTCAAACACCATATGTGTCCTAAGCCCAAATTTACAAGCCATGGATATGCCATATAATGTGTATTCATTAGTTGAACCAATATCACTTAAAAAATAGGCTCCATGGAAAGAAAAAAGGGAGAGGGGGGAGGGGGGGGAGGAGCTCCCACAGGGTCGCTTGTCATGCTGTGTAGACGAAAATTGACAAAATCTATAGAGTCCCTGAGACCTTTAGAACCATCCATGGCTCAATTGAGCCACGACGGGTCTCAAAGTTATCAATGTAAAAATATGCTGACAAGTGTCCAAAAGCAGCGTCCGACCCAATATGTATGTCAGTGGTTCTCAACTCCAGTCCTCGGGACCCACCAACAGGTCAGATTTTAAGTATTACCTTGGGGAGTTGCAGACTAAAATACTGCAATCACTGAGCAGCAAATGATATCACCTGTGATGTATTTCAGCTATCTTGCAAACCTGGCCTGTTAGTGGGTCCTGAGGACTGGAGTTGAGAACCACTGATGTATGTGAAGGCAACAATAGTTAAAGCTTTGTCAAGAACATCGCTATGTTTATGAACACAGCGTTCTATTGTTGTGCTAAAAAGGCAAAAACAAAGCAAGACAAAAATTTAGGAGTTGGATTTTAGGAAGTTATATGATTAGAAATTAGAAGAAGAAAGGAGAGGGGGAGAGAAAGGAGCGCCGAGGGGAACTAATCAGGATGGCTAGCTATTGATCATATTGTAGAAGCCTTTTATAAAATCCTAAAATTTTAAGATGCTTGGAACCCTTAGTGGCAATAATAAACTGCAAAACCTGTCTCTTCATATGAATATAAAAGTGTGGAGATGTAGGTGTAGCCATATTAGCAGGTAAACAAGTTAATACCACACCCCATAGTAAATGTGTGTAGGACAAATAACAGTGAAAGCGGAGATCAAGCCGACACTGCGCTGTGTCCACAGACTCAGCGATGTGTGTAAATTTTATGGTGTCCAATCTGGATAAAACAAAAGATCGTAAGATTGGACTTCCAGGTGGGGCAAAAGAGCAAAAAGAAAGAAAGAAACGGAGCAAAAAAACTGCCCACTACTCATAGAAATAGGAAACATCCCATTCAAAGTTCATACCTAAGGGGATTCTGGTGTTCAAAGAAAAAATCCAGAAAACCTCTCGTCTGCAAAGTAAATGAAATCTGTCCCCTCCTCTGACAGGTGTCATAATCTTCTCAACTCCTTGAATGAAAAGACTAGATGCATCTTTTTGGTGTACAGAAATCCAGTGCTTGGCCACATTGGTTGACTTACCTTTTTCAATGTCATACAAATGATCATATAATCGGTCTTTCAAGCGGCGTGTTGTGCGGCCAACATACTGGATTTGACATTTATCACAAGTGATAACGTACACCAAAAATTGTGTATTACAATTAATGAAGGAGGAGAGATAAAAAGTTCTGCCAGTGGAGCAAGAGAATATGTTTTTTCCGGTTTTGATGTGACAACAGTAGTTAGAGCC
Organism: Lithobates clamitans; assembly: GCA_037952925.1. Taxonomy (NCBI): domain Eukaryota; kingdom Metazoa; phylum Chordata; class Amphibia; order Anura; family Ranidae; genus Lithobates; species Lithobates clamitans. The sequence goes on along the minus strand of JBBGZY010001850.1, from coordinate 277,069 downwards.
TTTTTTCCCACATCTGTAGTTTCCTGTTAAACTCAGCCAATTGGTTTTATGCTGTCTACTTAGAAATAAGCTAGGTGAAAGGGAATTTCCCAGAGTGGGTGCTCTGCGTGACACTACCTTGATACCTTTAGACAGGACTTTACTGTAAACTGGGTCATTGAATAGGATAGGAAGGTACCTGTTGATGATGTTCTTTATTTTTTTAAACTCCGAACTAAATGGTGTGGAAAAAACTGGAATACTTGTTGCAATGTTACTTGAAGGACTTTTATGTACATGTTTGTTTTTTTTTATGTGGGTTCTCTTTTAGAAGCAGATGTCTGGGTATAGTATTAACTGAGGTGAGTGCCTTTGTGATCACTGAGTCTGGATACCCGCGATCATTAAAATGCTGTGCCATGTCATTAGCTTCTATGTGGAAGTTTTCAGGTGTACTGCACAAGCGTTTTAATCTCAGAAATTGACTGTATGGTACCCCTCTGATGGTGTGTCTGGGATGTGCAGAGTCCGCTCTAAGTATAGTGTTCCCTGCTGTAGGCTTCCTAAAGAGATTAGTGTGAACCACTTCCCCTGTTCCTGTTAATCTTACATCTAAGAACACTATGCTGTTGGGATCTGGAACGCCTGTAAACCTCAAATTGAGATCATTATCATTAAAATAGGAAAGCCAGTCATTAATGTCAGCATTTTCATCGGATGTGATAAATAGGAGATCATCTATGAATCGACAGAAGAATACTGTATCTACACGGCGGGGGCTATCACATCCAAAGATGCAAGACCTCTCCCACCAACCCTTAAAAAGGTTGGCTAGTGAGGGCGAAAATTTGGCCCCCATGGAGGCCCCGCATCTTTGGAGGTAATAGCCCCCGTCAAACATGAAATAATTATGGGTCAGTAGATATTCAAGAGCTTGTAAAATAAAATCTTGAAGTATTATGCCCCGTACACACGGTCGGACTTTGTTCGGACATTCCGACAACAAAATCCTAGGATTTTTTCCGACGGATGTTGGCTCAAACTTGTCTTGCATACACATGGTCAAACAAAGTTGTCGAAAAATCTGATCGTTCTAAACGCGGTGACGTAAAACACGTACGTCGGGACTATAAACAGGGCAGTAGCCAATAGCTTTCATCTCTGTATTTATTCTGGGCATGCGTGGCACTTTGTCCATTGGATTTGTGTACACACGATCAGAATTTCCGACAATGGATTTTGTTGTCGGAAAATTTTATATCCTGCTCTCAAACTTTGTGTGTCGGAAAATCTGATGGAAAATGTGTGATGGAGCCCACACACGGTCGGAATTTCTGACAACAAGGTCCTCAGAGCTTCTATTGGGTATGCAGGTTTCATCTCTGATCCCGTCCTAATCTTCCCGGGGTACCTGGCAGGGATGCCCCCCATTCTTTTTATACTAGACCTTGAGCCTCTTGTTACCACAATTCATGCCAACCCTTCCATTCAAGGTATAGAATTTGCTAGCACCCAGCGTAAACTCATGTTTAACCCACAACTATGCCAACAAGTTAGAGAAAACTACCATTTCATTAGGCCCTCTTCCTTGCCCTACTTCGGGGTTAATATAACCCATTTTTATGACTCTTTATTTTGGGCCAATTACCCACCCTTATTTAAGGATTTCTCTAACTCCTTACTAGTTGGAGGTCCTACATTCTTTATTGGTTTGGCAGGATATGTACTATTAAATTGTCATACCTTCCCAAAGTACTATATTTTTTTCGTGTCCTGCTGATACCCATCACATCTTAAATTTTTTTTGTGTCCTGCTGATACCCATCCTATCTTATATTTTTTTCAAAGAATAGAGGAAAGTCTTGAAATTTATTTGGGGCCCACAAAAACCTCGGCTCACTGCCCATATCTTATAAAGGCACAAAATGCTTGGGGGGGGGCTCAGTGTCCCAAATTTCGGGAAATATTACACTGCAGACTAGATAGCTCCCTTAGCTACCCTCCACATCTCTTCAGAGCTTCCTTTTTTGGATGAGTCTAAATATTATGTACTGCTCCCCATCCCTATTTATAATTTAATTTTGATCCCCCCAAACATCTGCCCACCCATTATAGATCCTATAGAGATTACAATTTCTAACAAACAATGGAATGCAGTGAAATATTTGGGTACTCATCCTACTTTCCAATCTCTGAGGTTTTATATAACCCCCAATTGGTTCCCATACACCATAATCCACTGGCATTTTCTTGGTGGTTCACTTAAGGATATGGATGATTGCAAAACATACTAACACCTCCAGAAGCATTGGAAGCTTCCACATAGGTCAATTTTTTGGTTTAACCAAATTTCACACTTTATTGGCTCCCTTTTGCAGAAAAATACAGATACTTTGTTTAACTCCATTTGAAAGCAGATGCAAGAACAACCACACACCATGGGATTAATTTTGCTTCTTTATATGACCCTCACCTCTTACCCAAACTTCCATATATGTTTGATTGGGAGCATGACTCGGGGGAAACCCTGGATGTTGCAGATTGAAATAAAAATGGACTGTCAATGGCCAAATGTTCCACCAATATTCAGGCCCAAGAAAATGCACACAAAATAGTTTTTGTGGTGCATGACTCCTGGCTGTGCAGCTAAATTTACTCCAACATCCTCCTCGTTATGCTTCCACAGTGGTGGGGCAATAGGCACTCTATATCATGTATTGTAGTAATGTCCGAAAGCTCAAAGGTTGTATATACGGATCTGTAATATGATACAAATTATACAAAAATCTTGTCCATAACCCCTTGGAGGCATTTCTTCATAGACCCATCCCTGACCTCACTTCCAATGAATGTACATTAATAACCTATATTTTTCTTGCCAACCATCAGACCATATAAGACAAAAACAATTCCATAGCTCAACTCACCAACCAGTCTGCTGACCAACCAAATTACCCTGTCTAACTGTCTGTTAAAAGCAGGGGTTTAGCTAGCACACATTTGCAAACGCATGTGAAAGTGAAAGCTGCAAGGCCTCGTCATGGCACCCTGTGTTGCTTGCAGTCCTACCACTACAAATTTATAAGTGTCTCCACAGTGGAAGCACATGCATGGAATGGATAGATGTGGGGCAGGTGAGCCTGGAGGCAGCCCAGGCCCCCTTAAAGGAACAGGAGCACACTGGACACCCAGCAATAGCACAATGGCAATGAAGGTGCCCAGTGTGTCCCCGGACCATATATACGAACAGTAACAAAAAACTGGCCACTGCCCCACCTATAACTGGCCTTCACAGCAAGGAGCACATGGAGGGCCATATACATGTAAGACAAAAAAAATTCCATAGCTCAACTCACCAACCAGTCTCAAGTGTCTCCACAGTGGAAGCACAACCATCAGACCATAGCCAGATCTTGGAGACAGCCCTCCTTGAGCCAATTAAAGGTAAATCAATGGATTGAAAACCATCTGGCCTTCAGGAAGAAGCTCAAGACCCATCTCTTCTGAAGACTCAGACGGGCACCGACTGCAAAAGCGCCTTGAGGCGATTTAGTTTGCATATGTAGCGCTATACAAGTTGTTCATTCATTCATGCATTCATTATGGGCACAATGATGAGAACCTCACCTCTATTAAATGAGTCACATTCCAAATTTCTGAAGGTATGGTTCCTATGGCTAGATTTCACTACCTTGATCTGGACCCTTTTCTCATTTTAAGCATTTGCCACTTGCCCACAGTAGTTTTACTGCAAGTGCAAGGCAGCTACAGGCTAGGCAACGTACATGTACAATGTCTAGGACATGTGCACGGACGTTCACCACCACTCCCACGCCCACTGTGTGCACTAGACACAGCGGATTGTGGTTCCCAGTACCGGGCCTCTTCAAGCGGCTGAGGTATCACGTGATCACAAGTGAACACAAATGTTATGAATGGGCTTCATTCATAACAGCTCTGCTTAGTATTGTGATTGTCACGCTTATCCCAAATGCAGGTGGTCAAACAGGGCTCCGTCACTGCCCGCGGCTGCATGGCTCCTGTCACTGCCCCCGCTGCTGGGCTCCTGTCACTGCCTGTGGCTGTGGGGCTTCTGTCACTGCCCACGGCTGCAGGGCTCCTGTCACTGCCCCTCGCTGTGGGCTACTGTCACTGCCCATGGCTGCGGGGCACATGTCACTGCCTGCAGCTGCGGGGCTCCTTTCAATGACCACAGCTGTGGGGCTCCTGCCTGTGGCTGCTGGACTTCTGTCACTGCCCTCACTGCTAGGCTCCTGTAACTGCCCATGACTGTGGGGCTCATGTCACTGCCTGCGGCTGCTGGGCTCCTGTCAATGCCCCCAATGTGTGTCTCCTGTCACTGGCCCTGCTGCTGGGCTCATGTCACTGCCTGTGGCTGTGGGGCTTCTATCACTGCCCGAGGCTGCAGGGCTCCAGTTAATGCCCCTCACTGTGGGCTCCTGTCACTGCCCATGGCTGCAGGGCTCCTGTCTTTGCCTGCGGCTGCAGGGCTCCTTTCAATGCCTGCAGCTGTAGGGCTCCTGTCACTGGCTGTGGGGCTCCTGTCACTGTCCCCACTGCAGAGCTCCTGTCACTGCCTGTGGCTGCGGGGCTTCTGTCACTGCCCCTGCTGCGGGGCTCCTGTAACTGCCTGTAGCTGTGGGGTTCATGTCACTGCCTGCGGCTGCTGGGCTCCTGTCAATGCCCCCGCCGTGGGGCTCCTGTCACTGGCCCTGCTGCTGGGCTCCTGTCACTGTCTGTGGCTGTGGGGCTTCTATCACTGCCCGCGGCTGCAGGGCTCCGGTTAATGCCCCTTGCTGTGGGCTCCTGTCACTGCCTATGGCTGCAGGGCTCCTGTCTTTGCCTGCGGCTGCAGGGCTCCTTTCAATGCCTGCAGCTGTAGGGCTCCTGTCACTGGCTGTGGGGCTCCTGTCACTGTCCCCACTGCGGAGCTCCTGTCACTGCCTGTGGCTGCGGGGCTTCTGTCACTGCCCCTGCTGCGGGGCTCCTGTAACTGCCTGTAGCTGTGGGGTTCATGTCACTCCCTGCAGCTGCTGGGCTCCTGTCAATGCCCCCACTGCAGGGCTCCTGTCACTGCCGGCGGCTGCAGGGCTCCTGTCACTGCCCTCGGCTGCGGTGCACCTGTAACTGCCCTCGCTGTGGGGCTCTTGTCACTGCCCCTTGCTGTGGGCTCCTGTCACTGCCCATGGTTGCAGGGCTCCTGTCCCTGCCTGTGGCTAAGGGACACCTTTCAATGCCCTCAGCTGTGGGGCTCCTGTCACTGGCTGTGGGGCTCCTGTCACTGGCTGTGGGGCTCCTGTCACTGTCCCCACTGCGGGGCTCCATTCACTGCCTGTGGCTGTGGGGCTTCTGCCACTTCCCCCTGCTGCAGGGCTCCTGTAACTGCCGTGGCTGTGGGGCTCACATCACTCCCTGCGGCTGCTGTGCTCCTGTCAATGCCCCCACTGCAGGGCTCCTGTCGCTGTCCCCGCTGCGGGGCTCCTTTCACTGCCTGTGGCTGTGGGGCTCTTGTAACTGTCCCCGCTGTGGGGCTTCTGTCATTGCCCCTCGCTGTGGGGCTCACGTCACTCCCTGCTGCTGCTGGGCTCCTGTCAATGCCCCCACTGCAGGGCTCCTCTCACTGTCCCCGCTGCGGGGCTCTTTTCACTACCTGTGGCTGTGGGGCTTCTGCCACTTCTCCCTGCTATGGGGCTCCTGTAACTGCCCATGGCTGTGGGGCTCATGTCACTCCCTGCGGCTGCTGGGCTCCTGTCAATGCCCCCACTGCAGGGCTCCTGTCACTGCCCCCGGCTGCACGACTCCTGTCACTGCCCCGGATTGTGGGGCTCCTGTAACTGTCCCCGCTGTGGGGCTTCTGTCATTGCCCTTCGCTGTGGGGCTCACGTCACTCCCTGCGGCTGCTGGGCTCCTGTCAATGCCCCCACTGCAGGGCTCCTGTCACTGTCCCCGCTGCTGGGCTCCTTTCACTGCCTGTGGCTGTGGGGCTTCTGCCACTTCTCCCTGCTATGGGCTCCTGTAACTGCCCGTGGCTGTGGGGCTCATGTCACTCCCTGCGGCTGCTGGGCTCCTGTCAATGCCCCCTCTGCAGGGCTCCTGTCACTGCCTGCGGCTGCACGACTCCTGTCACTGCCCCGGCTGTGGGGATCCTGTAACTGTCCCCGCTGTGGGGCTTCTGTCATTGCCCCTCGCTGTGGGGTTCCTGTTACTGCCCGCGGCTGTTGGGCTCCTGTCACTGCCCACTGTTGGGCTCCTGACAGCTGTATGTGCCCGCATCCTGTCATTGGCGGCTGTGTGGTTTCACCCCCTTTCACTGCCGGCTGTCTGACTCCTGTCAGAGAGGATCCTGTGTGACACCATTCTCCGCCATACACAGATCCTTTTGTTGAAGCTGCAGGCAGTTGTAGGGGTGGGATCAGCATCTCTGGTGGGGCAGGGTGATGTCATCTGGACATCAGCCAGGAGAAATGAGATCTCCCATGCTGGTATTTCTGATCTGAGGTCAATGAAATTGGGAAGGTGGATTGTGCTCTACAACCCCCCCCCCCCCCAAGATTAGTCTGCCCAGTACAATCCCCCCAGGTCAGTAAGACTAACCTGGGGAAGAGGGGATTGTAGGATTGTACTGGGCAGAGGTTGACATGGGGGTTTGCATTGGGGGACAGACTAAGGGGGGGTGGGAATGTTACTGGTCCACAGTCTTATCCCGGGGGAGGGTTATACTTGGGACAGGCATGGTAGCGAGGCATGGTTCAACAAAAGGCTGCCAGTCGCATAGCAGTAAAGGGACAGTTGTGGCACAGTGGTATAGTGGTAAGTGATCTTGGTGGCCCAGTGGTATAGGGGTAAGGTATCTGGGTGACACAATGGTATAGAGGTAAGGGTTTGGGGTGTCCATCCACCTAATTTTTGTAGATAGAGGAATGTAAACATGTGCACTGCCAAAAAATTTGTTCGTTTTCGTTTTCATTTCATTTGTTTATTTTTTTTTTTCGTTTTTCAGGTCATTCATTATGATCGCAATTCATACATTCATACATTCGTACATTCGCACATTCGTATATTCGGAAATTCATAAATTCGTACATTCGGAAATTCATAAATTCGTACATTCATACATTCAGAAATTAGAAAGTTTGTATACTCGTAAATTTGTACATTTGTAAATTAGAAAATTCGGAAATTTGTCAATTCGAAATTTGAAAATCCAAAAACTCAAAAATTCGAAAATCTGAAATAGTAACTAACTATTAAATTATAGGTATTGGAATTTCCTTTCAAATTTGGCTGTTAGTGAACGTAACAAATACAAATTTATCCAAAGTTACAAATTATCCGAAATAACGAATGCCGCATCTAAACAAATGGAACGGAACAAATTAATAATAAATAATAATAATAAAAAGTTTTTATTATTATTATTTATTATTATTAATTCATCATGTTCCATTCGTTTGGATGCGGCATTCGTTATTTCGGATCATTTGTAACTTCGGATAAATTTGTATCTGTTGTTCACTAACAAATTTGAAAGGAAATTACAATACCTACAATTTAATAGTTAGTAATAGTTAAGTTATTATTAGTTAATTATTATTTCAGATTTCCGAATTTCTGAATTTACAAATTTACGAATTCACGAATTTACCAATTTACTAATTTACGAATGTACTAATTTACGAATGTACGAATTTACGAATGTACGAATTTATGAATGTACGAATGTACGAATTTACAAATATTCGAATTTACAAATATTCGGAAAAATTTGTTAAACGGGTTTTTGTTAATTCGGCTATTTCCGAATTAACGAATTTGTAGAAATTTGGTAAAAAAACGAATTCGGAACCAAACGAATTGCACATGTCTAGAGGAATGTCCTAGTTTTTCTTGTTCAGCCCACTGGCTCTCCAAACTAAGCATATTTTAAGGGTACAAGAAGGCTTTTATTTTATTTAACCACATCCCTTTGACAGTGACAGGGAAGACAATTAGACACATTGCCAATAAAAGAAATTTACTTACAGAAACCCCATAATATTAATATTAGTACATTAGTACCTTAAAAGCAATATTAGTTCCAAAATATACAGTATTTTGCCATTCTCATGTCACGGTGTTGTTGTGACTTATTTCTCTCTCTTTTATACATAGTTTTGATCAATATTTTTGTATATTTGATAACATATATTTTATAGCATAACAATTCAAAGTATATGATTTTTTCGATTTTTTTAAATTTAGAGGAAACATTTCTACTGCTAATTGAAGTAAACTTTCTTTTTTTTTTTTTTTATTTGTGTGGGTTAAATGTACCAAAACAGGAACGGATTTACTAAGACTTCTGAAAAATTCACCACTTTTTCTATGACTTCTTCTTTAACCACCTAAGGACCGGAAGGATTTTACCCCTTAATGACCAGGCCATTTTTTTTGCGATTCGACACTGCCGCTTTAACTGACAATTGCGCGGTCGTGCGCCGTTGTTTAACAAATAACAAATATCCCCCCAAAAAATTGTAAAAAACTAATTTCTTCATTAGTTTAGGCCAATATGTATTCTTCTACATATTTTTGGTAAAAAAAAAAAAATCGCCTTAAGCGTATATCGATTGGTTTGCACAAAACGTATAGCGTCTACCAAATAGGGAATCTATTTATGACATTTTTATTATTCATTTTTATTTTACTAGTGATTTTTGATGGAACTACGACATTGCGGCGGACAGATCAGACACCTTTGACACATTTTTGGGACCAATGACATTTATACAGTGATCAGTGCTAAAAATAGCCACTGATTACTGTATAAATGTCAATGGCAGGGAAGGGGTTAACACTAGGGGGTGTTTAAGGGGTTAAGTGTGTTTCCTGGGAGGTGATTCTAACTATGGGGGGATGGGATGCCTGGGAGTAGAGAGAGATTGCTGTTCCTAATCACTAGGAACAGACGATCACACTATACTCCCCTGACAGAACGGGGATCTGTCTGTTTACATTGGCAGATCCTCATTCTGTCTCTCTGTGGAGAGATCGCGGTTGGCCGGAGGACATCGCGGCTGCCGGTCGTGTACATCAGCTCTGGCGACGTGCAGCGGGCATGCGCCTGCTGAAGCTATTTAAAGAGCAAGTAGTTGGCCGGCAAGTAGTTAATCTCTCTTGTTCAGCTTACATTTGGCAAACAATAAGACACATTGGAGGAGGTTTACTAAAACAGGAGAGTGCAAAAACTGGTTCAGCTCTGCATAGAAACCAATCAGTTTCCAGGGATTTTTGTCAAAGCTTAAAGTGCTACTAATCCCACAACAGTAAAATCAGTGTGTACAGTGGGGCAAAAAAGTATTTAGTCACCACCAATTGTGCAAGTTCTGCAGGATCTGAGTCCCTGGCGGCGTAGTGTGTTACTGATGGTAGCCTTTGTTACGTTGGTCCCAGCTCTCTGCATGTCATTTACTTGGTCCCCCGTGTAGTTCAGGGATTTTTGCTCACTGTTCTTGTGATCATTTTGACCCCACGGGGTGAGATCTTGCGTGGAGCCCCAGAACGAGGGAGATTATCAGCGGTCTTGTATGTCTTCCATTTTTTAATTATTGCTCCCACAGTTGATTTCTTCACACCAAGCCGCTTGCCTATTGCAGATTCAGTCTTCCCAGCCTGGTGCAGGTCTACAAATTTGTTTCGGGTGTCCTTCGACAGCTCTTTGGTCTTCACCATAGTGGAGTTTGAAATGTGACTGTTTGAGGTTGTGGACAGGTGTCTTTTATACTGATAACAAGTTCAAACAGGTGCCATTAATGCAGGTAATGAGTGGAGGACAGAGGAGCCTCTTAAAGAAGAAGATACAGGTCTGTGAGAGCCAGAAATCTTGCTTGTTTGTAGGAGACCAAATACTTATTTTCCACCATAATTTGCAAATAAATTCTTTCAAAAATCAGACAATGTGATTGTCTGGATTTGTTTCCACATTTTGTCTCTCATAGTTGAGGTATACCTATGATGACAATTACATGCCTCTCTCATCTTTTTAAGTGGGAGAACTTGCACAATTGGTGGCTGACTAAATACTTTTTTGCCCCACTGTATATGCAGTAAAGCATGCTTGTTATACTCACTGTGAAACCTACTAGGTTAATCCTGTCTTCTCTGATCCTCCCCTTCTTCCACTGTCCCCATTCCTTCTGCTGATAATACAGAGCCTTGGAGGCACTCTGCACATGCTCAGTTTGGTGTGTATTGGTAAAGTTTTTTTTTTTCACATGGGAGAGTGCATGTGATCAGCACAGGGACAATCAGCGCTGTCCAGACAGAGGATCAGGAGTCCTGCAGCCTCATAGGACAGTCAGAAAAGAATGAAAACTCCTCCTACAAGTTTTAATCAGACACTGATAGAAGTCACAATATACTGCTGATGAGAAAAGGTATTTAGCAGTTTACATTTACTAAAATAATTGCATTTCCATGTTCTGTGTACTGTGGGAGACCAGATATAGTGACTGCAGAGTGCTGGGGAGACCAAATATAGTGACTGCAGAGTCCTGGGGAGACCAGATATAGTGACTGCAGACTCCTGGGGAGGTCAGATATAGTGACTGCAGACTCCTAGGGAGGTCAGATATAGTGACTGTAGACTCCTGGGGAGACCAGATATAGTGACTGCAAGCTCCTGGGGAGAGCAGATATAGTCACTGCAGGCTCCGGGGGAGACCAGATATAGTGACTGCAGACTCCTGGGGAGATCAGATATAGTGACTGCAGGCTCCTGGGGAGAGCAGATATAGTCACTGCAGGCTCTTGGGGAGACCAGATATAGTGACTGCAGGGCCCTGGGGAGAGCAGATATAGTGACTGCAGGGTCCTGGGGAGAGCAGATATAGTGACTGCAGGGTCCTGGGGAGAGCAGATATAGTGACTGCAGGGTCCTGGGGAGAGCAGATATAGTGACTGCAGGGTCCTGGGGAGAGCAGATATAGTGACTGCAGGGTCCTGGGGAGAGCAGATATAGTGACTGCAGGGTCCTGGGGAGAGCAGATATAGTGACTGCAGGCTCCTGGGGAGAGCAGATATAGTGACTGCAGGGTCCTGGGGAGACCAGATATAGTGACTGCAGGGTCCTGGGGAGAGCAGATATAGTGACTGCAGGGTCCTGGGGAGAGCAGATATAGTGACTGCAGGGTCCTGGGGAGAGCAGATATAGTGACTGCAGGCTCCTGGGGAGAGCAGATATAGTGACTGCAGGGTCCTGGGGAGACCAGATATAGTGACTGCAGGGTCCTGGGGAGAGCAGATACAGTGACTGCAGGCTCCTGGGGAGAGCAGATATAGTGACTGCAGGGTCCTGGGGAGAGCAGATATAGTGACTGTAGGCTCCTGAGGAACAGATATAGTAACTGCAGGCTTCTGGGGAGAGCAGATATAGTGACTGCAGGCTCCTCGGGAGACCAGATATAGTGACTGCAGGCTCCTGGGTTTAGTAACACTTTAACCCCTTCACACCTAAGGGTAAAACAAATCCTAATGCCTAAGCCCAATTTTAAAGTGAATGTGTTAGTAAAACCGTACATATCATCACAGCTACTTTGTGCATCCAGATGGATTATACTGCTTTTTTTCAGGACAAATTGGGCTTTCATTTGGTGGTAAATGGTAATACATACCAAACACAAGCTGATTTAGTTGGAATAAGATTTATGGAAAAGGGATATGATTCAGAATTCATTAGAAAACAGATTTCATTGGTTCAATCTATGGACAGGACTACTATGCTACACACTCAAAAGAAATCAACACAACCATTGGAGGCCCCGGCATTAATCTTGAATTTCAATGTGCAACACAAGGATATAGAAAGAATAATAAACATTGGCACATTCTAAGAGAAGATAAACATCTGAAAAATATACTACCAGATAAACCACTCATCATTTATAAGAGAGCCCCCACACTACGAGATCTAATTGTTAAAAACGTAATAGACCCTCCGCCTATTAATTCGTTTTCTTTTTTTAATGGAAAAAGTTTTTTCCATGTAAATATTGCTTTGCTTGCCAACATTCTAGGAAATTCCAGAGTAAAAAAAACAATTTTGTAGCAACTAACACAGGGCAAACACACCCAATCAAGGACTTTATCAGTTGCCACACAGAAGGAGTTATATATGTTTTGCAATGTTCTTGTAACCTACAATATGTAGGACGGACAAAAAGAGCCTTAAAAGTCAGAATAAAGGAACATGTGCAAAACATAATAAATAAGTTCCCTAAACACAATGTATCGAGACACTTTGCAGAAGTCCACAATAGCAACCCAGCAGAATTGATTTTCTGGGGCATAGAACGGTATCACAAATCATGGAGAGGCAATCATTAATTTCAAAGCTTAAGCCAAAAAGAATCCCAGTGGATTCATAAAATGAATACGTTAGTGCCGAATGGGTTGAATATAGACTTCGACCTAAACTGTTTTATCAGTGATTATTGATGCATTGCTTTGTTATCTTAAGATTTTATCTATTGATGATCTCATGCCATTTCTCCGACCTATATTGTTTTATCAGCAACCTTTGATTCATTGTTTTGCTGTTATATGATTTTATCGATTGTAAACCTCGTGCCAATTTTCCGGTATACAGACCACTCCCCTTATTTAATGTTTTTAAAAATCATTTTTAGTTGAACCTAAGATCATTTCAATGGTATAAAATAGTACTTGTCGTGACCATCTAATATAATCTCAAACGAGTTATTATTTAAGTTATTCTAAAATATAGCCACATGATGGCCGTATTTATAATGAATCACCAGGCTTATCTTTTAATGAGGTTTTATGTCATGTATTTATAGATTTGTATTTTTATAGATAATCATTTTTCATAATTTTTTTAACACCATTTCATCATGATCCATTTTTAAGTAACCCACTTTAGATTAAATTTTTTTTATCCAGTCTCTACGGCGGAGTATCTACTACTTGACTGCCTGTGGTTCTATGATTAATTACTTAGTGACATTTTTGTTAATCACCACAAGATGGCAGCATACTTATTGAATAGCTCATCGTATGGATTTAAACCTACGTTCCAGAATACTAAATATAATGACACATCTGAATAATATAAACAACCAAGAATGAACTATTAATATCCGCTTAAAGTCCGTTTAAAGTCCGCACAGTATGTAAACATTTGTAGTACCCAAACGGGGAAATATTATTTGCGCAATGTCATATCATTTAGACTACACAAATATGGCGCCCGAACTATTTCCTGTCACATACTATAAATGAATGGAGGCTTCGACCAATCAGAATCCCTGATGAAGTCACGAGGTCACGTGACGCAACGCGTAGGATCCGCTAGCAACCACGTACAACATCCGATGCTGATTCGATCCCGGGTGTTATTCCTGTGAACCGGAACCTTTGCACTAGGTGACGGCGTTCCGCCGCCATCTTTCCCTGTCGCAATCCCACACTGTATCCACAGTGTGTATGCTATTCTTTTACATGTATTTTTACTTAAATAAATTGGATTTTAAAAACTTATTACACCATTGGGAGCCCCCTTTCTTTTTTCTCGTTTGGGTTGGCTGGAAGTCCATGACACTGAATTACCTCCATCAAGAAGCAGCCAAGGAATCCTTTCACCTGGAACCAGAGGACATCACCTGGCAACTTGGAGAACAGACATCCCCAAACCACTTACATCAAGGCTTTATCTTAAGCCCCTTCAGGTAAGGGCAATATGAGCACTCACACAGAGGGAACAAGTCTAGTTGTGTATGTTACATTTCTGGAAACCCCATCACCAAAGCCACGTCACACAGCTGATTGAACACATTACTGTTTGGCTAGAAGTCAGGAGCCAGTATCTAATACTGCTTCACCACTATTGGACACTTGTTATGATATTATTTGGCATTTTTTATTAATGGTTGTACACAGACCACGTGACACACCAGTCAACACTTATGTATGATTATCATTGATTTATACGTGTTTGCGCGAAATCCTATTCACAATATTGACTTTTGGTGTTACAGTGTGCACTATTGATTTTGCAGCATCACTTTTCTGTTAGTTTTATTTACATTGCCACCCCTTTTTTTTGCACATTCATTTAGTAGCGCAGAGGTCCTAACACATATTAAATGGTAATACATATTTCCTCGGCGAGACCCTGGTCTTTGTGCTGGGAGCGCACTCACAGCTCAAAGGGAGATACGCAAATATGTGGCCAGTGGATAAAAGCCCAGCCAGTGAAACTGTATATTTGCGTATGGTCGGCGTCAAGGGGTTGATTGAACAAGCTGAAGTTAGAAGCTGATTGGCTACCATGCACAGTTGCACCAGATTTTGCACTCTCCAGTTTTAGTAAATCTCCACCATTGCCAACTAAAGGATATTGCTCCCAGGTACACAATGATATGAACCTCATAATATGCCCAAAATCAGAATTACTTTAAGGCCCTGTTCACATCTAGGCGTCCCGAATTGTGGGCAGAATTACCACAATTCTGCCCGCAATCTCGAATAATGGCAAATCGCAGGATCCCTGTGCAATCCCCGTCACTGCCAATGGCACCCCAATCGCGGCGAGATTTTACTGTGATTGTCGCCCAATGAATCGCGGTAAAATCGTGCAAATGGAATTGCGGGACGCCTGCTGCCCAAAAGAAGTACAAGAACTTCTTTTGGGCAACAGGCGTCCCGCGATTCTGTTTGCGTGATTTCACCGCGATTTGTCGGGGGACAATCGTAGCAAAATCGTGCCGTGATGGGGGATGTCATTGGCAGTGACGGGGATTGGATGGGCGTCACGCGACTTGCCATGATTCAGGATTGCAGGCAGCATTGAGGCAATTCTTCCAGCGAAGCGGGAAGCCTAGGTGTGAACGGAGCCTAAATAAATGTGTTTTTCTATTATTATGTCATTGTGATTGTGGTTAAATAATTGTTGTTACGTACAATATTTCTCTCCCACATGTAGATTTGATTTATATTTTTCTATGTTTTTGTTTTTAACATTGTTTAAAATATTTTTTTAAAGTTTACAATTTTTAATTTTAGAGGAACTTCCTTTGCTAATTTCAGTAAGCTTTTTGCCTATTGTGTCATTTAATAAAGAAGTCAAAGTACCAAAACTAATCAACAATGACAACAACAACATTCTTTCCTTGGTTTAGGTTGTGGTTTTTTTCTCTGCTCTTCCTGTCTCTCGTTTAGCTCCATGTCCTGGGCCTGTCTCTCCCTCTCTCTCAGCCTTTCGATCTCCTTATCCTGCTCCTCCTTTTTCTTCTGTAATCGTAATAGTTCCATTGCTCTCTGCCTTACACACTCCTCCTCTTCGGCTTTCTTTGCACATTCCTGTATGTACTTCATTACAAAAATCTTTCTCTTCTCCATCTCTTGCACTGGATCCTGTGGTTGGTGTTCTATTCTAAACTGAACGTCTTTAATGACTTCATGTAGGAACTTCAGGACCTCCTTGTGTTTCTCCCTGAGCTTCATGTGATCTTCTCTCGTGTAGTTTTCAAATGAGAAAATTTTATCCATGCCCATGTTTCGGAAAACCTTCTCTGTATCTATGAGATTTCCACTGCTCTTGTGGGTGAGGACAACAATGGGGCTTACACCTGAAAAACAAACATAGAGATATGATTTTTCCCATGTTAATGAAATGTCACAAGATGTTTGGACATCATGGCTGACATGGATTTGAATAACTGAACAACATGATTGATGGTCAAAAACTGTGTGTAGGTATTTATTATTTTTTTCACTTTTTGAGAATGAGTAGGGGGTATTATGTACCCTTATTCATTCACATGGGGGGGCTGGTATCTGGGTGACCCCTTACTGTTAAAGGGGGCTTTGAGATTCCAATAAGCCCCCTGCCCAGAGATTCCCTTAACCACCGAGCAGAGGCATTGCTAGGTGGCAAAAAGACCAGGGGCTTCAGCCCGAAGTCCAAGAACCGGCGGGGGGTGGTGTTTTATGTGGTGCAGCTTTTTTTTTGGGGGGGGGCTGGGCAGTGGGGTTGTGTGACTTACCAGTGCCCATCAATGCTAACCACTAAACACACCTGCCTGACACTGACCATTACACTGACCTTCCTGACATACACTGATCTACCTGACATACACTGACCTACATACACTGACCTACCTGACCTACATACACTGACCTACATACACTGACCTACCTGACCTACATACACTGACCTACCTGACCTACATACACTGACCTACATACAGTGACTTACCTGACCTACATACACTGACCTACATACACTGACTTACCTGACCTACATACACTGACCAGTGACCTGCCTGTCCTACATACACTGACCAGTGACCTGCCTGTCCTACATACACTGACCAGTGACCTGCCTGACCTACATACACTGACCTACATACACTGACCTGCCTGACCTACATACACTGACCAGTGACCTGCCTGACCTACATACACTGACCTACATACACTGACCTGCCTGACCTACATACACTGACCAGTGACCTGCCTGACCTACATACACTGACCTACATACACTTACCTGCCTGACCTACATACACTGACCAGTGACCTGCCTGACCTACATACACTGACCAGTGACCTGCCTGACCTACATACACTGACCTACATACACTGACCTGCCTGACCTACATACTTTGACCAGTGACCTGCCTGACCTACATACACTGACCTAAATACACTGACCTGCCTGACCTACATACACTGACCAGTGACCTGCCTGACCTACATACACTGAACTACATACACTGACAATGACATACATACACACACTGTCTGACCTACCTCAGCTCAGCCGTGGTGTGCAGGCACAGCAGGTGGTCAGTCAGTCACTCGTCAGAGAGGAGCTGAGCCGAGGAGGAGAGCTGCTCGCCCGAGTGGGGAGCGGGGATGTGGCGTTCCCGCCTTCAGGAGCCTGCAGATGGACGTCACGTCACTCACACGTCCTGCGGTCCTGGCATTGGTGCTGCAGGCTCCAGAAGGCGGGACCTGCTATGGCACTCGGCCGCACTCGGCCACACTTCGTCACTTTTGGCCGCTATGGCACTCGGCCACTTTCAGCCGCTATGGCACTCGGCCACTTTCGGCAGCACTCGGCCACTTTCAGCCGCAGCCGCACTTGGCCACTTTCGGCCGCACTCGGCCACTTTCAGCCGCACTCGCGTTCAGATTGGTCCTGGCGCTCGGGCTAACAATGGAATGCAGCATTCCACAGACTTGAGGCTTTTCGGGGTCACATTTGGGGCTTCAGCCCCCCCTAGCCACCCCCTCCCGACACCCCTGCCACCAAGCCAGGGATGTAGGGAAGAACTGCTTTGCCAGGGGGTCCCCCCTAGCAAGGTAACCCCTATATATGGCCAGTTCAAGAGGAGGGTTGCATGCTTATCACCCCCTTTCTTGGCCTGCTCAGTTGCATGCTTAGATGAGGGTGTGAATTTTTTGCGGACCTCCCAATTTTTTGTGTGTGTTTAGTTCCTCCTTAAAATTTATACCAGACTTAAAGGGCCTGTTATGAATTGGGGATTGCTTTGTTTTGGTTTTTTTTTTAATCAGCAAAAACTTTTTATTGTATAAAAGGTCAAAGAAGAAAGGTACAAGGGCACTAACAACCGGATTAGAAACAAGCCTCCGGTAAGTTATACAGTACATCAATGACCAGATATTCCAGAAATCGAACCAATATACGGAATTAGTATATCTTATCAAGGTATATATTCTACAACCATAGGCATGCGCAGCCTATTGCATTAGGGTGTGCACCCGAAAGCTCAAGTAAACATACGTTGGTATATGTATATATATATATATATATATATATATATATATATATATATATATGTATTGGGACGCCTGCCTTTACACACACATGAACTTTAATGCCATCTCAGTCTTAGCTTGTAGGGTTCAATATAGATTTCGCCCACCCTTTGCAGCTAAAAAAGCTTCAACTCTTCTGGGAAGGCCGTCCACAAGGTTTAGGAGTGTGTCTATGGGAATGTTTGATCACTCTTCCAGAAGGGCATTTGTGAGGTCAGGCGCTGATGTTGGACAAGAAGGCCTGGCTCACAGTCTCCGCTCTAATTCATCCCAAAGGTGTTCTATTGGGTTGAGGTCAGGAATCTGTGCAGGTCAGTCAAGTTCCACCACCCCAAACTCGCTCATCCATGTCTTTATGGACGTTACTTTGTGCACTGGTCCAAATCATCTGGTGGAGGGGGGATTATGGTGTGGGGGATTGTTTTTCAGGGGTTGGGCTTGGCCCCTTAGTTCCAGTGAGGGGAACTCTTAAGGCGTCAGCATACCAAAACATTTTGGACAATTTCATGTTCCCAACTTTGTGGGAACAGTTTGGGGACGCCCCAGTGCACAAAGCAAGGTCCATAAAGACATGGGTGGTGGGAAATTAACTTCAAGTGCAATAATTCTTATTATAACCGTAACTAAAACATATACAATTAAGTGTAACACTCTAAAAAATAAAAATTCCAAAGTGCTATAATGGTGTAAACCTCCCAACTAAAAAGTTGTTGCACTTGAAGGTAATTTGTATTGCAATTATCTGTAGAGGGGTTTCCACCATCCCTGCTTAGGCAGCACTGATGGGCACTGATAGGCAGCACTGATGGGCACTAATAGGCTTCACTGATGGGCACTGATTGGCACTGATAGGCGGCACTAATGGGCACTGATATGCATCACTGATGGGCTCTGATTGGTAGCACTTATAGGCACTGATAGGCTCTGATTCGCAGCACTGATGGACACTGATTGGCACTGATAGGCTGCACTGATAGGCAGCACTGATGGGCACTGACTGGCAGCACTGATGGGCACTGATAGGTGGCACTGATAGACACTAATTGTCAGCACTGATTGGCACTGATACAGTATATAGCATTGATGGGCACTGATTGGCTGCACTGATGGGAAGCACTTATGGGCACTGATTGGCACTGATAGGCAGCACTTATGAGCACTGATATGCAGCACTGATAGGCAGCATTGGTTGGCACTGATTGACAGCATTGGTTGGCACTGATTTACAGCATTGGTTGGCACTGATTGGCAGCACTGACTGGCACTGGTTGGCACTGATAGGCAGCATTGGTTGGCACTGATAGGCAGCATTGGTTGGCACTGATAGGCAGCACTGGTTTGCACTGATAGGCAGCACTGGTAGGCACTGATAGGCAGAATTGGTTGGCATTAATAAGCAGCACTGGCATGGATAGGCAGTACTGGTTGGCACTGATAGGTAGCATTGGTTGGCACTGATTTACAGCATTGGTTGGCAGCATTGACTGGCATTGGTTGGCACTGATAGGCAGCTTTGGTTGTCACTGATAGGCAGCATTGGTTGGCACTGATAGGCAGCACTGGTTTGCACTGATTGGCAGCACCGGTAGGCACTGATAGGCAGAATTGGTTGGCATTAATAAGCAGCACTGGCACAGATAGGCAGTACTGGTTGGCACTGATAGGCAGCATTGGTTGGCACTGATAAGCAGCACCGGCACTGATAGGCAGCATTGGTTGGCACTGATAAGCAGCACTGGCACTGATAGGCAGCATTGGTTGGCAGTGGGACTGATAGGCAGCACTGGTTTGCACTGATAGGCAGAATTGGTTGGCACTGATAAGCAGCACTGGGACAGATAGGCAGCATTGGTTGACACTGATTGGCAGCATTGGGTGGCACAGATAGGGGAGAGGGGGAGTTTCACATTCAGCAGATCGTGAGAATTGCCAGAGCTGTTCGTTGTATGAAACTGTCAGATAATGACACTGCATGCAGGGAGAGAGACCAGCTGTTAAAAGTCAGCGGTGATGTCGGTGGTGGGCGGGACTGAACAGTTACCAAACACCAGCCAATAGGATGGGTCTGGGCGGGCCGCTATATTTCTCTGGCTCCGCCCCCTCTCTGAAGCAGCCCAATCATTGGCTGGTGTTGGCGCTTGGTCCTGCCCACCCCGGACATTGCGGCTGAGTTGTGATGACTTACAACTCAGCCGCGATGTCAGGGGTGGGTGGGACCAAGCGCTATAAACACCAGCCAATGTTTGAGCTGCTTCAGAGAGGGGACGAAGACACAAATGTAGTAGCCCGCCCAGACCCCATCCCATTGGCTGGTGTTTGATGGCCATTCGGTCCCGCCCACCCCCGACATCACCCCGACATTTTGACAGCTGGTGTCTCTCCCTGCATGCGGTGTCATTATCTGATAGTTTCATACACTGAACAGCTCTGGCAATTCTCACGATCTGCTGCCTGTGAAACTGTTTCACAGGCAGCGTGGGCCACACACTCTCTTGGATGCAGCATTTTGGGGCAAATCTGTGGAGACAGCACGGCACACCCTGTGCGCGCGCCTATGTATACAACTTCAGAAAAGGGTTCATTATGTGCATATTTCAGAAAACATAAACACAAAACAGAAAGCAAACCAAAGCAAACTGTTAAATCTATAGATTGTGTGCCGTTCCTCAAACAAGTCACATAAGTGTATGCTAGGCCGACCTCCTCATCACCATGTCCACCCGCTGTCACCTGTCTGTTATCCAGGAAATCTAAAACAATCCTCTCACATCTGTAACAGTCTATCCATGACCAATTGAGGAGGGGCTACCGCAGGGGCTTCTAGACACTCCCGCCATATTCTGATAAATTTACCGCTGGCATTCCTATGTTGATAAGCATGCTTTTCCCTATTCAGAGTATCATTAACTTGTTGTTTCCATTGGCGTGACATAGGTGCCAGAGGGGAGAGCCGGAATCAGTTTGCGAGCTAAATGAAGTGTTCTAGTAAGGGTAATATATATATCCGGGGAGTATAACTCTTCTTCTAGATTACCGAGCAAACAAGTGACTGGGTTCAGTTGCAACTGTATCTGATAGGCGCTATTAATTACTCCGACCACATTCTGCCAGTATCTCACCAATTTGGGACATTTCCACAACAAATGTATTAGAGTGCCTGGGTGTATTTGGCATTTCGGACACAAGAGGGAGTCCCGCCTACCCCACTTACGCAGTTGAATTGGAGTTCTGTAGGTCCGATGGAGGATGAACAAATGTGATTGTGTGAGTTTCTGTGTTGCAGATATGGATACCAACGGACCAGCAGCCAGGATTTGTGTCCAGATATCCTTATCTAGGGCCAACATCTGATTCCCATTTATTCCTGCAGGGTAGTAAGTCTGGGGCTTGTATGTGGGAAAGTAAATAGGCATAGATTCAGGATATACTGCCCTTTTTGTCAGAGGTGGCAAAGACTGAGTCAAAAAAATGAAGACTCTGCCAGGCCCAAGTTTAAACTTCTGCCCTGCACCCTCAATGCATGCCTAACTTGGAAATGCAGGTAATAGTTATTGTTTAATTGAATAAATTCCTATCACAAGTGGTCGAAAGTTTTCAAAGTGGGCCCATCGAACAATTGCGAGAGGTATTTAAGTCCGGCTGCTTTCCATGTGGAGTAGCCAGGAATTTTGGCTAGTTCAGGGTATTACCTATTGCGCTATATGGGGGGTGTATTTAAAAAAAAAACATTCTTTTTTTAAGCTCCTTCCATAGTTTAACAATTAACTGCACCATTGTCCCATTTCCAGTTGAGAAATTGCTGAATAGTCCTCCAGGAATTTAACCAGCAAGGTCCTGGAAGGGTCCAATATTCCCGGCAGGTCCCACCCAGAAGTGTTGCAACCGTGCAGCTAAGAAATACATAAAGGAGTGAGGGATGCCCATCCCACCCAAGTAGAACAATTGTGAGAGGTATTTAGATAGATACTGTAGGGTAGTTAATTTAATATGGGTTGCTTAATTTTTCCATATTAGTGCTCTATATTGGGAGTCTATGCAGTCAAACCAGTAGTGTGGTATCCACACTGGGGCGTTATGCAGGATGTATGACAATTGGGGAGCCCATACCATTTTAATAAGATTGGCCCTGCCCGTAACTGATAAAGGTAGTTTACACCAACTAGCGCACTTATGCTTAAATTTCTGTAGGAGAGGTTTGAGATTCAGCCTAATGTAGTCTCCAGTGTCACTAGTTACCACAATTCCAAGGTATTTAAAGGAGCAGACTATATCCACTTGAGATGCCAAGTTCGGAAGAGGAGACTCCACAGGATCTAGTAACAGAAGAGAAGACTTGTGCCAATTAATGGTAAACCCTGAGTATCGCCCAAACTGATTAATAAGTTAATTACACATTCCAAAGAGCCAGCAGTGTCCCTTACATACATCAGGGTATTGTCTGCATAAAGGGAGAGCTTATTCTCCCTCTCGCCCCAACAAAATCCTACAATCCCTGGAGAGACGCTAATCTTGGCCACCAACGGTTCCAATGCCATAACAAAGAGCAGGGGTGAGAGAGGACACCCCTGTCTAGTTCCCCTGAACAGTGAAAAGGTATCAGCCCAGTTAATCCTGACTCTGGCTCGGGGATCCGCATATACTGTAGCAACTGTATCCAGGAGATAAAGTTCTTCCTTACTCGGAAATTTTCAGAATACTGCCCAAAGGTATCTTCACTCAATGCTATCAAAGGCCTTGGCAGTGTCAAGAGAGATTGGACTTTCCATCGGGAGCTGGATATTTAGGAATAATCTACGTAAATTCAATGCGGTGGATCTAGTCGGTATAAAGCCGTGCACTAACCCAGCAACCACACTCGCCAATATGGCTGCGAGTATTCTGGCTAACAACTTAATGTCTGTATTGAGTATGGAGATGGGTCTATAAGGGTCAGGAAGCAGCGGGTCCTTTCCAGGTTTCAGAATTACCACTATACCAGCTTCATTCATTGACTGGTGAAGGCGCCCGCTTCAAAGAGCGTCATTGAGGGTAATTAGTAGGAAGGGAAGGAGGGGTTCACTATACCTCTTGTAGATCTCCGCAGGGAGACCATCCGTCCCCGGGGATTTGCTATTGGCCATCACCGCCACAGCCTCTATTTTAAGGGGCTCATTCAAGATTTTATGGGCGATAGAAGAAACAGTTGGGAGAGGACACTGGTCCAAAAATTGCACCAACTCCTCCTCCGTGGGGCTGACTTTAAATGAGTAGTTTTCTTTAAAGAAATCTCTAAACACGGCTGTCATTTGTTCTATATCGTGTACAAGTTCCCCTGTGGGGCTTTGAATGACGTCTATATGGGATTTGTGATTTCTGTTGTGAACGGGAAATCAAAGTATTGATTAACACTACTGCAAAAATATATAAGAAAAAATTAATGTACTGTCATCCTATCAGGTCAAGCAAAAAAAGCAGAGATTTTGAGGCAACTTTGGACTTTCATGGTACGGTAAAGACTCACATAAACCACGTATACAAAAATATAGGATTTATTAAGAAAAAACACAGAGTTAAAAAAGTGGTCCTTTAGAACAGGGAAAACAAAATACACAAATAACATCTCTGAAAATAGGAACTGTATACACAGACGTGTGACCATCTGTGTAGGAGGGAATTTTATGTTTGTCCCTTGACAGTTCTGCCTCTACATGTTTCACGGGGTAACCACTTCTTCAGGAGATTTTTTTCATAGTTTGCAAGTATGGGTATCTCTATAAAAGATAAACATAAGTAAATGCACCTAAACATAATGAGAAAGAGCAAATAGATATATATGTCTCATACTTGGAAAAGATTTCAGACACACTATGGAACCATCGACTATCTGCTACAGCTGTGGGCCAAGTCAGAGAAATCAATTAATTATATTAAGACCAGAAATAGCATTCCAACCCGTGTACATATCAACCCTGGGCAATTTCAATGAAAAATGCCTACCCGCAGAAAGGACCAGACACAAGAACCTCATAAAGCCCCAAGGGGCAGGCTCCTGGGCGAGTGTAGGAGCCAGGTCACAATACAAAATTAGACAGAAAGCTGTCAAGATTAGAAAAAGAGACATAACTAATAATATCAAAAATTACACAGATCCTACTATAGCAGGGCACAGAATGCATGTAAAGACATGCGGACTAGACTTAAAGGAGCTGTGATATATATAGCATATGTATATATATAAATAAATAATCCACACCAGTATGAATATACAGCAAGGAAAAACGGCGGTGCGGCTTAAAGATGGAACAGAGGGCCAAAAGGCTGACACGGTGGTACTGAATTAAATAAACAAAATCCATAGATATATTAAATAGACATGTGCACTGACAAATTTTTTTTTTTTTTTTTCGTTTTCATTTCATTCGTTTTTTTGCTTTTTTCGGAAATTCGGAAATTCAAAAATTCGGAAATTCTGAATTCTGAATTTTCGGATTTCCGAATTTGAGTTTTCGAATTTCCGAATTTCAAATTTCCGAATTTTCGGATTTCCGAATTTTCGGATTTCCGAATTTCCAAATTTCCAAATTTCGAATTTTCAGATTTCCATACATATGGCCATGGGTACTCACACTGCTGATGTAAAAGTAGTGCTTGCCCATTGAGACACAGAATCCAATACAGAATAGTGTCTTAACTCTTTCAAAAAGACAGATCACCAAAGAGGCTGACTAGATAGGGCACACATCTGCTCCAAAGGTTGACACAGAGCAGGGAGAAAGACCCTCCAGAAAAAAAACAAAACCATAGGCAGACACAGCACAGAACATTTGATAAAGAATTACTTTAAAATATTTATACAAATAGTTTTTTATAATAATAAAGAATACAATATAGAAATACATAATAGACTAGCGTGAATATATTGAATTTAATTTCATTTAAAGGATGAAAGATGGCTGTAAACATCCCACCGTCGCAGGTAAGGATGCATTTAGCTGGACCACAGTGGGGGAAGCACCATACAGCATGGAAATCCAATTAGATGGAAGCGAGCAAAAAAGGGGGGAAATCAACAATCAAAGACTAAAGAACCAGCAGACCAGGATACAACAAGGGACAGCTTATCTAGGAAGGTAGTTACTCAATCACAAAAAAGGTTTATATGAGATCATCTCATTAATACCAGGGTGATTGGTAGCAGATAGTCTCTCTATCCATAAGGTCTCTGCTCTCAAAATCATGTTGTCCCAATCACCCCCTCTAGGATTGGGGGGATCACTTGGAGTACAAAAAAGGAAACCAGACTATTGTTGCATCTATGATGTAAACCGATATGCCTCGTGACTGATGTAATAATTTTACCAGATCCTGAATAATAGACATGTTCCTTTATTCTCTGGCCAAATTCACGAATGGTTTTGCCAACATAAAACGCATGACATTGGCATGTCATTAGATAAATGACTCCTCGGGTAGAGCAGTCAGCATAATCTCAGGATTGATTCCATTGTCCATTGGGCAGCCGAATGCCACTGCCCTCCGTAACCCAGGGACAACGGCTACATCTCCCACATCAGTAGTGTCATGGTTATGCAATAGAGTTTTCTCTGTCAGCTTACCTGTCTCCATGTGTTCATCTCTAGAGACCAGCTGCCTCTCACCTGACTGGTTTTATAACCTCTCCTCTAAGCATGGCCCCACCCCAGGCCCTATCAGGGAACCCTATATTAACCTGTGCACTGCAAGCCAGCAGTGCTGATCAACCATTGTGTGTACTTGCTGTGTTTCCTACGTCTGATTCCTGTTACCGACTTTGGCCTGTTCTTGACTCTCCCTGTCTGCTTGTTACCCTGACCTTTGGCGTGTTATGTTTATCCTTGTCTGCTAGTTGCCCTGACCTTTGGCTTACCCCTTACTTCCCTGTTGTTCCAGCCTGCTGCCTCCTTCCTCTTCTCCAGTAAGTCTATGGTGAGCGTGAGCTGTGAGACCCTGGGGGCCGCGAACTGGAGCCAGACTGCAGCGCAGTCCATCCTCACCACTAGAGGCTCTGGTGAACACCTGCTGGCTCTTAGACTCCGCGCCCTGGGAAATCTATGCTCTATCTCCCACTGGGATCCATGTTAGTTATCCTGTAGACCTACTTCCTGAACCTTCCAGGGTTCAATCCGCAGCAGTCAGTCCTAGGGTCCACTACCTTAGCAGTGCACTTCCGACTCCTACAGAGTGCATCTGTCACCTGGTCTCAGGTGACCTGACAGTTTGATCAGCCATGGACCCGGCTGATGTGCCGCTACCCGCAGATGATCCGTTGCAGGGCTTAGTTCGTAGACTTGAGACGCAGGAATCACATCAGACCCAAGTGATGTGATTCCTTCAGGATTTGGCATCCCGTTTTGAACAGGTTCAGGCCTCATTAGGACCCCCGGTTCAACAACCGCTATCTGCTGCTGCACCTATCGCACCAGTCGCAGCCACACATTCATTACAACTGCCAGCTCCGACCCATTTCTCTGGGGACTCCAAGGCTTGCAGGGGGTTCCTTAGCCAGTGCACAATTCATTTTGAACTTCAGCCCCAAAACTTCCTGTCCGATCGGGCGAAAGTAGCCTATATTATATCCCTCCTGTCCGGCGAGGTGCTAGCTTGGGCTGCCCCTCTGTGGGAACTGAATGATCCAGTGGTTTCTAGCCTGTCTGATTTCTTGAAACTTTTTTGGAATATCTTCGAGGAACCGGGTCGTGTCTCCTCAGCGGCTAGCGCACTTTTACATCTTCGTCAAGAGTCTGCTTCTGTGGGACAGTATGCTCTTCAGTTCCGTATCCTCACTGCTGAATTGAGCTGGAATAATGAGGCCCTAGTTGCAACCTTTTTACATGGCCTCTCTGATAGAGTGAAGGATGAATTATCAGGAAGATCCCTTCTTGCTGATCTGGACGGTGTCATCACCTTGTGTAACCAGATCGATATGCGCTTTCAGGAGAGGGCCCTGGAAAAAAGACGCCAGCACTCCCCGTTCCTTAGGCAGCTTGAGCTCCCAGTCCCTTCTCTTCAATCCAAGGAGCACCCCCTGCCCGCTTAGGAACCTATGCAGCTGGGCTGGACCAAGTTGTCTCCTGAAGAACGCGCTAGGCGCAGAACTCTGGGCCTTTGCCTCTATTGTGGGGCTAAAGGTAATTTTCGTGACACTTGTTCTCTTCGTCCGGAAAAACGGTCGGGGCTAATACATCTGGAAAGTGGAGTATTAGACCCTGAAGTATCACCTTCACCTTCTCGTCTTCTTCTTTCTGTGTTTCTTCATGTCGGCGCTTCCTCTTATTAAGTCTCGGCACCTCTGGATTCGGGAGCCGCTGGCAATTTCATGCATTGGGAAACTGCATCTTCCATGAGACTTACCCTTTTGCCCCTTTCAACGCCATTGGTGGTCTTGGCGATTGATGGCACTGTTCTCCCAGAGGGTCCTATCCACTTCCAGACCCTCCCTGTTAAGATGTCGGTAGGGACACTCCACCAGGAGTGGATATCCTTCCTTGTCTTACCTAAGGCTTCATCTCCTATGATATTAGGTCTTCCTTGGTTACAGTTCCATTCTCCACACATTGACTGGACTGCTGGATGGATCCTGGTTTGGGGTTCCTCCTGTTCCTCTTCCTGCCTACTCAAGGTTACCCCAAAAGAGAAACTCCCTGTTGCCATAATCCCAGTATCTTCTGCACTTCCCGCTGCATATAGCGACTTCTGGAATGTCTCCTGCAATAGTCGGGCTGAGGCACTCTCTGGGTCATGTGGCACTCTGGATGAGGAGCCCACCTGTGAACTTGAGCCGATCATTCACTCCAGTTTGCATGGTCATTTACCTTTGCCTATTCCTGGACCCCCTTGGACGAACACCCAGGCTGACTCGTTTACCAGTTCCACAGTCGCTACGTCCTGTGATGCGATTCTGGTGGTCGCTGCACCTGGCAATGCTGTTCAGTCGGCCTCTGCACCAGTTCAGCCTATGCCCAGTGAAGCTATCCAGCTTGACTTCTGTGACACATCACTTTCTAACCAACCTGGTTTTGGTCTCTGAGGATAATCTTAAGTACGAGGTTAGTCAAGTTCTCAGTTTCCGGCGCCGTAGAGGCATTCTTCAGTACCTCGTACATTGGGAAGGGTTTGGTCCTGAGGAGAGGTCTAGGATCACTGCATCTGAGATCTTTGCGCCTCGTCTGTTGAGGAGGTTTCATCTGGAGTTTCCCTTTAAGCCAGGGCCCAGGCAGGGGAGAGGGAGGCCTCATAGGAGGGGGGTACTTTCATGGTTATGCAATAGAGTTTTCTCTGTCTGCTTACCTGTCTCCATGTGTTCATCTCTAGAGACCAGCTACCTCTCACCTGACTGGTTTTATAACCTCTCCTCTAAGCATAGCCCCACCCCAGGCCCTATCAGGGAACCCTATATTAACCTGTGCACTGCAAGCCAGCAGTGCTGATCAACCATTGTGTGTTAGCCTCCGTGTGTACTTGCTGTGTTTCCTACGTCTGATTCCTGTTACCGACTTTGACCTGTTCTCGACTCTCCCTGTCTGCTTGTTACCCTGACCTTTGGCGTGTTATGTTTATCCTTGTCTGCTAGTCGCCCTGACCTTTGGCTTACCCCTTACTTCCCTGTCGTTCCAGCCTGCTGCCTCCTTCCTCTTCTCCACTAAGTCTACAGTGAGCGTGAGTTGTGAGACCCTGGGGGCCGCGACCTGGAGCCAGACTGCAGCGCAGTCCATCCTCACCACTAGAGGCTCTGGTGAACACCCGCTGGCTTTTAGACTCCGCGCCCTGGGAAATCTATGCTCTAGCTCCCACTGGGATCCATGTTAGTTATCCCGTAGACCTTCTTCCTGAACCTTCCAGGGTTCAATCCGCAGCAGTCAGTCCTAGGGTCCACTGCCTTAGCCGTGCACTTCCGACTCCTACAGAGTGCATCTGTCACCTGGTCTCAGGTGACCTGACAGGTAGGTTCTCCTCCTGGATTTAGGGGGGTCATCAGATGTATTGGAATAATGACTAGAAGTCAAGGTATTCCGTAAGGAGGTTGCTCGTCTAAATACTGGTTCAGGTACTTGGCATACATATTTCAAAAGTGTAGAGTCATCTGCTAGAAGGTGCCAATGACGAGACATAGATGTATGTAAACATGACTCGTGGGAAGAAAACCGTGTGATGAACTTGACGGTTTGAGCCGATGTCTTCAAGGAGGATTTTTACAAAAGATCAGTTCTAGATCTGAGTCTGGCTTGGTTAAAAGCCTTTCTTAAAAGTGTTCTAGAGTACCCTCTAGCCAATAATCTGTTTTTCAAATGATCCACTTGAATAAAGAAGTTATTGTCTGTTGAACAATTTCTGCATAAGCGCAAATGTTGGGCGTAGGGTATGCTACCAATAAGGGGAGTCGGGTGAAAACTAGAGGCGTGTAAGATAGTTAGGCATGTGCATTTCGTTTCGTTCCGAATCGAAATTCGGACAAATTTTTAATTATTCGGAAATTCAGATTCATCCGAATTTCCGAATTACAAAAGTAAAGAATTTAAACGAATCCAAAAAAAAACTGAACAAATTCGAAAACATATTCAAATCGAATTCGAAGACAAATTCGAATCAGATTCGAAAAAAATAGAAAACGTTTTTCTAAAAAAAACAATAAGATAGAATATAAAATAATAAAGCAATAGAATATATATATATATATATATATATATATATATATATATATATATATATATATATATATATATATATATATATATATATATATATTATATATAATTTTTTTTTTTATTATTCTCTTCTATTGTTTTTTTATGCTTTTCTTTTCTATTATTTTAGATTCTATAATAGTCTTTTCAATTCAAATTCATTCTATACGAAATTCGAATTTTGGAACATGGCTTCTGAAGTTTGAATTTCGTATAGAATGAATTTGAATTTGAATAGAAAAGATTAGAACAGAAAATAATAGAAAAGAATAGACTAGAAAAACAATAGAACAGAATAGAAGAAAATATAATATATATATATTATATTTTCTTCTATTCTGTTCTATTGTTTTTCTAGTCTATTCTTTTCTATTCTTTTCTATTCTATTCTAATCTTTTATATTCAAATTTGATTTCGGTCTATATGAAATTCGAATTTTGGAAGATGTTTTTTATATATATATATATATATATATATATATATATATATATATATATATATATATATAATTTTTTTCTATTCTGTTTCATTGTTTTTCTATGTTATTCTTTTCTATTCTATTCTAAACTTTTCTATTCGAATTTGAAATCGTTCTATACGAAATTCGAATTTCGGAAGATGGCTTCTGAAAGTGGAATTTCGTATAGAATGAATCCGAATTTGAATAGAAAAGATTAGAATAGAAAATAATAGACTAGACAAACAATAGAACAGAACGGAATAAAATATAATATATATATTTTATTCTATTCTGCTCTATTGTTTTTCTAGTCTTTTCTCTTCTACTCTATTCTAATCTTTTCTATTCAAATTCTAATTCATTTTATAAGAAATTCAAATTTCGGAAGATGGTTTTATATATATATATATATATATAGATATATAGATATCTATATATAGATATCTATATATCTATATATAGATATCTATATATATAATATTTCTTTCTATTCTGTTCTACTGTTCTATTGTTTTTCTATTCTATTCTTTTCTATTAGAATTTGATTTCATTCTATTCCTATATAACCATCTTCCGAAATTCGAATTTTGTATAGAATGAATTTGAATTCAAATAGAAAAGATTAGAATATAATAGAAAATAATAGAAAAACAATAGAACAGAATAGAAAAAATATTATATATATATATATATATATATATATATATATATATATATATATATATATATATATATATATATATATATATAACCATCTTCCGAAATTTGTATTTCGTATAAAATGAATTTGAATTTGAATAGAAAAGATTAGAATAGAGTAGAAAGAATAGACTAGAAAAACAATAGAACAGAATAGAATAAGATATAATATATATATTATATTTTATTCTGTTCTGTTCTATTGTTTTTCTAGTCTATTCTTTTCTATTATTTTCTATTCAAATTCAAATTCATTCTATACGAAATTCGAATTTCAGAAGCCATCTTCCGAAATTCGAATTTCGTATAGAATGAATTCAAATTCGAATAGAAAAGTTTAGAATAGAATAAAAAAGAATAGCATAGAAAAACAATGAAACAGAATAGAAAAAAATATAATATATACCGTATATTATATTTTATTCTCTTCTGTTCTATTGTTTTTCTAGTCTATTCTATTTCTATTATTTTCTATTCTAATCTTTTCTATTCAAATTAGAAATCCATTCTATACGAAATTCTAATTTTAGAAGCCATCTTCTGAAATTCGAATTTTGCATAGAATTAATTCAAATTCGAATAGAAAAGCTTAGAATAGAATAGAAAAGAATAGCATAAAAAAACAATGGAACAGAATAGAAAAAAAATATAATATATATATAACCATCTTCCGAAATTGGAATTTGGTACAGAATGAATTCGAATTCAAATAGAAAAGATTAGAATACAATATATTATATTTTTTTTTCTATTCTGTTCTATTGTTTTTCTATGCTATTCTTTTTTCTATTCTATCCTAATCTTTTCTATTGGAATTCGATTTCATTCTATACGAATTTCAAATTTCGCAAAATGGTTATATATAGTTTACTTTTTCAAATTCAGTTAATGTTTTTTTCGAATGCGGTAGAATTTTTTCGAATTTTATAGTTTTTTTTTCGAATGTGGTAGAATTTTTTCAAATTTGACAGTTTTTTTCGAATGTGGTAGAATTTTTTCGAATTTGAGTTTTTTCGAATATGGTCAAATTTTTTCGAATGCGGTCGGATTTTTTCGAATGCGGTCAAATTTTTTCGAATTTAAATACGAAACGAAACGAATTCCGAAAACGAATGTAACAAATGCAACAAATTTAACTAAACAAATTTAATTAAATAACGAATTGAAACAAAACTAAACTAATTTTTTCATCCTGTACATGTCTAAAGATTATTCCTGGAACTTGGTTTGTGATACAAGTCGGTAACTAGATTGCCCTTATCATTAATCATAAGAGAGACTCTGCCCCTTCTTGTGTCTGGTCCTTTCTGCAGGTAGGCATTTTTCATCCAAATTGCCCAGGGTTGATATGTACATGGGTTGAAATGCTATTTCTGGTCTTACTATAATTGACTCATTTCTCTGACTTGGCCCACAGCTATAGCAGACAGTTGATGGTTCCATAGTGTGTCTGAAATCTTTTCTAAGTATGAGACATATATATCTATTTGCTCTTTCTCATTATGTTTAGGTGCATTTACTTATGTTTATGTGTTTATCTATTAAGGATATATCCATACTTGCAAACTTTGAAAATATTCTCCTGAAGAAGCGGGTACCCAAGTATCATAACTCGTGCAAATGCACCGATACCTGAAACCAATGCTTTCAGGCTCTGTTCTTTCAGCTGTCAGCGGTATTCTCCCATTAACAGCTGAAATGTAAAAAAAATAAAAATACGGCAATTATCAGTTGTTAACCACTTCACCCCCTTAGGACGTACAGGACCATCCTTTACTTTGTGCAGTGATATCTGAATGATGCCTACAGCTACAGACATCATTCAGATATTACCGTTTTCAGCCGTCGATTCCCTGCACCATAAGAATGATCATAGCGGCTGTTCTGCTGCTTGATCGTTCTTACAGGCAGTGGGAGGGGACACCCCCCCTCCCGTCACCCTCCGGTGCTTCTACCGACTCACCGCTTCCATCGGTGAGTCGGAGAACGGATCCACAGACCCTGGATGGTGACGATAGAGATTTCTGGCGGACCAGATGGTCGCCGGAGTCTCTATGATCGTTTGGAGGCTGGGCACAATGTTATGACGTCATGATCGGCCTCCGCATTAAAAAAAAGACAGCGGCGCCTCGGCTGGGCGGCCGTGATCATTTTTTTTTTTTTTTTTAGAGGTGAGATGTGGGTTCTTATTGACCCCATATATCACTGCAAAAAGAACAGATCGTGCCATATTCCTATTACAAGGGATGTTTACATTCCTTGTAATAGGAATAAAAGTGATCAAATTTTTTTTTTAAACTGTTAAACTAAAAAAAAAAAAAATCAAATTAACAAAAAAAAAATTAAAGTGCCCCTGTCCCCGTGTGCTCGCACGCAGAAGAGAACGCATACGTAAGTCCCGCCCACATATGAAAACGGTGTTCAAACCGTATCGCCATAATTCTAGCCCTAGACCTCCGCTGTAACTCAAAACATGTAACCAGTAAAAAATTTTTAAAGCATCGCCTATGGGGATTTTTAAGTACCAAAGTTTGGCGCCATTCCACGAGCGTGTGCAATTTTGAAGCGTGACATGTTAGGTATATATTTACTCGGCGTAACTTTATCTTTCACATTATGCAAAAAAGTTGGGCTAACTTTAAAGTGGAGGGCCACCCTAAAATAAAAAATAGCATGAAAAATCTTTAGAAAATTAGAAAAAAAATTTGAAAAAAAAAAAAATTTAAACTTACCTGAACCCTTGTTGCTAGTCTTCCTAATCTGCCTCTTCCTATTCCGCGGCATGTCCTGCTCCTCTGTGAGTGGCCCCGTTGCCTTCTGGGGGTGTGTGTTCCCAGAAAACCACGGGGCCATACACAGAGCGCCGCTCACGCGCGCGCAGTAGGAAACTGGCAGTGAAGCCGCAAAGCTCCACTGCAGGTTTCCCTTAGGATGGGATGGCGGTGCCGGGACCCAAGAGCCGAGGGATGGGTCGGCCTCGGGTGGCCGACATCGCGGGCACCCAGGACAAGCAAGTGTACTTATTTAAAGTCAGCAGCTACAGTGTTTGTAGCTGCTGACTTTAAAAAAAAATAAAAATCATGGCCGGAATCCCACGTTAATGTTTTGTTTTTTTTAAAGCTGTGCAAGATAAAAAGTTACAACGACCGCCATCGTATTCTCTAGGGTCTTTGCTAAATAAACATATATAATGTTTGGGGGTTCTATGTAATTTTCTAGCAAAAAATGATGAATTTTACATGTAGGAGAGAAATGTCAGAATTGGCCTGGATGGGTAGTGGTTAAGGAGCGGGGCCACCATGTTCTTAACAACCAATGACTCATTCCGCTGTTAGTGGGGTTCCCCTATTGACAACTGAAGTGTTAAAGACAGGGTGGATTTGATTTAAATCAACTCGATTTATATCATAATTTTTAAAGAGCAACTCTGTCCCACCGCGGCTCCTGCTCTGATCAGCTGTTGGCTCCTGCTCTGATCAGCTGTTGGCTCCTCCTCTGACCTGCTGTTGGCTCCTCCTCTGACCTGCTGTTGGCTCCTCCTCTGACCTGCTGTTGGCTCCTCCTCTGACCCACTATTGACTCACCAACAGTCCCATTCAGTTTAATGGGACGGCTTCCTTGAGCCAGCAAGATCGTGTAAACAAAAACCTCCCCCCTTTAGGTGTGTTAACCCTAATTCTACAGAAAAAACTGAATGCATCACTAACGTGTTGTCCCCCGTGGGACAACCTGCTGAATCCATCTGATTTTATCCTCTTTTCTCCAAATTAGATTAATGATAGCTGGTATGCATATCCTTTGAGGACTTCCATGCCCTCCAGGGTGGGTTACCTTTTCTTCTGAGTCCCCTGGTTTTTCCGGTGCCCCCTTCTGGTAAGACATATGAATGAAGAATGGATGTTTTCTTATAACAGATGTCTACATAAACTATGATTATGTGTACTCACAAAATGCATTTTATGAACAACATGTATATGTTTTTCTTATGTTTTCTAGTTATATGACAATCTTTTCTCTATGCCATCTCTTAAAAAAATCTCCTGAAGAAGCAGCTAATGAAACCCATGAAACATGTAGAGCAACCAATATATGGATGGTATCTATGTTCTATTTGTGATGATAGAATGTACAGAAGTTTTACTTCGATTGTCATGATTCAATACTTTTATTTTGTGAATATGTAAACATATTTTTGTAATAAAAATGTATTTGTATTTTCTTAATATTGACTGTGTAATATCAGTTAATATATGGTACTATCAAAGTCCAAACCTAGCCTCTTCTCCTTTCTATTTCCATTTTGATGGGAGTGGGACGAAAGTACCAATTATAATCTTTCTTATATTTATGGCGCTTCTCTATAAATAATAAAAAAAATAAACTACTAACACTAATTTCTGCCCTACTGACACTGTCCACTGCTCTGTTGCCACCAACCTCTGCCCTACTGACACTGTCCATTGCTCTACTGACACTGTCCATTGATCTACTGACACTGTCCATTGGTCTACTGACACCGTCCATGGCATACTGCTTGGAGATCCCCGCCCTAATGCAATAGGCTGCGCACACCTATGGTTGTTTATAAAGCTCAAAAGAGCAGTTGCATTCTTCAAGGGCATTTGTTCAGTAAATGATTTGAAGCTTCACTTTACAAAGACTATCCAATCACAAGCAAGGAAAATGAAAAAAACAACAAGAAAAAGCATTTTTGCTTGCACATGATTGGATGATGGAAGTCAGCAGAACCTCCCCTCATTTACTCAGCTCTGGAGCAAATGTTCTTGCAAAGTGCTCAGTCTATGTGCCTTTAGTAAATTCACCCCAATTAGTCTTCTGCTGTGAGCTCTCTTAAAACAAATCCTCTGTTAATGCTTTGTAATTGGTGCATCCTGTGTTATTTATTTATTTTGTATTTTTTTTGTATAAAGATTTGCATTTAGACAAGTGTACAGTGGAACATCAAGATAATCTCTCTCCTAAAACTAACAAAAAATATACTAATGGCCAAAACCAATGGACACTATTCTGTACTCCTTCTCCTGGACCTCTCTGCTGCCTTCGATATGGTTGATCACCCCCTCCTCCTCAAAAAACTTCACGCCTTTGGTCTCCTTGACTGCCTTCTTCAGTGGTTCTCTTCCTACTTATCCAACCGCACCTTTAGCGTTACTTACAACTCTCCTCTTCCTTTCTCTGTCGGGGAACCCAAGGTTCTGTTCTTGGACCTCTCCTATTTTCAATCTACACCTCCTCCCTGTGTCAGCTGATAATAGCTTCCCATGGCTTCCAATACCATCTCTACACTAACAACACTCAAATCTATTTCTCTACCACTCAACTCACTCCTTCAGTCTCCTCTCGTATCGCTAATTTACTATCCGATATATCATTTTGGATGTCACACCACTTCCTCAAACTCAATCTATCTAAAACTGAACTTATCATTTTTACTCCCCCACAAGCCTCTTCCCCTGATCTCTCTGTCAAAATTGATGGCACAACTATCAGCCCATCCCTACATGTCAAGGTCCTCGGTGAAATCCTGATCTCTGAACTCTCCTTCAAGCAACACATCCAATCACTGTCCAAATCCTGCCGCCTCAACCTCCGCAACATCTACAAAATATGCCCCTTTCTAACCAATGACACAACAAAGCTCTTAATTCACTCGCTGGTCATCTCTCGCCTCGACTACTGCAACTCCCTTCTCATTGGCTTACCTCTACATAGTCTATCCCCCCCTTCAGTCCATCATAAATGCTGCTGCCAGACTCATCCACCTTACCAATCGCTCTGTGTCTGCTACCCCTCTCTGTCAATCCCTGCACTGGCTTCCATTCACCCAACAAATTAAATTCAAAATACTAACAACTACCTACAAAGCCATCCACAACTCTGCCCCCAGCTACATCACTGACCCAGTCTCAAAATACCAACCTAATCGTTCTCTTCATTCTTCCCAAGACCTCCTGCTCTCTAGCTCCATCACCTCCTCCCATGCTCGCCTCCAGGACTTTTCCAGAGCCTCTCCAAGCCTATGGAACTCCTTACCCCAATCTGTCTGATTATCTCCTACTCTATTAGCTTTTAGATGATCCCTGAAAACCTTCAGAGAAGCCTACCCTACCCACATCTACCAACTTTATTTTCATTGTCTCCATTTGATCACCCCCACATCTATTACCTTTTGTTCCACTTGACCCTCCCATCTAGATTTTAAGCTCTAATGAGCAGGGCCCTCTGATCCCTCCTGTATTGAATTGTATTGTCTGCCCTCATGTTGTAAAGCACTGTGCAAACTGTTGGCGCCATATAAATCCTGTATAATAATAATAATACAATTTATAATACAATTACATTTTTTTAATTAATTTTTCAAGTAAAATATAGATGCCTCTATTCTATCAGAACAGAAGACACAAAGGATGCATTATTTGGACGTTCAACTTGCCTGAGAAAGACTGCATCATACACATTGAAAACCCATGTGTGACCAGTTAGATAGGTTTCAAGGTTTAAAGCTTATATGTGGACTTGCAAAGCAAGCTTACCTTCATGACTTCTCTCCACTCTTATTTGTTTGCTTTAGTAAATCCTCTAGTCTTTAATAGACAAATAAACCAAGAACAACTTGTCTTTGGACTTATTACACATGGAATAGTTTTCTTTTTGCTTTTTCTTTTCACATAATCAGTGACGGTTTAATATCTATCCCAACATGTTTCGCCACCAAGGGCTTCTTCAGGGGATTTTAGTATATAAACATCACTGTTTAGAAGTCAAAGTACACTATAATGTACTGTAATGATATACAATAATGCAAAACCAAACACAATTATTAATGATAAGTGAATATTGTTGTTTGCCATGTTAGTCATATCTTTGCTTACCCACAATGCCCTCCTAATTCCTCCGGACAGGAGCAAAAAGACAAGTGCAATGAACATCAGGAAATGCCATGCAGCCGTAGAGGGCGCATAAGGGTCAAGCTAGAAATATAATTATGATTCATGAATTACTTAAAATGGTACTGGATATTACAGCTGCACGATTAATCGTCAAGAATCGTTATCGCGATTTTTTCTCAGTTGCGATCTTGACAAAGTAGTTCCCTGATCTTTTGTATGCAGAGAATTATCTCTGCTCTCAGCCATCAAAAGTCCAGGCAGTCTGCCAATTTTTACAACCTTCTTTATCAGTGGAATGTTAAGTCTAAACATTGTATCAATTTGTCTTTTACATCAAAGGAACAGACTTCTGTATGTAAATTAGGAAAGTTTAACCACTTAAACACCAAACCTTTTTCTGACATTTGTTGTTTTCAAGTTAAAATCATTTTTTTTGCTAGAAAAATACTTAGAAACCCCAACTTGGAAAAAATTACTTTAATGAATTAAAAAAATATAACCAGTAAAGTTATCCCACTTTTTTTTTGTATAATGTGAAAGATTTTACGCCGCGAGAATCGTGATTTTTATTTTGAGAAAAAAAAATGTGATTCTCATTTTGGCCAGAATCGTGCAGTTCTACTGGATATGTAAAGGGTGAACAGCAAAAAAGAAGATATGACACATCAAGGACACATATCTCTTAGAAGACTATACTCACAACACAAGTTGTTGTTGTGGAGACGGCAGAGGGTGCCAAATTTAAACACCAAATCATACAGGGTAGACCAGCTGGCGCTGAAAAAAACAAGGGAATGAACAGTAAAAATACAGGTAAATATGTGCCAGAGTGTGTGCTGTAAATGAAGCACAGAGCACAGTAAAGTACAGCTGTAAATAAAATTGGATAAGATATATAGCACATATTTATGTATGCAAATGGCACTGAATAGAGACCGTGCATACATTTAGTCTAAAATATCAAGAACTGAAAAGGGAAAACTATATCAGTGATTAAATAAATCACTGACACAACTGCTTTAAATTGACTTATCCTCCAATTGAGGATTTTTGGGAGGCAGCAGTCAACATCAACAATAGCCATATCCTAATAGAACAAGCAGTTGCAAAGAGCTACAGACAGAGATAAGACCCTGTTAGGGAGATAAGTTCACTGCTAAGTATGAGATATTTACCTTGCGAAGTGTTATGACAATATGTGGCCACCCTCAGAATACCAGCCATGTGTTTACTAGATAGGCCAGCTTTATGTATCCTCCACTTGGCCGGCATCTGACATCATCGGCTGAGTGCCGACATGCAGGCGCCACCGCGCATGCGACAAAGTCCGTGATCATAATACTACAAAGGTCAGGGTGCATCGCGGCCCAGAGTGGGAGGGGAGACGCAGAAGCAGATGATATGCCCCATCAATGGCCACAATCAAACAGAGTAGCAAGTGCACAACTGCCCACAACTGCCCACCACTCGTGAAAGCAAGTGGAGGGAGGGATGGTAATGATCCAATACAAATTCTTGCTCTTGTCCGGAGGAATTAGGAGGACATTATGGGTAAGCAATGATATGACTAACATGGCAAACATCAATATTCACTTATTAATATTTGTGTGTGGATTAGCATCATTGTATGCCATGAGGAAGCCCTTGGTGGCGAAACATGTCAGGATTGATATCAAAACGTCACAGATTATGTGAAAAGAAAAAGCAAAAAGAAAACCATTCCATGTGTGATAAGTCCAAAGTTAACTTGTTCTTGGTTTATTTTTCTATTAAAGACTACTTTTAATCATTTATAAATACATTTTTTTTTCTATATAAACATTGTCGGTTCTACTATGTCTATGGCACCCTAAAAAAATCCCCTCAAAAAACCTCTCTGTATTTTCTTCATATCCAGGGATGTCAGTGCCTTATAGAATCTGTCACTGACCCACATCACACCCTTTATTCAAAACACTATATCGTTAACCACTTCAGCCCCGGAAGGATTTGCCTCACTTTAATTGATAATTGTGCGGTCGTACGACGTCGTAGTGACATTTATACAGCGATCAGAGCTGAAAATAGCCACTGATTATTGTATAAATGTCACTGGCAGGGAAGAGGTTAACACTAGGGGGTGATCAAAGGGTTAAGTGTGTCTTAAGGAGTGTTTCTAACTGTGGGGGGAGGGGACTAACAGGGTGTAGAGAGAGAAAGCTGTTCCTGATCACTAGGAACAGCATATCTCACTCTACTTCATTGACAGAACAGGGATCTGCATGTTTACATTGACAGATCCCCATTCTGTCTCTGTCAGGAGCGATTGCGGGTCGCTGGCAGACATTGCGGCCGCGGGGCATGTGCATCGGCTCTGACGTCACGCGGCGGGTGCACCCACTATACCCCTATAAGTGGCCGTCGTACAGCTGTGGCGATTCATGCAGGGGAGCCAACCCCCAGTTGCAGATTTGAGGGCAATTCTCTTTAATGGAAAATCAGATAAAGTATGCAGGTGTAGGCAGATGCAGTGTGGATTCTTCACTGCAGGTGGCGCTCGACCGCAGCAACAATGCAGATAGGAGAAAAGTTACAGGACACTGGGTTTCTCTATGACTTCCTCAGTCACACAGGGCAGTGATCCAATTGGATGCTCATGTTCTATGTGACCCTGGTGGTCATCTTGGGTCAGGCAGAGTCTATTTAAAGTGATTGTAAAGTCTCGTTTAAAAAATAAATAAAAATAAAAAACATGTTATACTTACCTCCTCTGTGCAGTTTTTGCACAAAGCAGCCCTGATTTTCTCTTCTCAGGTCCCTCTTTGCTGCTCCTGGCCCCTCCCTCCTATCGAGTGCCCCCATAGCCAGCAGCTCTCTATGGGGGCACAGGAGCCAAGTCACAGCTCCGTGTGTCCATTCAGACATGGAGCCCCAACCCGACCCCACCCCCTCTCTCCCCTGATTGGCTGACTGACCTTGATTGACAGCTGCAGGAGCCAATGGTGCTGCTTCTGTGTCTCAGCCACTCAGGAGGAGTGTCCCGGACGGCTTAGACATTAGTGGACATCGCTGGAGAGAGATGGAGCTCAAGTAAATAATTAGGGGGTTGCTGGGGGGGGCTGCTACACACAGAATGTTTTTTACCTTAATGCATAGAATGCACCTTATGCCTTTACAACTCCTTTAAGCCTGACCCCCGGATTTGGAGAGCTTTATGCAAGTTGCTAGTTCTGGGGCAGGTTCCCCATCTGTCAGGGCCAGTGCTAGTGATAGGAAAAGGTTCCCATGAAGTAGGTAGAGAGTAGGAATTATGTCTACCTTCTCAGGAAGCTCCCCCTTTGGGTTGGACCGGCCAGGCCGCACTCCGCTCCTCATGGCAGACGCTGTTGGCATTTCTGAGTTTTCAGACCATTGTCTCTCTGCTGAACGGTTGTAAGTGGCACTGGATGGGTGAGCCTTCCTTCCAGGCCTGTTTGTACTGTTGAACTACTTTTATAGTTATTTGCAAATTGGGACTCTGTGTGCTTACTGCCCACCAAACCGCGTTGCACCTGCCCAACACTCTGTACCCCTTTAGACATGTATGTGAGAACACATGACACGCATATTAGACTGCAGGACACTCTGGTAGTGGAGAGAAGCATCAGTCTCTTACATTACAGCACTTATTGAAGTTTGTATAAGTAATTGCATTTAGAATGTGCACCCTTATTGGAAAAGCAATAGCCCCTCATACTTAACCAGACCTTATACCTGTTAGGTGTGTGGATTTCTGCAGCACTTTCTTTATATCTTCTATATCTTCTTGTTCTTGTCCTTTTTCCACGCTGAAAAGGGAAGAAAACAAAACAAAACAAAAATATATATATATATACAATCAGTGCAGGTATTATATTTTTTGTATTAGCTGGGCACTGTGCTGGGGGTGCACTGAGTGTGCTCTCAGCACAGATACCTTGGCCATCCATGAAAATATATGTGTGGCATTTTGGGCATTAAAACCCAACCCTCTTTACTGCCACACATATGTGATATGTAGGAGGCAAGAGATTGATGATAATTTGGCAAATACAATTATTAATAGCAAGAGAAATGGGGGTGAAATGATTGAGAATTTTTAGAAATGTACAGTTATGTGCAATAATATTAAGCAGTATGGCTAACACTGCTGATAGCAACTGGTTAGCACAAAGAATTGGCAACATTGAAAGTTTAAATTATTCTAACATTTTTATTAAAATTGATAGATTTCAGCAAAATGTTGCAATTTTGGTTGAATGTATTAGAGTCCCCGAGAAAAGCAAAGTGAAGATGTTTTTTTGGTGATTTTTAACAATGCTCTTTCAATGCTTCCTGTGGACTACAGAAACTTTATTAAATGGCCTTTTTTATGATATAAAGAAAATGCAAAAACACAAAAAACAAAGAACATGAAAGGAAATAAGTAAAACCACAATTTCCCTAAGTACACCCCTCTAAAAAAGACATGCAACCCCTCAAAATAAAGACTTTTTTACAGGAAAATTGCACATAAACAACTGAATGACTGTGAAATCAGTAATTTTGCTGCAAAATAAGATTTGCTGACATCACCCATCTCTAGTTAGCACACAGAGACAGCAGGGTAAACAAGTGGCCACTTCCCCCACCTATAGCTGGCCTTTGCAGCAAGGAGCTCTGGAAGGGCGATGCATGCAAATCAAAACCAAAGAAATTTCCAAGCTCCACGTACCGACCACTCTGCAACCGACCGTATTATCCTATCTAACGGTATGTGTTAAAAACAGAGGTTTAGTCTGCGCACATTTATTAATACATGTGTAAGCTACAGGCCCCGCCAAGGCACCCTGTTTTCTGTAGTCCTAACTCCAACTTCTGAGAGTCTCCACAGTAGAAGCACATGCATTATAATGGACTAGGCAGAGGGCAGGTGAGCCTGGGGGGGAGCCCAACTCTCCTCAAAGGCACAGGGGTGCACTGGACACCCAGCACATGGCAGCAAAGGTGTCAGAGTGTTGCCTGACCAATAAATTCAAAATTCAAACAAGTTGCCACTGCCCCCACCTATAACTGGCCTTTTCAGCAAGGAGCACATGGAAGGCCAACCTATGTCAAACAAAACCAAAGAAATTTCCAAGCTCAACTTATCAATGAGCCTACGACCAACCAAATTGACCTGTCTAACAGTATGCCTTAAAAACCGGGGCTTCATCTGGGATAGAGACAGCAGGGCCTATTCTTCCACAAAGTATTGCATCTCCACACCGTTGTTAAGAGTTGGACACCTCACTAAAACACCTAAAGAATGGCAGATATTCCCCACACACTGTTCTCAGGGAGATACACGTTTTCCTATGTCTAAATTTCTAAAAAGTGCTCAAGCTTTTCTAAGGTTGCTGCGCAATGTAGATGCATTTGGAAAATTTCAAATATTTTAATTTCAGCTCTGAAAAAAGTAGTTTATTTTTCTCAGGAATTGCTCCATTCTGACTGCTTAGTGCTGTCTACATAGTGAGATTTTGTGTTAACAGTGGAAGAACAGGTGGCATCTCTAGGACTCCTTTTTTCAACTGAGGTGTTGCCTGGGCTCTTCAAGGGTACCATAGAAAAATGTCTAAAAATTGCCCAAAAATTGTCAACAAGCCAGCAGGTGGATCAAGCTTGCCTTTTTTTGTTACACTAAGCCACAGGTTTTTATTGTAAAGGAATTACAAACTTGGGCACTGTGCAGTCCAGCCTCCGGCGTCACAACAACCAATGGGGTCATCAGTTCATATGGAGTATGTCAGGACCTGGTAAAGCATCATTGTTTGACCCTCCCATGTTCCTCTCCCTTAACACTGGGGCCATGTTAGTAATTTAAGGGAAATAAACTGAGAGAGAAAATGTATTCTGCAGTACTAGCTTGCAAAGTTGTATTGACATTGTAAGAATATATATCACGTCTGATGTTTGGTGTCCTAC
This sequence comes from Lithobates clamitans, assembly GCA_037952925.1. Taxonomy (NCBI): domain Eukaryota; kingdom Metazoa; phylum Chordata; class Amphibia; order Anura; family Ranidae; genus Lithobates; species Lithobates clamitans. The sequence continues at coordinate 233,512 of JBBGZY010001850.1, read as the reverse complement.
ATGTGTTGCTGTGATATGTAAAAACTTTTAGTTCTTTTTTTTTTTACATTTGTAGCACACCCCATGTAGGAGCTGCAGTTTAAAGGGATTTCCCACTCCTGCACATCCAGGCACACTGAATCTTCACCAGCAATCCAAAGACAGAGAGCAGTCCGTGCGTTTGTTTTTATGTTTTATTAGGGAGTTTCAATTTGGATAGGGATGGGAGGTTATGTGATGCCCACTTGACTTCAATACCTTCAAGGACAACTTCTTATATACAGTCGCTATATACAGCCTATTTTTCTTCAGCCTCCTGCATACATTTGGTTCCAGCTGGCTCACTCCTTCCGGGGGAGCTAACAAGGCCTACCTATCCCTTCAGCAATAGCCCATTACAGGCCGGAACTCACAGTCCCTTGATAATAGCACACTTAAGTGACACAACTTAGACTTTAACATGACTTCCTCCCTGTGATCACTGGGCCCAGCACCACATCTTCAGGCAATGCCAACCCAGCTGGCTGCATCTGCCCCTTTACACCAGTCCACCCAACTGACTCTTCACCAGCTCACCCCACTGACTCTCAGGAGATCGCCAGGAAAAAGGCTGAAGACTTAAGCACACTACTGTCTTCAAGGGGGACTTAGTACATGTGGCAGTCTCCCCCCTTTGTAGTCCCCACAATGCTACTCACTCTGTCCTCTCTTACTCCCGTGCCTCCAGGAAGACTTCCTCCTCTGTGTTTTAGCAGGAATCTTCCAGCACCCAAGCTCAGGCCCAAAGCCACCTCCCCAGACTAGGGGGGACCACTGAGGGCCACCGACAGCCTCCTCAGCACCACATTTCCATCCTCCACCCAACTGCCCCTGCTGGCATGGCCCATGTCTATTCATGAGGTAAACTCTGTCCCCTGCCAGCCCTTTACTAGGGATTAGCCTAGGTCTTATAAATATTCAAGTCAGCTCCTCCTAACCTCCTGCCCACTAGATCTAGAACATTCTCCAATGTTTCAGAAATGGGGAGGAACTAGGGGAGCTGTCAGGATGAGTCATCCAGTCTAACTCGCTGAACCCTGACCCAGATTCAACAGCTCAGGCTTAGCCCTGAGCTAACTAAATTTACCTACACTAACAAACCCTACACTACTTCTAGCACACACTAGAGAGTGCTACACATTTTAGAGTGGGTTGCCTCGAGATTGTGCTTCGATTGAAAAAATTTGGAACACTGCACTAGAGAATATGTTGGAGCAGCATACAGTATAATCAGCACAAAAATGGTTTTAATTAGCAATATTTATACAGTGGGGACGGAAAGTATTCAGACCCCCTTACATTTTTCACTCTTTGTTATATTGCAGCCATTTGCTAAAATCATTTAAGTTCATTTTTTGCCTCATTAATGTACACACAGCACCCCATATTGTACACACAGCACCCCATATTGTACACACAGCACCCCATATTGACAGAAAAACACAGAATTGTTGACATTTGTGCAGATTTATTAAAAAAGAAAAATTGAAATATCACATGGTCCTAAGTATTCAGACCCTTTGCTGTAACACTCATATATTTATCTCAGGCGTTGTCCATTTCTTCTGATCATCCTTGAGATGGTTCTACACCTTCATTTGAGTCCAGCTGTGTTTGATTATACTGATTGGACTTGATTAGGAAAGCCACACACCTGTCTATATAAGACCTTACAGCTCACAGTGCAGGTCAGAGCAAATGAGAATCATGAGATCAAAGGAACTGCCTGAAGAGCTCAGAGACAGAATTGTGGCAAGGCACGGATCTTGCCAAGGTTACCAAAAAAATGTCTGCTGCACTTAAGGTTCCTAAGAGCACAGTGGCCTCCATAATCCTTAAATGGAAGACGTTTGGGATGACCAGAACCCTTCCTAGAGCTGGCTGTCCGGCCAAACCGAGCTATTGGGGGAGAAGAGCCTTGGTGAGAGAGGTAAAGAAAAACCCAAAGATCACTGTGGCTGAGCTCCAGAGATGCAGTCGGGACATGGGAGAGAGTTGTAGAAAGTCAACCATCACTGCAGCCCTCCACCAGTCGGGGCTTTATGGCAGAGTGGCCCGACGGAGCCTCTCCTCAGTGCAAGACACATGAAAGCCCGCTTGGAGTTTGCTAAAAAACACCTGAAGGACTCCAATATGATGAGAAATAAGATTCACTGGTCTGATGAGACCAAGATAGAACTTTTTGGCCTTAATTCTAAGCGGTAAGTGTGGAGAAAAGCAGGCACTGCTCATCACCTGTCCAATACAGTCCCAACAGTGAAGCATGGTGGTGGCAGCATCATGCTGTGGGGGTGTTTTTCAGCTGCAGGGACAGGGCAACTGGTTGCAATCGAGGGAAAGATGAATGTGGCCAAGTACAGGGATATCCTGGACGAAAACCTTCTCCAGAGTGCTCAGGATCTCAGACTGGGCCGAAGGTTTGCCTTTCCAACAAGACAATGACCCTAAGCACACAGCTAAAATAATGAAGGAGTGGCTTCACAACAACTCCATGACTGTTCTTAAATGGCCCAGCCAGACCCCTGACTAAGGCTAGGTTCACACTGCTGCAGTGCAAATTTAGCGCGATTTTGATCCGATTGCGTTGCAAATTTGCATTGCGAATTCTTTGTGTGTTCTTGCGATTCTACTGCAAATTTTGCAATCTATGGAGCTGAATTCGCATTGCACACGGATCAAACTCGGACAGGACCCTTTTTTTACGCAGCTTAAATTCGCAACGCATTGATGTGAACAGCACTCATGGAAAACAATGTTATTAAAATGACTTGCAAATTTAAACGATCGCAGCGGCTCAAATTCGCAATAAAATTCGCAGCAGTGTGAACCTAGCCTTAAACCCAATTGAGCATCTCTGGAGAGACCTAAAAATGGCTGTCCACCAACGTTTACCATCCAACCTGACAGAACTGGAGAGGATCTGCAAGGAGGAATGGACCATGTGATATTTCAGTTTTTCTTTTTTAATAAAACTGCAAAAATGTCAACAATTCTGTGTTTTTCTGTCAATATGGGGTGCTGTGTGTACATTAATGAGGAAAAAAATGAACTTGAATGGTTTTAGCAAATGGCTGCAATATAAAAATGAGTGAAAAATTTAAGGAGGTCTGAATACTTTCCGTCCCCACTGTAATTCTCTTCTATGTAAATTCACCTGCGATCAGGATCACAAATAGATAACAATTTGTTAGTGGCAAATAACATAAATAAATGTATGTAATGCAGAGCTTTAAGGTAATAGATAAAGATATAGAGTCCTTCAAAGTCCAAATGATGATAATCAGGAGCCAAAAAGGCACCTCAGATATGCATACAATAATGAAAATGGCAATGTAAAAGACTCCTTCCCCTACACCACAGCACACAGAGCTGAGATGCCTTATTACTTGGAGCGATCAAATCAGAGGATCCATAACTTTTTGGAGGCTGTCTGGAGATTTGCCCAGGTTTGATGCTTAATAGAGTGCTGTTGACTACTTGTTATTAGGTGGTCAACAACTGAGGGTAAGAGGCTCTGTGTGCTGTGGTCTAGGTGGAGGAATCTTTTGGACTTTGAAGGACTCTATATCTTTATTTATCTATTACCTTAAAGTGCTGCATTACATATCTTTATTAATATAATTCTCTTACCTGTATACAAATACCGGAAATATGAAGTCAGATGTTGTCATTTTTTTTTCCACACTAATAATCCGTTTAACAAGATCAAAGCCTTTGGGCCACTCAACTTTACCCAGAGGTACCAGATTACCTGAAAAAAAGTATGAGAGTCTGAGAGATGATAGATAGATAGATAGATAGATAGATAGATAGATAGATAGATAGATAGATAGATAGATAGATAGATAGATAGATAGATAGATAGATAGATAGATAGATAAATAGATAGATAGATAGATAGAGAGATAGATAGATAGATAGATAGATAGATAGATAGATAGATAGATAGATAGATAGATAGATAGATAGATAGATAGATAGATAGATAGATAGATAGATAGATAGATAGATAGATAGATAGATAGATAGATAGATAGATAGATAGATAGATAGATAGATAGATAGATAGATAGATAGATAGATAGATAGATAGATAGATTAATAGATAGATAGATAGATAGATAGATAGATAGATAGATAGATAGATAGATAGATAGATAGATAGATAGATAGATAGATAGATAGATAGATAGATAGATAGATAGATAGATAGATAGATAGATAGATAGATAGATAGATAGATAGATAGATAGATAGATATGTAGCGCAGGTGTTGTGACCAAGGTACAATGCTAAATAATGTGATGTTCTTTAAATAAGAGTTTGGCTCCCTCTAGTGTCCTTACTTTTAAATGCTATTAAGCTTTTTGTTGGTTTCTGTAAAGCAGCGTTACAATGCACTGTGGGATTTGTAATTCAACGTTCAAGTGACTCATGTGTTTGGCTCAGTCAAGGAACTACCTACCCACAATGCCCAGTTCACTTACCCACAAGGCCAAGCCACAGAACAGCCTGCTGGGTAAGCAAATAAAAGGGACAGGCGTGGCACGTTTCTCTCTCTCCGGACACCATTCAACACACAGCAGGAGGGCTGAGTGTGGGCCCAGGGCTGGGAGCGCCTGGGGCCTACAGCGAAGAGTGGATCGCCCGCCCCAGAGGGACCCTTGTGAACTGCCCTGCTGATTGAAAAGGAGGACCGGTCTGCGTTTCAGAACATTCAAAGCCTGCCTGCAGTAAGGTCTGTGTGTGACTGACAGACCGCGGCCTGTGGGGCGTAGAGCAGAATCGTTTGGCCTCTGAGGAGTTCCAGAGCACAGTCAGCTGGACCAGTGTGCGGATGGACCAGAGGACCCAGGATTTTCAGAGTTTTTCTGCATTACAGTCACCGGCCATCTGAAGGAGTGGTGCGGTGTGATGGCGCCAGCTTGGATCGGGACTGAGATATCAAGAGCGAAGTCTAGCAAGCATCTGGGCCTGATGTGGTGAGCGGGCACTTGCCCAGATTGGTATAGCACACTGTTGCTGTTTGAATTAGTTCCAGCCTGCTGGTGGGATCTGTAGTCCCACAGAAGTGATCTCATTTATCCATAGACTGTGTACAGTGGAACTTCAGGGTTTGCCTTCCCTGTACTGCAAAGTAAATGCTGAGTTGCATCTCTCATTAAGGAAGAAGTTCTACAGGTGTCTTACATGTGCATGCACTCGGTTGCCAGCATGTCACTTCTATTATAATTTGCTACCTACTTGTTTCTTACCTGGATTTACAAATACTGCAGTCTAATAGAGCTTGAGCTAGCTGAAGAGGAAGAATACAAGAGACTTTGTCATTTGCTATAAAACAGCACAACTTCGGTTTGCAGAGTGAACAGTGTAGGGGGGCCTAGAGGGAGCCCTTGAGTATATGATACAAAGTTATATTGTATTGTGCTGTTGTATGTTCATAGCATTGTGCTGCAGAATTGGTATGTGTGTGTGCTCGGAGGATTCAGTTGGAAGGTGCTCAATATAGCTGCTGATTGGTATTGGGTACCTGTCCCACTGTGCACCTGTTTGCATACGCTATCTATGGTGATCCATGAATACAGTCTCACATTTACATTGACTGTTTTATTGCCATTTAATGACTATGAGTTATCACACTGTTCATTGTGTTAAACTTTTACCTCAGTAAACTTTCAGAAGGTTAAATGGTACCCTGTGTGAGATTCGTTCTATTACTACAGCTGGTGAAGTGACGAGTACCAAGGTGACGGTAAATATACAGTACAGTGTGTTATTACTGTGTTTCTCTTTACTGCTGGGTCTTACACTCATATTAACATACAGGTGTGCCAAAGGGGTTGAGTATGTTCTTGGGGTTGGTAGGCAGAGTACAGGATTATACATTCATCAGCAGCTCCTTCGGGGGGTAAGTGCTATAGATAGATAGATAGATTTGTTAACACAACATTTATCTTGATTTTGGGGGGTTCAACAAATGCTGTTTGAAATTTGCAAAACCAAAACTTAGCTGCGAACCCCATTGAGGTCTGCAATAGGGTTGTCCCGATACCGATACTAGTATCGGTATCGGCACCGATACCGAGCATTTGCCCAAGTACTTGTACTTGGGCAAATGCTCCCGATGCTTCCGCCGATACCTTGACAGTCAGCAGTGATCGGCGTGTGGGGGAGTTACAAGCTTCTCCCCCCCGCGGCTTTCAGCTGCTTAGTGACATACAGTGGTGATCGGTGCTTGTAAGTCCCCCACACGCGATCATTACTGACTGTCACCTCAGTCCCCCTCCGTTCCTCTGTCCCCCTCTGCTGTCCTCCTCCATTGCTCTGTCCCCCTCCGTTCCGGTGTTCCGCTGTCTCCCTCTCCTTCTCTGCCCCCTCTGTTCTGTTGTCCCTCTCCGCTGTGTGAATGGATAGAGTCAGCTGACTCTGTCTATTTACATAACTGAAACATTGTAATCTCCTGTGATTACGATGTGTCAGTTTATGAATGGAGAGGAGCCGCTGTCTTCTCTCCATTCATTCTCAGTGCAGCTGAGGCAGCAGAGAAAGGGACTGGGGAATCTCTATCCTCTATCTCTTTATCTGTCTCAAGGGAGAGATATCAGAGGTCTGTTAAGACCCCTGATATCTCACCAAAGCCCCCCAACAGGGCTGATTAAAAAAAAAAAAAAAACACACACATATTGCAATAAAGAATAAAAAAAATATTATTGTAAAAATAATAAAAGTAAATAATAAAAAAAAAACAAAAAACACACAGACACTGTTCACCCCCCCCCAAAAAAAAAAAAAAAAAAAAAAAACACTGTCACATGATATTAAAAAAAAAGTATCGGTATCGTCAAGTACTTGAAAAAAAGTATAGGTACTTGTACTCGGTCCTAAAAAAGTGGTATCGGGACAACCCTAGTCTGCAAGGAAGGGGGGGGGTGAATCTTGATTATAAATCTGGGACATTTCTAAAGATAATAAACAAACTATTGTCTATAACAATGGAATGGGGAGCTAGGTACTGCCATAAGGTCCTTCTCTATAATATATATCAGGGCTTTTTTTCTCAAACAATAGGTGCTGGAACTCAACCACGACCCCCCAAACCCCCCCCCCACACACACACGCCCTCCAAATCACATCAAATAGTGGGTGTGGTCAGTCGAATTTCACAAACAGTAGGAGGGTCCTAAAGGGGCATTAAATACAAGGATTGCATTACATACAGTATCAAAAAATATGTTAAAAAAAACAAAGTCTTTTAAACATTAGCAGCGCTTAAGAAGTTCATATGTGAAATAAAATATAAAGATGAAAAGTTCCACTTGTGTCTTAGTTGTGTACAGCAGAGTGTGGGGTGGTAGATGATCCGTTTATAAAGAATGTTGAACATCAACTCTCTGCTGATCAAAATGCCAGATAAATCCTTCACCACATTGCTTTTATGGGAATCCCCTATAGGTAATTCACTTACCAGAAGGTGATGGGTTAGCGGCGTGCCTTTCACTGGTTTAATATCGACGCACTTAGTTCACTCAAATAGGACTGGATCCGTGGATGGATATCTGGATAGCTGTCAGCGCACTCTGCATACTTCCATCTAAATTAAGCTCATAACAAGCGAAGAAATAGAAGTGCCCATAGCGTAATCCAGTAAATTAAAATACTTTTATTTAAAAAACAAAGTGATCCCATATAGATGTACACTTACAATGTATTAAAATAATATAAGCATGTATCATAGATCGCTGAGTCCCGATATACCTTATTACCGCTGAGAGCAGTATTCCCGGGGAAGGTATCACAGAAGATCAGAAGATCAACGGCGTGGGTATATTTGACAGACTCTCTTAGCCCAAAAGGAATGAACGTCGAGCTGGACTTAAATTGTTTTATTGGCGACTATTGATTTTATGAATTTATTATAAGAATGAAGTGTCAAAAACATGTTTTAGCGTATTTGTTTGCGCCCAATGATTTCCGATGAGTGCGGTTCGTGTCTGTGCGACCTTGGGTGGCAGCGGCTTCGGAGTGGTCCCTGCACTGCTTTGGTGCGACTTGAGGTCCATGGACCTCGAGAGAGCACAAGCGTTGCTTCGGGTCGCAGCAAGTAATCGCTATGAAATTGCAGAGAAATTGTGCGACTTTAGGGACGCAATAGTGGAAACATAGCCTAAAGAATTGGGTTTTATGTTTTTCTATGTTTTTTAGTGGTATTATTATGACATTTTATTATTGTTTAAACAAACATGATTGGTCCATCAATTGAATAATGAGGACAGAATGTAATTAATAGTATCATATAGGCTAGTGCAATACTGGAATATCTAAACATGTACTTTTATGAACTTTTATGTTTTAATAGTTGATTGCATTTACTGAATTTTAATACATTATTGCCTAATGTATGGAGTTAGTGCAAAATAATTAATGCATTTATTTGCAGAATAATTTATTTTTTCGGCTTAAGGATATTCATTTTGGTATTAAACTTACTGGATTGATATTATCCTGATATCGAGTGAATACTAGTGGGGGTATTCAGTTACAATAAACTCAAATATAGTTCTGATTATTGCACTCATTTGCATACTGAGAGCAGCTGGCTCCACACATTGAATGATCAATCACGCTTACGATCAGCCTAGGTTTTTTATCACTCACCGGGTAACTATGATTCAAACACCAATCCATCCGTTGTAGATGGAAATTGGTATTGGAGGTATACTTTAAAGTTGGGTAATTTTTAATACTTATGATAATAGACACTTATTGCTTTGTTATTGGCATAATGACGGTGAATGGCCGTGTGGTGTCATGAGTAAAGATACGAGCATGAAAGGGTCAATTACCAGTCGTTAATACATGTATAAAATCTGGGAGCGGTGCTGTGTGGTCACGCCCTCTGACGAAAGCATTGAGGAAACGCACGTCAGGGCATGACCACACAGCTACCCACGTCGATGATCTTCTGTGATACCTTCCCCGGGAATACTGCTCTCAGCGGTAATAAGGTATATCGGGACTCAACGATCTATGATACATGCTTATATTATTTTAATACATTGTAAGTGTACATCTATATGGGATCACTTTGGTTTTTAAATAAAAGTATTTTAATTTACTGGATTACGCTATGGGCACTTCTATTTATTCGCTCGTTATGAGCTTAATTTATATGGAAGTATACATAGTGCGCTGACAGCTATCCAAATATCCATCCACTGATCCAGTCCTATTTGAGTGAACTAAGTGCGTCGATATTAAACCAGTGAAAGGCACGCCGCTAACCCATCACCTTCTGGTAAGTGAATTACCTATATTGGGGATTCCCATAAAAGCAATGTGGTGAAGGATTTATCCGGGATTTTGATCAGCAGAGAGTTTGGTGTTCAACATTCTTTATAAACGGATCAGCTACCACCCCACACCCTGCTGTACACAACTAAGACACAAGTGGAACTTTTCATCTTTACTTATATTTTATTTCACATATGAACTTCTTAAGCCCTGCTAATGTTTAAAAGACTTTGGTTTCTTTAACATATTTTTTGATACAGTGTACATTTTTATAGTAGCAGCTATATATATTTTTATTTATCATATTTTTTTTGTATGAGCGCTGAGGGAGAAATACTTTGTTTCTGTTTATTTCTCATTATTTGTGAAAATGCATTACATACAGAGGGCAGAGTTCAGGGCGGTTACACACAGAGTGCAGAGCTGTCACTTGTAAGCACAGAAACTGGACTTCTGTGTTTACAAGTGATTGTGGTGAGCAGGCCCCCCCAAGGGTCTGAGCCAGAGGTGGTGGAACTGAGTTCCACCAAGTTCCCCCTGAAAAAAAGCCCTGATATATATCCATCTTAACATACTGTATTTATCTTACCTTTCAGTGAAATTGTTTAAGGGCTTAACTTCTGAGTTGTTGCATATCCAGCCATGTATCGTTCTCCTTTTTGTTCTCAAGAGTGACTAAGTGGTTAAGAGAGTGAAGCAAGGGAGTGTGGAGGTGATTAAAGTGGTGTTCCACCCAAAAAAAAAATAAAAAATTCATGAATGTGCCTAAAAAAAAAAAAATATTTGAAAAAAAAATTTTTTTTGCTCACCTCTAAATGGCTGTTGCTAGGGGGTCCCTCATAGTTTTGCTTCCTTCAGTGCCTGGGCTCAGGACATCACTTCCCCTCGGTGCAGGAAGGGCTCAAGAGCTCAGCTCTGCCCCCTCCCTCTTGTCAATCATCTGGGACACGTGACAGGTCCCAGATGACTGCGCCGGCAATCACAGCGTGCGGCGCTGCTCGTGCATGCGCAGTGGGAGCCCGGCTGTGGCCACATTTGCCATGCTGGCGCCGCCGAACAGAGGGGGAGATGAGCTGGGCTGCGTTCCCCCGCATCGCTGGACCGTGGGACAGGTTAGTGTCCGATTATTAAAAGTCAGGAGCTGCAGTATTTGTAGCTGCTGACTTTTATTTATTTTTTTTTTAAATGGGAACTCCTCTTTAATGTGATGGAATTGTCCCATCTGGTTATGGCAGCATGTCATCCCTACTGGTGAATCCATTGTGTACAATGCTCTTATATAATGTCGCACATTCATCACAGTTTCAATGCACTTTGCATGCAGGGTTGCCAACCTCCCGCAGCATCTTTTACTGACAAAACATGGAAAATTTACTGGCGGAGCACATTTTTTACTGCCAACCTGAGAAATTACAGAACTCCTATAGAAAACTAACACAGTGAATATTTGAACAGTATAACCATGATATGGAAACACCGGCAAAACCTATAACAAAGTAATTTGCTTGATTGACACTTAAAAAGTCAACACAACATGAAATTATCAGCCCCTGATATTTACTGGCAGTTGTTTAAAAAAAATCACAGTTTTTTACAAACTGTTAGTAAATTTACTGGCAGTTGGCAACCCTGTTTGCATTATTCTGGCACTCACCAAGCTGAGCAAAGATCTCTCCGGTCTCATACCCGTCCATTTTTGCCAATCCTCGATTATCCACCAGTGTGATGTTTCTGGTGAGCTTATATGGGATTCGCTCTTTTGTACTGCCACCATCTTCCTCATTAGCTTTGGCCCAGTTCTGATATTCCCCGTCTTCCAGGACGTACATACAAGTGTTAATGAAAGCAGATTTCCCATGACCTAAAAAGCCAAAGAGCTGGATGAGGATTCTGTTGAAACCCTGATTGCCCTTTTTACATTTGTCCAAGCTAAAACTATTAATGAAACTTCTGAGCTCCTCTATGTCCATATCTCATGGTATGTTCTCTCTGCTAATGAATTTCTTGCACTACGTGCTGCTGTTATAGAGTTCAGGTCCTAACGAGTTTACTGCCCATGTGATCAAAGTTTTCCACTTGTTTACAGCAGTCAAGTACGCACAGCAATATCCATACCTTATTTCCTTATTGCTTAGTTAGAGGTAAAACTTTCAAATGCTATAATCAGTTCCTTGTTATACAGTTTTATATAAATGATTTGTTATTCATAAGAACTGGCTTCTAAAATATTCTGACACTTATGTAGCACCCTCTTTGGTAGGTGCTAGGATAGTTCAATAAGTGTTAGTTGATAGATACATTTAGTTGCTACACTGAAGTCAGTGTGGCTGTAAGTTGGTAAGGTACAAGCATAGTTTGGCTCACTCTAGTTGGTGAGCTATGATTGTTTAGCTAGGTCTGCTCTGTGTGCTCTGCTGCTGCCAGTGTGCCTGATAGCCCCCTCTGTGTCCAGATAACTAGAAAAGTTTCCGGATAATAGGTGTGGAGCTATGCAGATGGCAGAATGAATACAGATGCAGCCCTGGCCTATCCCAGAGAGGTAGGCTCTGATGGCATGCTAGGAGACTGCATATATTCTGGGAGCACACAGAGCTCTGGGTCTTTTCCCAGGGTGGATCAGTTCAGCCTGATCCCTCTCCAGCACCTGCTGCTGAAGAGGCCTCAGGTGGGTGGCTTGAGAGGATGAATGCTGAAACCCAGGTGCTGAGAAGAAGCTGACTGAGGGGAGCTGTCTGCTAAAGATCTGTCTGGTATCATGGGAAGGTGTCACTTGGGGGTTTGGAAGGAGGCTACCATCTGTCCTTAGGCCTTGTGAGTACAGATACTGAGAGATCTTGGGGGGCCTTGTGCTTCTGCTACTCCTCTGGTGCTGTAAAGCCGGCAGTGGGTCTGTAATTCAGCTGGTGTCCTGAAGACCTTTGTCCAGATAATCTCCTACTCAAAGGAATTTTGCTCTTATAGCTTGTTTAGAAAGATATACCAAGTCCTCAGTTGTACATAGTTCTTGTTTTTTGAGTATCCCATCACTTCCCTCAAAGTTCTCCAAAAATAAAAACAACAAAAATAACATCCTCTAGACTGGTCCTGGAAGAACTATGTGAATGGGCCTGTTGTGTGTCTGGCTGTGGGGCAGAGCTTTTGGGAAACCTGGACATTATTCCTGCGGCTTCTACGGGAGTACTACTACACTTATTACAAAACCTAGCATTTTTATTTTTTATTTTTTTGCTTTCGTCAATGGTTAAGGAGAAACGTATTTACTTTCAGACCCATGAGGCTCACAGTATTTATTATTTTTAGGTTGTTTGAAAAGATACAGATACTAGGCATTTGCACAGGTATCGGCAGGGCTTTTATTCAGGGGGAACTTGGTGGAACTCAGTTCCACCACCTCTGGCTCAGACCCTTGGGGGGGCCTGCTCACCACAATCACTTGTAAACACAGAAGTCCGATTTCTGTGTTTACAAGTGACAGCTCTGCACTCTGTGTGTAACCGCCCTGAACTCTGCCCTCTGTATGTAATGCATTTTCACAAACAATGAGAAATAAACAGAAACAAAGTATTTCTCCCTCAGCTCTCATACAAAAAAAATATGATTGCATTCGGTGTCCATAGCAGGACTCGGGAGCACGCCCGCAAGGTAACCCCCCGGGAGAGCGCTTCTTCTAGGGGGTTATCTGAGACAGGGAGGAGCTAGGAGAACCACCGGGGGACCCCAGAAAACGCCATTCAGGGCAAAACAAGCTACACAGTGGATGTAAGTATGACATGTTTGTTATTGTTAAAAAATAAAAATTGAACCTTTAGTGTCACTTTAGGTTTTTAAAGAATTTTATTGCCATTGATGGCATTGTTATATTGAATGCTCCTTTTCTCCAGAAGAGATCTCCCTGCACATGAAACCCTTCTCAAACTGGTATCTACGTACAGACCTCACCAACACACTGCCAAAAGAATCAAAGATACTTCTGACTCTCAGACCCGTTCTGTCCCTCCCCCTAGACGTTCCAAAATCTATTTGATCCATAATTACCTTTTAATTACTGATGTGCGTGTGTTTGCAACCTTTCTCTTATCCTGTCATAGTATACACCTGCTTCCACTCCTCAGGTCCCTTCTTTGGTAGAATCCGAGGTTAGTTACTTAAATCAAACCAGATATTCTGTTCTCAGAATACGACTATTACTGTTTTTGAGCCATGCTGTCTTATCTTTTTTATTTTGTTCTACATTGTGAAGGCTATGTTATTTGCCTTTCACCTTCGCGGATATACTAATGTTATTTTATACTTTTGTATTAAAGTTTCAATAAACATTTTTTGAGGAAAAAAAACACCTTGCAAGGGTTCCAATCCCTCACCACTCCGAAAGGAAAAAAATGCTGCCTCTAGTTATATATAGAAAAACGTTGCCCAAGGGACTTTCAGAGACGCACCAAAATAAGTAAAAAATATATTTTATTTGAAGGACATAGAAATCTTAAAAGATCACATAAAAATCCAAAGATGGTGCAAAAATACATAATTGTATAATTTATAACATGATTAATAATCCATAGATAAAGATAATGCCTCCATCTCTAATTCTGAGAGAAAAAACAAGAGGGCTTTTGGGACTTTAGATGAAGCATGCAAAAAGGAGGCAAAATGCACTGTATGTCTGTAAAGGATTTATTTCATATAACAATAAAGATAAAGTACATACACAATGCAAGTATAAAATGTACATAGGTAAATATGGTAAATTCATATATATACATGGTATTATGGCATGGAGGTACGAAAGGTGAATACCCAATACTGACATCAGAGTTCACATAGAAAATCGAAAATGATTAAAAAATCAGCAACAGCGTCAGACATGATCAATGGCTAGGTGGATAGAGTTTCAGGTATAATATAGGTGTGGCATCAATGAGGCTCAACGCGTTTCATGGATATGTCCACTTATCAGGAGCCGATGCGACATATAAATATATGTGTAATAAGCCCCACTCTGACTAAAAAAAAAAATTTGGGGAAGGGGGACAGGAAGACGAATAGATGTCCACCCAATACTTACAAGGATAATGGCTATGGTATGTAGTGGTAGGCACAGGGGGAGCTAAAGACATCATCTGCCACGGGAGCTGAGGCGATAATATACACATGACGCAACATCGGTCCGTGTGGAATGGTAGGTGACACTGAGGGTTTGGTCCCCATGTAGCAATTAGTGATAGTGTGTGATTTGTCAACCGGAACATCTAGGAATCAAAATAATTGATGTGTCTATGAATTTAACCATAATAATAATTAGAATGTATGTATGAATAATAATGAACCAGATGTGACTCCTAAACAAAGTGGAGAAGAGTGAGGAATGAAACGTGAAGATAGGAGGCATCTAGCTAGGAGGTATATTGAGGAATAGATAGGTTTGGGAATACCACAGTGAGATAGTTGAACTCGAATGAAGGGAAATAGGGTGGGTGAATAAAGTGAATCTAACCACCAGAATACATTCCTTAAGCCAAGAAAAGCTTACCACCATGCTGCGTCAATGCAACAACCAGCAGAACAAAAGTCCAGCTAGTGTGCAAGAACCCCCAGAAGGAACCAGCCATAAGGATAGTGTCAGGGTAATGGCGTAGGGTGAGTAATTCTGCCAGTATCCATCATGGTCGCGACGGGCGAATCCCCGTGCGCATGCGCGCACATAGGCATACGATGATGGGCGCAACAACAGTAATAATCTGGCCTATTTAAACCTGCTGCAAGTGTATGCAAATTGCTGGATTATCGTCAGCTTCCTGTGTCTCCTGTACCTGCTGTTATATCTGCTTCCTGTTACTACCTGGCTTGCCTGACTTCTCCTGCTTTCCGCCTGCATCGACCCCCCCAGCTTGGATCTGACTATTCTTCAGTCTCTGCATCTGTACCTTGATTGTCTGCATGGTGTTTGACCCCTGGCCTGGCTACTGACTCCATTCCTGATTATCCGGCTGTACCTCATCTCAAACTGATTCCTGTTGTGTATGACCCCTGGCCTGGCTTCGACTCCGTTCCTGGTTGCTCCACTGCTTCATACCTGGGATCTCTCCTCGCTCGGTTGCCCAATCAGCCTATCCAGTGCACCCCAGCTGTTCTCTGCTATCCAGCTACCCAGCAACAGCACTTGGCAACCTGTGCACCTTTGGGCACCATACTTCCTGTGTCATTCCCAGGGGTATGCTGCACTTAGCTGAAAGGGACATCCTCTCAGAAAATCCGGCCTCGCATCTAGGACAGTATAATCCAGCCATGACTGAGGTCGGCAGAGGTACGTCCCCAATAGAGCCTTTGTGCCAACAGGCTACTACCCTTACACGAGTGGTCCAAAGTCTCCAGGAAGGATACCTCCAATTAGAGGGAAGGCTACAACACCTTATGGTGCCATCTGCCTCTACGGATCCAGACCCTTATTCCACCAATCTCTCTGCTCCTTTAAGAATGCCTGCTTACTATTTCTGACCCTGCAACCCCAGACTTTTTCCACTGAGACTGTCAAAGTTGGCTTCCTTATCTGCTTGCTGTCCAATGAAACCCAGGCATGGGCCCACAGTTTATGGGCACAGAAGAACCCAGTTATTAGCACAGTGGATACATTCTTTATAGCCATGTCGCAACTGTATGAAGACCCCCAGCGTACAGCCACCGCTGAAGCCGCTCTGCACTCTCTACTGCAGAGAAGGCATCCGGTGGAGCACTATACCATGGACTTCCATTGGTGGTCTGCAGATACAGACTAGAATGAGGCTGCTTTAAAACATCAATTCTGCCTAGGACTTTCTGAATCCCTCAAGTAGGAGTTGGCCAGGACTGGCATCCCTACTACCCTTGAGGGGCTCATTCAATTATCCATCCAATTGGATAGACGCCTACAGGAGCGCCAGGCCGAACATTCACAGACTTCCAAAACATCAACCCCGGAAATCGGCGCTACGGCCGTTGGTCTGGTGTGATCCGCACTGACTCCTGAGGAATAGCAGCGCTGGCATCAAGCCAATCTCTGTCTCTATTGTGGTCAAAGCGGACACTTCCTGTGCAACTCTCCTATAAGGCCCAGCAGGTCACTCAAGTACTCTCCAGTGCACTTCCAGGTTTCCGGAACTACATCTTCTCACCTTATCCTTCCCATTACACTACAGTTGGCTAAAGAGAGGGTTCAGTACCAGGCCATAGTTGATTCCGGGGGATGCAGCTGCTTCCTGGACTTGAACTTGGCAAGAAAATTTGGCCTACCCCTGCTCCCCAAGAAACGTAGGTTGGAAGTTCTCCTGGCTGACGGCACCCTGCCTAGCTCTGGTCCCGTGACACAAGAGACTGTTCCTCTTTTTGTTACTACTCCTGATGGTCATCAGGAATTTATACTTTGTGATGTCCTAAGCTCGCTCATGTTCCCAGTCATCCTGGGTACCCTGTGGCTCCAAGCCCATAATCCCCAGATTAACTGGATCAAGAGAGAAATTTTGTTTACCTAACCCTACTGCCTACAGCACTGCCTTGTTCCTGAAATCATTTCTTTGACAAGAAAAAAGCAGATGTTCTCCCACCACATTGGCCATATGACTGTCCAATCGAATTACTCCCAGGAGCCGAAATTCTGTTCGGTCACATATTTCCCCTCTCTGAGATTGAATTAGGAACATTGCGACAATACATCAATGAAAACCTGGAAAAAGGCTTCATCTGTCCCTCCTCTTCTCCTGCTGGTGCTGGAATCTTTTTTGTCGAGAAGAAGGACAAATCCCTAAGGCCATTTGTGGATTACAGGGAACTTAATAAAATTACCATAAAAAAACGTTACCCTCTCCCTCTAGTCCCAGAGCTTTTTCAATGATTCCGTACTGCTCGGATGTTTACCAAGCTTGACCTACGGGGGCCTACAATCTCGTTCGCATCCGAAAGGGTGACGAATGGAAGACAGCGTTCAGAACACGCTTTGGACACTTTGAGTATTTAGTGATGCCATTCGGATTGTGCAATGCCCCGGCCACATTTCAACATTTTGTAAATGATATTTTTCGAGAATTTTTAGACTACTTTGTCATCATCTACTTGGATGACATCCTTATATTCTCGACTACCCTGGAGCTCCATTGTATACACATGAAGACAGTTCTGCACACACTGAGGAAGCACAAACTTTACGTAAAAGTGGAAAAGTGCATTTTTGAAAAGGAATCAATACAACTCCTGGGGCTAATTATCTCCACTGGTGGTGTCGCTATGGATCCTCAAAAGGTGCAGGCAATCCTGTCCTGGCCAACTCCATCGGATAAGAAGGGAGTGCAAAGATTTGTGGGCTTTGCAAATTTTTATAGGAGGTTCATAAAGAACTTTTCCTTCATCATCTCACCTATCACCCAAGTAACCCGTTTTCATGCTCGGTTCCTGGGGTCCCCAGAAGCCCAATCTCCCTTTGACAAGCTAAAATATTTATTTACCGCTGCACCAATCCTGCAACACCCTGATCCTGCTCTGCCTTACATCCTGGAGGTAGACGCCTCTGAAGTCGCTACAGGGGCAGTTTTATCTCAACGTCAGGGACCTAAGTAGTTGCTCCATCCCGTGGCCTTCTCCTCATGGAAGATGAGTCCTTCAGAAAGAAATTATGACGTGGGTGATTGAGAACTCTTGGCTATTAAGACTGCCTGGAGGATTGGCGGTATCTCCTTGAAGGTGCTCCGCACCCCATTATGATATTCACGGATCATAGAAACCTAGAGTATCTTCGCACTGCTAAGCATTTAAGACCCGGACAAGCTCGGTGGGCTTTGTTTTTTGCTAGATTTAATTTTC
Organism: Lithobates clamitans; assembly: GCA_037952925.1. Taxonomy (NCBI): domain Eukaryota; kingdom Metazoa; phylum Chordata; class Amphibia; order Anura; family Ranidae; genus Lithobates; species Lithobates clamitans. The sequence goes on along the minus strand of JBBGZY010001850.1, from coordinate 215,380 downwards.
ATATTAACTACTGCCCTGGGTCCAAAAACCTGAAAGCTGATGCTTTGTCCTGGATGTTTCCTGATACTTCCGAAGAAATGGCTCCCAGCACAATCCTGACACCACAAAACTTCCTCATTATCCAGTCTGACCTGAGTTCCTCACTTAAACAGGCTTCTTCTAAAATGCTCAGAACCAGAGGCATCTTCCTTAAGAAACCAGGAAGGGTTTCTTTGGTATCAGAATAAAATCTTTGTTCCGCAGCAAGCCAGAATCCAGATCCTAAAGACTTTGCATTAAGACAAGTAAAAGAAGGCGCAATACAAAATACCTTATATACCATTGCCTATGCACACAGGGGCAGGATCCATACATATGACATATATATGGATGAAGTAAAAAGTCATTCAAGGCAGCCGCCAGAAAGAACCAAAAAGCCAGGTCCAATGTGCTAGAGAAAAACAAGGAAGAGGGGCACCACTGAAGATGTATCAAATTAAATTTATTATTAAAAAAACAATAGCCACTCACATGTAAAACTGAAGTGTAGATCTCAGGTACATCTCATATCACAAGAATGAGCGAAGGACTACAAGTGGCAACAAGTCCGGATGCACTGACTTCACCTCTCATAGGCTGAAGATGAGCTGCACTGAGCCAATGTTGTAGTCCATAAACACACCAAGTACAGGAGAGCAGGGGAGCCGTCTAGGGTGGTGTGGGTTCCAGGAAAGGAAGGTGAGGGCGTCCAAGCTGGTCCTTATGTAAAACTGAAGTGTAGATCTCAGGTACATCTCATAACACAAGAAGGAGCGGAGGACTACAAGTGGCAACAAGTCTGGATGCACGGACTTCACCTCTCATAGGCTGAAGATGAGCTGCACTGAGCTAATGTTGTAGTCCATAAACACATCAAGTACAGGAGAGCAGGGGAGCCGTCTAGGCTGGTGTGGGTTCCAGGAAAGGAAGGTGAGGGCGTCCAAGCTGGTCCTTCTGTGTATAGCGGTGTTTCCTAATGTCTCGTCCGGCGTCCGTGATGGAGATGAAGCACGGCCGTGTGATCGGAGCCAGAACGAGGCTTGGATCGCAAACACAGTGGCGCCGAGCTGTGCTTGATAAAGGAGTGCCGCTATCTCCTCCATCGATAGCGAGCTATCCCGGAAACGCGTCGCACAGGAGCGACGCCACAGCTCGGTGCCACTGTGTTTGCGATCCAAGCCTCATTCTGGCTCCGATCACACGGCCGTGCTTCATCTCCATCACGGACGCCGGACGAGACATTAGGAAACACCGCTATACACAGAAGGACCAGCTTGGATGCCCTCACCTTCCTTTCCTGAAACCCACACCACCCTAGACGGCTCCCATGCTCTCCTGTACTTGGTGTGTTCTACCTAACAACATTGTGTCTGATAGAGGTGTGCAATTTACAGTAGGTGATCGCGATATTGTGTCAATCTCGCCGCATTTCTCGGCGAGATTTGACACCTGCGAGCCCCGTCGCAGGGGCCAGCGCCGAGATGGCTCACTCATCGGGAAAGGAAAACTTTGTTTTCCTTCCGCGATGAGTGACAGGCAGTGCTGACAGCTGTCTGGTATGAATCCTGAGGCGGGAACACCGTGCCAAATTTTAAATGAAAAAAAAAACGGCGTGGGTTCCCCCCCGGGGGCATACCAGACCCTTATCCGAGCATGCAGCCCGGCCGGCCAGGAGAGGGGGGGGACGAGCGAGCGCCCCCCCCCTCCTGAGCCGTACCAGGCCGCATGCCCTCAACATGGGGGGGTGGGTGCCTTGGGGGAGGGGGGCACCCTGCGGGGGCCCCCCCACCCCAAAGCACCTTGTCCCCATGTTGATGAGGACAAGGGCCTCTTCCCGACAACCCTGGCCGTTGGTTGTTGGGGTCTGCGGGCGGGGGGCTTATCGGAATCCGGGAGCCCCCTTTAATAAGGGGGCCCCCAGATCCCGGCCCCCCACCCTGTGTGAATGAGTTTGGGGTACATGGTACCCCTACCCATTCACCTGGGGAAAAGTGTCAATATAAAAAAAACACAGTACACAGATTTTAAGAGTCATTTATTAGTCAGCTCCGGGATCTTCTTCCGACTTCGGGGGTCTCCTTCCGACTTCTCCCGGTGTTCGGCCTCTTCTCCCAGGCCCCACCGCTATCTTCTTCCAGCTCTATTGCCAGCGAGGGGCCCGGTCTGCTGCCGCTGTCTTGCCGCCGCTGTCTCGCCGCCGCCGCTGTCTTGTCGCCGCTGTCTCGCCGCTTCTTCTCTTCTCTTCTTCCCTGATGTTGACACGACGCTCTCTCCGGCTCGAATGCTGTGTGCGAGCTGCGGAGCCATTTATATAGGCGGTGACCCCGCCCCCTTACGACGTCATTGTCCCAGCATGCGCAGGGACTCTGGGGTCATAAGGGGGCGTGACCCCAGAGTCCCTGCGCATGCTGGGACAATGACGTCGTAAGGGGGCGGGGTCACCGCCTATATAAATGGCTCCGCAGCTCGCACACAGCATTCGAGCCGGAGAGAGCGTTGTGTCAACATCGGGGAAGAAGAGAAGAAGCGGCGAGACAGTGGCGAGACAGCGGCGGCAAGACAGCGGCGGCAAGACAGCGGCAGCAGACCGGGCCCCTCGCTGGCAATAGAGCTGGAAGAAGATAGCGGCGGGGCCCGGGAGAAGAGGCCGAACACCGGGAGAAGTCGGAAGGAGACCCCACGAAGTCGGAAGAAGATCCCGGAGCTGACTAATAAATGACTCTTAAAATCTGTGTACTGTTTTTTTTTATATTGACACTTTTCCCCAGGTGAATGGGTAGGGGTACCATGTACCTCAAACTCATTCACACCGGGTGGGGGGCCGGGATCTGGGGGCCCCCTTATTAAAGGGGGCTCCCGGATTCCGATAAGCCCCCCGCCCGCAGACCCCGACAACCAACGGCCAGGGTTGTCGGGAAGAGGCCCTTGTCCTCATCAACATGGGGACAAGGTGCTTTGGGGTGGGGGGGCCCCCGCAGGGCGCCCCCCTCCCCTAAGGCACCCACCCCCCCATGTTGAGGGCATGCGGCCTGGTACGGCTCAGGAGGGGGGGGGCGCTCGCTTGTCCCCCCCCTCTCCTGGCCGGCCGGGCTGCATGCTCGGATAAGGGTCTGGTATGAATTTGGTTGCCCTTACAATCCATGCCAGACCTAAGGGCCTGGTATGCCCCCGGGGGGGAACCCACGCCGTTTTTTTTTCATTTAAAATTTGGCGCGGTGTTCCCGCCTCAGGATTCATACCAGACAGCTGTCAGCACTGCCTGTCACTCATCGCGGAAGGAAAACAAAGTTTTCCTTTCCCGATGAGTGAGCCAGCGCGACATGCACAGTACCCTGTCGCCGAGAATGCTATCGCACTGGAAACACAATCTCGCGGTCAGGTACTGTACCTCTAGGTTCTGGAGGGAGCTCTGCAGAATGCTTTCCTTTAAAGTATGTCTATCTTTAGCCTATCATCCCCAAAGCAACGGTCAAACCGAAAGAACTAACCAAACCTTAGAACATCATTTATGCTGCTTCTGCTCCTTTTCCCAGGACGATTGAATCTCGTTACTCCCGTGTGCGGAGTTTGCTTACAACAATTCTGTCCATACAACCACTAATCAGTCACCTTTCTGGGCCAACTACAGTTTCCATCCCTCATTCTTGCCCAATGCCATACCAGAGGCTTCAGTCCCCGCAGTTCAGGACAGGATAATTTCCATTCAGGCTAACTACCAAACCCTCCAGGCAACCATGCAAAGAGCCCAAGATAATTATAAGAAACAATATGACAAGAGGAGGAGAGACCCTGTCTTTAAAGTTGGAGATAAAGTATGGCTCTCTTCAACAAATCTCAAGCTTCCTTGCCCCTCCCGGAAGCTGGGACCAAGGATTATCGGTCCATTCATAATTAAAAGGGAAATTAACCCAGTAGCATTTGAATTATCCATACCAAGCCTCTATAAGATCCATGCAGTATGTTTCTTTATTAAAATCTGTTGTTTCCAGTCCTTTTCCAGGAAGAGAAGAAGCTCCACCGCCTCCAGTCTCAGTGGAAAATGAAACAGAGTACAAAGTAGAAGCCATTCTGGACTGTCGTCGGAGAGGTAAGACTATTTAATTCCTTATTAAATGGAAAGGTTACTCTGTAGTAGATAATTCTTGGGAACCAGCAGATAATATTCATGCCCCTAGACTGTTGCAGAGGTTTCAAGCCCGATACCCCGAAAGATGGGCCCGATTGGGGATCCGGAGGCTGCCCCTTGGGGTGGGCACTGTCAGGTAATGGCCGTAGGACGGGTAATTCTGCCAGTATCCATCATTGTCACGCCGGGCGAATCCCCGTGCGCATGCCGCACATAGGAGTACGACAACCGGCGCATGCAGGTGCGCAGCGGCGGGTGCGCGCAGTCACGCACACTGGCGCACGCATGCATTGTGGTAATCATTGGCGCCCTCTGGCCTATTTAAACCTGCTGCAAGTGTATGCAAATCACTGGATTATCATCAGCTTCCTGTGTCTCCTGTACCTGCTGTTATATCTGCTTCCTGTTACTACCTGGCTTGCCTGACTTCTCCTGCTTTCCGCCTGCATTGACCCCCGGCTTGGACCTGACTATTCTTCAGTCTCCGCATCTGTACCTTGATTGTCCACATGGTGTTTGACCCCTGGTCTGGCTACTGATTTCGTTCCTGATTATCCTGCTGTACCTCATCTTGGACTGATTCCTGTTGTATATGACCCCTGGCCTGACTTCGACTCCGTTTGTGGTTGCTCCACTGCTCCATACCTGGGATCTCTCCTCACACGATTGCCCAATCAGCCTATCCAGTGCACCCCAGCTGTTCTTTGCTACCCAGCTAACCAGAAACAGCACTTGGCAACCCGAGCACCTTTGCGCACCGTACTCCCTGTCTCATTCCCAGGGGTACGCTGCACTTAGCCGCAAGGGACACCCTCTCAGCACATCCGGCCTCGCATCTAGGACTTGACAGATAGCCAGCTCCGACTGGGACGTATATATAGCACCATTGTCACTCTGGCGAATAGTGGAGGGGAGGCGTCAACACCTAAGCGGTATAACCACTCGGCAGTTGGCGCCAAATGCTCCCTTGTGGCAAATGCAGATGGAAAACACAAAGCATTGGCGCAATGGCTTCAATGACGTCACACGCACAATGTTGGGGGGCATGGCGTCGATGCGCAGTGGGAACGTCCGCCCCAAACCCCCGGATACCAAAGGCACAAGGGGATAAAGGGGAGGATGCCGGTGCGCATCACAGCTCCCGAGACAGAAAAAAAAACCCAAGGCAAAAACCCACGTAGCCAACCAACCACAAATAAACAACCCCATCCAGGTGGTGAATATTCAAGGTTGTAAGCAAATATAAATATAATGTGAAAACATTGAAAAAGTGCCTAGAATGCCACCAAGTATTTCCATGCCCAAACCTCATATGAATAGGTAAAACAAGTAGATCTGAACACAATATCATGTATCAGAGTATGCAATCCATAATTGCATGCTTCCATCCCTGGATTGGTTTAAAAGGAAAAGATAAGGAATACTTAGACATGGTATCCAAAATATTTGACGCGTTTCGCAAGACAAAACTCGCTTCTTCAGGAAAGCCTTAGATACTCATATCTGAAAGTAGAGGCCAGGTATTAGAAAGGCATAAAAAAAGGTATATTTGCTAAATAACACCACCCATCCCACCACCACTTATTGTAGGGGAAGGTTGCACAACAGTATCTACTGACATTTTAATTTGAATATTTATATCCAATGAAAGTCTCATCAATCAAATGTTGACATCACCCCCACATGCCAAAAAGGGGGGGAGGGGAATGGGGGACAAAAAGCCAAACTGCCAATTGGTCACCACTGTCTTGTCCAGGAGTTGTGAGAGGGGAAAAAGTCCAGTGACTTGTGTACAGTGACAGGCAGTCTCCCAGGGGCAATTCCTCGTTGTTCTAGTGCATATACTACCCCTTTATGGGCATTATATGCAGATGGGATATACAATACCCCATTAACATTTATGAGTTCCATCTGCGTTTTCCTTTATTGGACTCCGGATCTCTGAATATGGTCTTTACCTTTGTAAGACGTTTACATGCCCCTGTTTGGGCAGCATTCTAACTGTGCTGCGAATAGAATCAGCTGTATGCTGGTTATCTTTTTGCAACCTTTTGAAAATAGTCCATATATTGGATATTGTTGATGAAAAATTTTCCGGATATTTGTACATGAGGCTCAGTCGATTATAAGACAGTGAGACTCGTTCTCTCTTTTTGTCATCTTTCTGAACCTTGATCATGTCCTGAAGAAGCCTAATGGTGGAACGCATAGACGCACAAGGGCCCACTGTACAAACTGTATCATTTTTATATTATGTACTTTTTTCAATATATATTGTTATTTTTTCTACTTCTCCATTGTTTCTATGCCTTTAAAGTCCGACCCATGGTTACTCTTTGAGTACCCTTTTTTGTTTCCTCTCTATTATTTAATATTAACTACTTCAGCCCCGGAAAGGATTTACCCACTTCCTGACCGGGCCATTTTTTGTGATACGGCACTGCGTCGCTTTAACTGACAATTGCGCGGTCGTGCGACTTTGCACCCAAACTACATTTATGTCCTTTTTTCCCCACAAATAGCGCTTTCTTTTGGTGGTATTTGATCACCAGTTTTCATTTTTTGAGCTATAAACAAAAAAAAGAGCAACAATTTTGAAAAAAACAACATTTTTTACTTTTTGCTATAATAAATATCCCCTCAAAAAAGTAAAAAAAAAATATGTCTTCCTCCTTTTTGGCCAATATGTATTCTACATATTTTTGGTAAAAACAATCACAATAAGCATATAGTGATTGGTTTGTGCAAAAGTTATTGCATCTACAAATAGGGGATAGATTTATGACATTTTTATTATTATTATTTTTTACTAGTAATGGCGGCGATCAGAGATTTTTGGTGGGACTGTGACACTGCGGCAGACAGATTGGACACCTAACTGACATTTTTGACACTTTTGTGGGAAACAGTGATATCATTACAGTGTTCAGTTCTAAAAATATGCACTATTATTGTACTAATGACACTGGCAGGGAAGGTGTTAACACTAGGGGTGATCAAGGGGTTAAGTGTGTTCCCTGGATGTGTTTACTAACTATATGGGGGATGGTGTGACTGGGAAAACACACAGATCCGTCTTCCTGCATAGCAGAAAGACAGGATCTGTGTGATCTCCCCTGTCAGAACAAAGATCTCCCTTGTTTCCACAGGCAGATTCCCGTTCTGTCACTGCGGGTAACGATCGTGGGTGGCCGCGCATTGGCTCCCCCCGCTGGCCAATGGGAGCACCCACAAAAGCGAGATCCCACGCCGATGTACACCTACGGCAGTTTGCAGGATCGTGCCACAGTATAATGACGATGGCTGGTCAGCGAGTAGTTAATTTGTTCTGTTTCATTTGTTTAGATGCGGCATTCGTTATTTCTGATAATTCGCAACTTCAGATATATTCGTATTCGTTATGTTCACTAACGGCCAAATTTGAAAGGAATTTCCAATACCTATAATTTAATAGTTTTTATATTAGTTAGTTATTCTTTTGAATTTTCAGATTTTCTCTTATTTTCAGATATTTTTTAATTATCGAAATTCTGAAATTTTTAAAAATTTAAATTTATGAATTTACAAATTTTTGAATGCTCGTGTGAAAGGGGTCTTACTGACACTTTTGAAATTTTTATCGGAACCAGAGACACTAATACAGTAATCAGTGCTAAAAAATATGTGTTCCTTAGGAGTGCCTTCTAACTGTGTGTGTGTGGGGGGAGGGGGGATCGCTTGTACTGTAAGAATTGGAGGGGGAATTTGGGACTTTAAATGAGACATGCGGGAATACACGTCTCCATGCCTGTATCTAGTATTAGATAGGATTTGGGACTTTGCATGAGGTGGGTATATGTAGCTACTACTGTACTGCTTAGCAGAAACACAAGATATCTGTCTTCTCCTGTCACAGAACGGTGATCTGCCTTGTTTATGTAGGCAGAGTGGCATTCTGTCTGCTTCAGGAGTGATCAGCGGGTCCACCCGACCCACTGATTGGCTCTTGCTGTGTCCGATCACAGCAGAATTGGGTCCCCGGCGGAGCGCATGCGTGCCCCAGATCCAGAAGAAAAACTAGTGTACAGGAGGTCCCTGAGTTGCGAATGACTCCTACTTACGAACGGGAGGTGGCATCGGCAGGCACAGCGGAAAACATAAGAAAACTACATCAGAAAACAGCGGAAAACATCGGAAAACGACGTTGGAAAACATCGGAAAACGCGTCTCCACCATTCAGCACATGCGCTTCCGACTTACGAACAAATCCTTGATTTTTTTTTTTTTAACATTCAATTTTTTATTTAGTTATCAGAACATAAAATAACAAATAAAGACATTAAGAAAAATATAACAGGATTCACAACATTACAGTTGCATAGTATAGCAAATACGTTTTGGATAAATACAGTAGGGATGAGCTTCGAGTTAGAGTCAAACCCATGTTCGACTCGAACATCGCCTGTTCGGCCGTTCGGCGAATAGCGAATGATATGGACCGTTTGCACCAAATTCGAGTGACGCGTCATGGCCCATAATTCACTGCCGCATCGCAGTGCATTGCTGGCTGATGATTGGCCAAGCATGCACTGTGACCCGCATGCTTGGCCAATCACAGCACCGTGTGTACAAAGAGTCGTAATTGGCCAAAGCCAGGGTGGCTTTGTCCAATTATGTCTCAGGGGGATTAGTACACGCCCCACACTATATAAGGCCGCCTGCGTGGCGGCCTTGTGTAGTGTGTTGCGGCGGCAGAGAGAGATAGATAGACAGAGAGAGAGACAGTGTCATTTGATTTAAGATAGAGTAGGCAAGTCAAGTCAGTTAGCTGCACTCACAGCTACATATACAGCTTACATATATATATATACATACATGCAGGCTCTTGAAGTATTTACAGTTAGTGTACTGTGTACCCTGCACAGTTGCACCTATAGCAGCCTGAAGACAAGTGCTTGTATTCTTCTTCTGATCCTATTGATAGCACAGGCAGGCTCTTGAAGTATTTATAGTTAATGTACTGTGTACCCTGCACAGTTGCACCTATAGCTACCTGAAGACAAGTGCTTGTGTGCTTCTTCTGATCCTATTAATTGCACAGGCAGGCTCTTGAAGTATTTACAGTTAGTGTACTGTGTACCCTGCACAGTTGCACCTATAGCTACCTGAATACAAGTGCTTGTGTGCTTCTTCTGATCCTTTTAATTGCACAGGCAGGCTCTTGAAGTATTTACAGTTAGTGTACTGTGTACCCTGCACAGTTGCACCTACAGCATAGCTACCTGAAGACAAGTGCTTGTGTTCTTCTTCTGATCCTATTAATAGCACAAGCAGGCTCTTGAAGTATTTGCAGTTAGTGTACTGTGTACCCTGCACAGTTGCACCTACAGTATAGCTACCCGAAGACAAGTGCTTGTGTTCTTCTTCTGATCCTATTAATAGCACAGGCAGGCTCTTGAAGTATTTGCAGTTAGTGTACTGTGTACCCTGCACAGTTGTACCTATAGCTACCTGAAGACAAGTGCTTGTGTGCTTCTTCTGATCCTATTAATTACACAGGCAGGCTCTTGAAGTATTTATAGTTAGTGTACTGTGTACCCTGCACAGTTGCACCTACAGTATAGCTACCTGAAGACAAGTGCTTGTGTTCTTCTTCTGATCCTATTAATACCACAGGCAGGCTCTTGAAGCTCTTGAAGTATTTACAGTTAGTGTACTGTGTACCCTGCACAGTTGCACCTACAGTATAGCTACCTGAAGACAAGTGCTTGTGTTCTTCTTCTGATCCTATTAATAGCACAGGCAGGCTCTTGAAGTATTTGCAGTTAGTGTACTGTGTACCCTGCACAGTTGCACCTATAGCTACCTGAAGACAAGTGTTTGTGTGCTTATTCTGATCCCATTAATAGCACAGGCAGGCTCTTGAAGTATTTACAGTTAGTGTACTGTGTACCCTGCACAATTGCACCTATAGCTACCTGAAGACAAGTGCTTGTGTTCTTCTGATCCTATTAATTGCACAGGCAGGCTCTTGAAGTATTTACAGTTAGTGTACTGTGTACCCTGCACAGTTGCACCTATAGCAACCTGAAGACAAGTGCTTGTGTTCTTCTTCTGATCCTATTGATAGCACAGGCAGGCTCTTGAAGTATTTACAGTTAGTGTACTGTGTACCCTGCACAGTTGCACCTATAGCTACCTGAAGACAAGTGCTTGTGTGCTTCTTCTGATCCTATTAATTGCACAGGCAGGCTCTTGAAGTATTTACAGTTAGTGTACTGTGTACCCTGCACAGTTGCACCTATAGCTACCTGAATACAAGTGCTTGTGTGTTTCTTCTGATCCTTTTAATTGCACAGGCAGGCTCTTGGAGTATTTACAGTTAGTGTACTGTGTACCCTGCATAGTTGCACCTACAGCATAGCTACCTGAAGACAAGTGCTTGTGTTCTTCTTCTGATCCTAATAATTGCACAGGCAGGCTCTTGAAGTATTTACAGTTAGTGTACTGTGTACCCTGCACAGTTGCACCTACAGTATAGCTACCTGAAGACAAGTGCTTGTGTTCTTCTTCTGATCCTATTAATAGCACAGGCAGGCTCTTGAAGTATTTGCAGTTAGTGTACTGTGTACCCTGCACAGTTGCACCTATAGCTACCTGAAGACAAGTGCTTGTGTGCTTCTTCTGATCCTATTAATAGCACAGGCAGGCTCTTGAAGTATTTACAGTTAGTGAACTGTGTACCTTGCACAGTTGCACCTACAGTATAGCTACCTGAAGACAAATGCTTGTGTTCTTCTTCTGATCCTATTAATAGCACAGGCAGGCTCTTGAAGTATTTACAGTTAGTGAACTGTGTACCCTGCACAGTTGCACCTACAGTATAGCTACCTGAAGACAAATGCTTGTGTTCTTCTTCTGATCCTATTAATAGCACAGGCAGGCTCTTGAAGTATTTACAGTTAGTGTACTGTGTACCCTGCACAGTTGCACCTATAGCTACCTGAAGAGTTGAGCCGCAACATGCGGAAGACTTGGTAGAGTGGATGACGAAGCCGTCCTCATCCTCCTCATCCTCTCTCACCCAGGCTCAGGGTACGTTGTCTGGCAAAGCAGCTGCCAATGTGGCCTCTTCCCTTGGCTCAATGGCATCAGTCACTCCTTCCCTAGCCCCACCATGTCCTCCTGAGGAGTCCCCCGAACCGTTTGACGACAGTGTTGGGTACATGCTCCAGGAGAATGCCCAGCGTTTTGAAGGCTCCGATGATGGTACCCAGCTAGAGGAAGGCAGTATCGTGAGCCCAAGAGAGGGGGTGCCCAAGAAGGACAGCAATCTGGCAGTTATGTTCCCCCACGAGGATGGTGAGCAGTGACAGTGCATTCATCAGTGACACTGTCCCCCTTGTCCACCTGTTGGAGCACACGCTGCGTGGAATAATGGACAGGGCACTTGAGGCAGGAAGAGGAGGACTTCCTTAGCTCTCAAGGCCCCCTTTATCCAGACAGTGTTCCTGCGTGCCCACCGATCACACAGGAAGAGGACGAGGAGGAGGAGGATTGTGTCAGTATGGAGGTGGAGCCTGGCACTCAGCATCAGCAGCAGTCTTTAAGGGATCAGTCCCAAGAAACACATGGACTTGTACTTGGCTGGGAGGAGGTGGCTGCGGACCATGTCGTCCTTAGTGACCCAGAGGACTCCGGACCGAATGCCTCAGCAAACCTACGCTGCATGGCCTCCCTGATCCTGCAAAGCCTGCGTAAGGATCCTCGTATTCGTGGTATCAAGGAGAAGGACCAATACTGGCTGGCAACCCTCCTTGATCCACGTTATAAAGGGTAAGGTTGCGGACCTTATCTTGCCATCGCAGAGCGAGCAGAGGATGAAACATCTTCGGGAGGCCTTGCAGAAAGGTCTGTGCAACGCGTTCCCAGAGACTGGGAGGTTACAAACTCCTGTTTCTGGACAACGTGTTGCTGAGGCTTCGGTCAGTCAAAGAAGGAACGGTGGAGAAGGTGGCCGTCTGACCGATGCGTTCAGACAATTTTTTGGTCCGAAGCCCCAAGGTATTATCGGTTCCAGCAACCATCGCCAGCATCTGTTTTACATGCTGCAGGAATACCTAGGGGCAAGATCTGACTTGGACACCTTTCCCACCGAAAATCCTCTGGGTTACTGGGTCTTGAGGATGGATCACTGGCCAGAGCTTGCACAGTATGCAATTGAGCTACTGGCCTGTCCTGCATCCAGCGTTCTTTCGGAACGCACATTCGGTGCTGCTGGAGGCTTTGTAACCAATCACAGGGTGCGTCTGTCCACCGACTCGGTCGATCGACTGACCTTCATAAAAATGAATCTGTCTTGGATCACCACCAGCTACCAAGCACCTGATGCTGATGTAACCGAATAATTTTTTTTTGAAATCTCAGATCCCTTCAAAGACTGCCTATGCTGATGCTGAGTGACTATCCTGTTATGCGGAGTAATTATCCTCTTCCTTCTCGAAGATCACGCTAATAGCTTGAAAGAACATTTTTGGTTCTGGGCGCCAGCACCAGTGCCTAAGGCCCAATTTTTCAGCCCCTGTTTAACAGGGGCGTGTAATTACAATTTTTGGTGCAATACTTTGCAGCAGGGCTCGTTCCTGCGTTCCAACTAGAGTATCTGTGAGGGGTTGCAGTGTTGTGGCACCAGCACCAGTGCCTAAGGCCCAATTTTTCAGCCCCTGTTCAACAGGGGCATGTAATTACAATTCTTGATCTAATATTTCACAGCAGGGCCCATTTCTGCACCCACCAAGAGCGAGTGAGGACTTACAGTGTTGTGGCACCAGCACCACCACCACCACCAAAGGCCCAATTTTTCTGCCCCTGTTCAACAGGGGCATGTAATTACAATTCTTGATCTAATATTTCACAGCAGGGCCCATTTTTGCACCCACCAAGAGTGAGTGAGGACTTACAGTGTTGTGACACCACCACCACCAAAGGCCCAATTTTTCTGCCCCTGTTCAACAGGGGCATGTAATTACAATTCTTGATCTAATATTTCACAGCAGGGCCCTGTGAGGGCTTACAGTGTTGTGGCCACAACAACACCTAAGGCCCAAATTTCTGCAGAGTATATAGGGCAGGCCCCTACTTTCAAACATCCAACTTACAAACGACTCCTACTTGCAAACGGAAGGAGACAACAGGAAGTGAGATGAAATCTACCCCTAGGAAGGGAAATCCTCTCCTGTAAGAGTTAATATGGGAAAAACGTTTCTCCTTTCCACTGATGCTTTATCACCAATCCTTGTTTCACAAAAAAACCCAAATTTTCAAAAAACATTTGTCATTGGGACAAAAAATGAGGTGAAATCTTCTGAAGAGGAGCACTGACGGCAAAACAAATGTCACAGCGGTGATAACCCTTCCCTATGTTTTCCAAAAAGCTTAAAATAGATTTTTTGGCTGGAGCTAAACACATTAAAAATGTACCAGTTCAAAATTACAAACAGATTCTACTTAACAACAAACCTACAGTCCCTGTCTTGTTTGCACCGCCTGTATACTGCTGTTCAGAATATATAGGGCCTGGTGGCCCCACGCCTTTCCTTTTTTTAATTTAAGGTGCGGGGTTCCCCTTAATATCTATACAAGACCCAAAGGGCCTGGTAATGGACTGGGGGGTACTCATGCCGTTTGTCTCACTGATTTTCATCCATATTGCCAGGACCCGACATTACATTAAAGCCGCAAGCAGTTTTAAATGACTTTTTTTCCTTTAAAAATTACATTTTGTGCAGGGACTGTTCTAAGCACGGGAAACACGCGCCACTTTACAGGCATACTATAGACACCCCCCAGGTACGATATTTAAAGGAATATTTCACTTTTTTTTTTAACTTTAAGCATCATTAAAATCACTGCTCCCGAAAAAACGTCCGTTTTTAAAAGTTTTTTTTGCATTGATAAATGTCCCCTGGGGCAGGACCCGGTCCTCAAACCCTTTTTAGGATAATACAATACAAATTAGCCTTTAAAATGAGCACTTTTGATTTCGAACGTTTTAGTCCCATAGACGTCAATGGGGTTCTAACGTTCGTGCAAATTTTCGGTCTGTTCGCAGGTTCTGGTGCGAACCGAACCGGGGGGTGTTCGGCTCATCCCTACTAGGGATGTGTTTCTAACTGTAGAGGGGATGGGCTGTGTGTGGTACGACACTGATCTCTGCTCCGATGACAGGGAGCAGAGATCCAGTGACACTGTCACTAGGCAGAACAGGGAAATGCTGTTTACATCAGCATCTCCCTGTTTGTCCTCTCCATGAGGCAATCGCGGGTATCCCCATGGCGATCGAGTCCGCGGGACCCGCGACCCGACTCACGGAGCTCGCGGTAGGCGCGTGCGCTCGCGCCGCCGGCGGTGCGCGCACATGGCGGCAAATTCAAAGTAACGTATGGGTATGTTACTTTGTGCTGCCATGCCATTCTGCCGACGTATATGTACAGGAGCCGGTCGGGAAGCGGTTAAAATAATATTTCACTTTTTTTACTTTAAGCATCATTAAAATCACTGCTCCTGAAAAAACAGTTGTTTTTAAAACTTTTTTTTCCATTGATCCATGTCCCCTGGGGCAGGACCCAGGTCCCCAAACCCTTTTTAGGACAATACCATACAAATTAGCCTTTAAAATTTGCACTTTTGATTTTGAACTTTCGAGTCCATTGACGTCAATGGGGTTCTAATGTTCGCGCAAATTTTCGGTCCGTTCGCGGGTTCTGGTGCGAACTGAACCGGGAGGTGTTCGGCTCATCCCTATAAGTCAGTATAAAAAAGCCAATAAGTCAAAAAGAAAAACCATTAGAACCACTTTAATTTTTCTTTGATCTTTTAATTTTTTTTTAACATTACATTTTTTATATAGTTATCAGAACATAAAATAACCAATAAAGACATTAAGAAAAGTATAACATGATTCACACCATTACAGTTACATAGTATAGCAAATGCATTTTTGATAAATACATTAAGTCAGTATAATAATGAATAATCCTTCAAATTCATATCCTTAAATCCAGTTTCTAGCCAGTAAACCTCCAAGAATAAACCTATTCACCCCTAGGGGAGCAAACTGTGAACAGATCTATTCTAACATGAATAAACAAAAGAGAGAAAAGGATGTCGTCTAGTAAATCAATGTATTCTAGCGAGTCAAATCAGGAAATAAAATCAGCATAAGTCTCTGCAAGGAATAAGTGAAACCAACAGGCTACCTAGTGGAAGTTAACCACATCCATACCGGGCACTTTCGCCCCCTTCCTTCCCAGGCCAATTTTCAGCTTTCAGCGCTCTCGTACTTTCACTGACAATTGCGCGGTCATGCAACGCTGTACCCAAATTAAATTTTTATAATTTTGTTCGCACAAATAGAGCTTTCTTTTGGTGGTCTTTATTCATGACTCCGTTTTTTTTTTCTGCGATATAAGCGAAAAAGTAGCGGACATTTGGAAAAAAAAAAACAATATTTTCTTTATTCTATTTTAAAAGAAATCCAATAAAATCAAATTTTGTCATAAATTTAAGCCAAAATGTATTCTGCTCCATGTCTTTGGTAAAAAAAATCCTGTTAAGTGCATAATAATTGGTTCGTGTGATCACGGACAGATGTACGCAAATGATCATGTACAGATGTGTGCAGATAATCAATGGGACATGTGATTTGACTGGGACATATATGGGGGACAGGTGTTTTTTGGGACATGTGTTTTGAGGACATGTATTTTGGGAACATTTGTTTTGGGGACATGTATTTTGGGGACATGTGTTTTGGGACATTGTGTTTTGGGACATTGTATTTTACTAGATTGGTGATCAGTGTGTAAAAAGCTGTAAAAAACAACTCTTACTCACTGATCACCAGCCGGCTGCAGCGATCCGCTCTCCTCTCCTCACCGACAACATCTGTGTGAGGAGAGGAGAGCCGATCGCCTAGCAACCGGCTCTCTGTTTACATCACATGATGGCTGTGATTGGACACGGCTGTCATATGATCAGGAGGGCCAATCACAGAGCACTCCTGCCGATCTGAGAGGCGCCGTGTCTGGGTGACATGAGTGCATTGGGATTGCACCGCTGTGCAGGCCTGCGCGCGTGCGATCCCCCTCCTTCCGAGGGACATTTCTGAATGTCCACTCAGAAGGAGAGAGCACCCACCCGGCCGTACATATGCAGTGGCCGGGTGGGAAGTGGTTAAGAATGAGCGTACAAGTCTTTTAGTACTGTAGATGCTTTAGGATGCATGATCCATACATACCAGTGCTTCTTAAAGTGAATTACGTTATCATTTTTAAGTGTTAACAGTAATTCATATTACGCCTGGGTGTTGACTCTAAGAATGACATCACACAGGTTAGGGGCCTCAATTGATTTCCACATTTTCGTTATGGTAAGTCTAGCCGCTATAAAAATATTCACCACTAATATTCTGTATTGAAATGGGAAAGTGTCAAGGTTGATACATAAAAGGGCCATAGTAGGTGATAGTTTTATCAAGTTGCCGGTAAAAGAGGCAATAAAGGTGGATATCGAGTTCCAGAAACAGGTCAGATTTTTACAACTCCATAAAATGTAGAACAAGGAGCCAACTTGATCCGTACAACGCCACGCCAGCATAGTGGTGATGTAGATGGATATATTTTAGCTAATTTGTAAGGAGTTAGGTACCATCTATTCAATATTTTCTGGGAGTTGTCCCGATGTTCTAAGTAGGATGTTGCAGTTTGGTTTATTCTCATAGCATTGTACCAACATTCGTCTGAAAAGGATTGTCCTAAATATTTTTCCCATTTATACATATTAGGGTTTTTCTCATATTTAGGATACTGAGAAAAAACTTTGTAGAAGAAAGCAATATTTTTATGTTTTACAGGTTTGGTAACAGTGAGGTGTGACCAAATTAAAGATGGAACTTCAAAATCTTGATGTGAATTAAAGCTTTGCAGATGGTTAAGCTTATTTAACTTATCATCATTCATGGCTTTGTATCCTGAGGGAAGGTGTACGTAAAAGTTAAAGCCCTCAGCAATCCATTTGTTCACGGAGAGTCGGCCTCTACAGTAGTCAAGGGCTCTGAGTGATATAGGTATCTTTTGTAAATGCCCTAGAGCATGGAAGTTTGAGACAAGAAACTTCCATGCTAACAGGGTAGTTTTAATGGAAAGCAATTTAGGAACAATGACCTTAGGGAATATCATGTAAGCCACTGACAGGGCAAATAAATCATTTCCTTTGGTGATTTCTCTTTCAATGGATAACCACAGCTTATCGTCATTTGGGAAGAACCAGTATTTCATTTGATCCAAAAGTGTTGCGTAGTAGTATTTATGCATATCAGGTAAGTTCATACTCCCTTTGTTTTTAGAAGATGTTAAAATAGAGAAAGCTACCCTTGGTTTTTTGTTATTCCAGACCAGGTTTCTCAATTTAGTTTAGAATCTTGAAAAAGCTTGAAGGTATTGGAATAGGTATGGATTGGTAGAGTATCTTGGGTAGGGTTTGCATTTTAAATGCTTGCCTATCCAGGATAGGTGCGTTTGTTTTATATTTTGAAAATCTTTAGAAATCAAGTCTAATAACTTAGGAAAATTAGCTGCATATAGTTTTTTTGTGGGAAATGTAAGATTAATACCTAGATAGGTGAACGAAGATGCATCCCAATTATCATTATATTTTTCTTTGAGGATGGTAAAGTTATCCTTAGATATATTCATAGGTAGGGCAAAGCTTTTCCTATTGTTAATGTTGTAATAACATACTTTACTAAAGGAGTTAAGTACTGATTGTGGCAAGTGCAGGGACTTGTTGCGATTAGTTAAAGATAGAATGATGCCATCGGCAAATAGCCAAATTTCATGTATTCTATCACCTATCTTTATTCCTGAAATATTTTCATTGGACCTAATGATTTCCACTAAGGGTTCAATTACCGAAGAAAATATAATGGGTGAGAGTGGGCAACCTTGTCTGGTGCCGTTCGTGAGGTTAAAAGTCTTAGACAACATTCCTGAGGTGGAAACTTTTGCTGATGGTTGTGTATAAAGTAGCATAATTGCTTCATGGATAAATCCTGAAAATCCAAACTTCTCAAGAGTCCTGGCGATATAGTTCCAATGCACTCTGTTAAATGCCTTCTCTACGTCCAGACCTAGGAGCAGAGAAGGAGTTCCTATGTTCTCAACGTAGTCTATCAAATTGATCATCCTTCTCATGCTGTCCGGGGCTTGACGACCCTTAACAAAGCCTACTTGGTCAGAGTTGACCAGGTAAGGGGTTATTTCTAACAAACGATTGGCCAATATTTTGGCATTTTATTAATGTCCGAATTGAGCAACAAGATTGGTCGATAGTTTACAGGAGATGTCAAGTCCTTGTCAGATTTCGGGAGAGTAATTATTACCGCTTCTAATAGTTCTTTCGGGCAACATTTGGCTGTAGCTATGCAATTAAACAGGTTTGTTAAGTGCGGAGCTAAAATATTAATGAATGCTTTGTAATATCCGTTGGATAGACCGTCATTACCTGGTGATTTATGCAGCGGAAGGTCTTTTAAAACTTTCTGGGTTTCCATTAACGATATGGGTTGATTTAGTGCGTCAAGTGTATTAGAGTTAATTTTGGGTAAGTTCACTTTGTCTAAGAATACTGTAATGTCCTTTAACCATTTCCTGGCTGGCTCCTGCACATATACGTCGGCAGAATGGCATGGCTGCGCAAAGTAACGTATATTTACATTACTTTGAATTTTGCACCCTGTGGGCATGCGCACACTCCTGCCGCGAGCTCCGTGCCCGCGGGACCCGTAGACTCGATGTCCGCCGGTGTCCCGTGATTGGGTCACAGAGCTGCAGACCGGGGAGAGGCTAGTGTAAACAAGGCATTTCCCCGTTCTGCCTAGTGACAAGACACTAATCATCTGCTCCCTCTCATCGGGAGCAGTGATCAGTGTCATGTCACAGTAAGCCACGCCCCCACACAGTTAGAATCACTCCCTAGGACACACTTAACCCCTTTATAGCCCCCTAGTGGTTAACCCCTTCCCTGCCAGTCACATTTACACAGTAATCAGTGCATATTTATAGCACTGATCGCTGTATAAATGACAATTGTCCCAAAATAGTGGCAAAAGTGTTTCGATGTGTCCGCCATAATGTCGCAGTCACAATAAAAATCGCTGATTGCCGCCATTACTAGTAAAAAAAAAAATGATAAAAATTCCATAAATCTATCTCCTATTTTGTAGACGTTATAACTTTTGCGCAAACCAATCAATAAACGCTTATTGTGATTTTTTACCAAAAATATGTAGAAGAATACGTAATTTTTTAAGTTGCATAAATCTCCATTATAAACTGAGAAAGCATCTGCTATTTCTTGTGGGTTTAATAATTCTTTCCCAGATTTATGATGAACTAGTCTATCAATTTTTTGTGTTCTTTGGTGGTGACGTAGTACAGAGGACATCAATTTGCCTGCCCTATTATTTTGGGGGTAATAATTCAATTTCAGTCATTTGAGGTATTTGTCATGGTAAGTTAATAAAGTTGACCTAAGCTCATTCCTTTTGTTGAGTTTTTGTGATAAGTTAGAATTATCTGGAGATTGTTTATGTTCTTTTTCAAGACTAGATATATCTTTTAACCACTTTAGCCCCAGACCATTTGGCTGACCAAAGACCAGAGCACTTTCTGCGATTCGGCACTGCGCCTCTTTAACTGACAATTGCGCGGTCGTGCGATGTGGCTCCCAAACAAAATTGAAGTCCTTTTTTCCCACAAATAGAGCTTTCTTTTGGTGGTATTTGATTATTATTTTTTTGTGCTATAAAGAAAAATAGAGCGTCAATTTTGAAAAAAAAAGCAATATTTTTTACTTTTTGCTATAATAAATATCCCCCAAAAATATATAAAAAAACATTATTTATTCCTCAGTTTAGGCCGATATGTATTCTTCTACATATTTTTGGTAAAAAAAATTGCAATAGATAGAAATATATTTCTATAGATAGAAATGAATTCTCGCAATAACATCTCTCGGGAGTTTTTCTGGTATATGCAAAGGATTTGGCAATCGATGAGCCCTGTCAATTGTCAACTCCTGATGCAGGATTTTGGGGAGTAGGTCAGACATCATTTTTTTCAAAAATCCCTGTAATTAAGTATTCTTGACAGTTTCTGGGATCCCTCTGAATTTGATATTATTGCGCCTGGATCTGTCCTCGATATCTGCCACTTTCAACTTAAGTTACCTCATTTCTTCTATTAGCTCAAAATGGGAGTCTACCAATTCATTACGCACGTCAGCGACAGCCTCCATTTTATTATCCATGTCATTAATTCTTACTCCTAGACCTTCTATTGCCACATTAGTTTTGTGCATATATGACTGCACATCTTGTTGAATCGCTCCTCTCAGGGACAGAAGCATTTCTTTGATATCTGTCCAGATGTGGGGAAGGCAAGCAGTTTATCAGCACAGGGATTATTAACAGGTGGCTGGTGATAATCAGGCAGTGAACTACTGGCATGTTCACCTGAGGGGGAAATCCTTCTTCTTTGTCTCTGAGGTCCTATAATTTCCTCCCCCATGTCAGGGTCAGACACATATCTGCCGTGTTCAGTGTTATCAAGCTCACTGTCTCTGTCACTGAGGTGCTCTGGCTGCTGTCCAGTGCCAGAGTGCTGAGGTAAAGCGGAGTCATTTTTCCTCACAGGGTCACTATAGTGATTCTTAACCACGTCGCGCCCGTAGAGCGTCCATGGGCGTCCTTGACTTTGCGGGCATATATCTGAATGTTGGGTGCAGCTATAGACATCATTCAGATATTGGCTTTTTCAGTCGGCGATTCCCTACACCATAAGAATGATCATAGCGGCTGTTCCATGGCTTGATTGTTCTTACGGGTGGCAGGAGGGGACGCCCCCCCTCCTGCCGCCCTCCGGTGCTTCTACCGACTCACCGCTACCGACTCACTGCCGGCCCCGGATGGTAACCATAGAGATTTCTGGTGGACCAGATGGTCACCGAGCCTAGAGGTGAGATGTGGGGTCTTATTGACCCCATATATCACTGTAAAAAGGACAGATCGTGCCATATTCCTATTACAAGGGATGTTTACATTCCTTGTAATAGGAATAAAAGTGATCAATTTTTTTTTAAAGTGTCAAACTAAAAAAATAAAAGTAAAATTAACAATAAAAAAAAATTAAAGTGCCCCTGTCCCCGTGGGCTCGCACGCAGAAGCGACCGCATACGTAAGTCCCACCCACTTATGAAAATGGTCTTCAAACCACACATGTGAGACATTGCCGCGAACATGAAAGCAAGAGCAATAATTCTAGCCCTAGACCCCCTCTGTAACTCAAAATATGTAACCTGTAAAAAATGTTAAAGTGTCATCTAAGTTTGGTGCCATTCCACGAGCATGTGCAATTTTAAAGCATGACATGTTAGGTATCTATTTACTCAGCATAACTTAGACATGTGCAGGATGAAAAAATTAGTTTAGTTACACTTCATTTCAATTGGTTATTTAAATCAATTCTTTTAGTTAAATTTGTTGTATTCATTACATTCGTTTTCGGGATTCGTTTAGTTTTGTATTCGAATTCGAAAAAATTTGCCCGCATTCGAAAAAACTATCAAATTCGAAAAAATTTTACCGAATTTGTAAAAGTAAACTATATATAACCATTTTGTGAAATTTGAAATTCGTATAGAACCAAATCGAATTCCAATAGAAAAGATTAGAATAGAATCGAAAATAATATAAAAGAATAGCATAGAAAAACAATAGAACAGAATAGAAAAAAATATAATATATTCTATTCTAATCTTTTCTATTCTAATTCAAATTAATTCTGTAGCAAATTCCAATTTCTAGTCTTTTCTATTAGAATTTGATTTCATTCTATTTCTATATAACCATTTTCTGAATTTTCTGAAATTCGAATTATGTATAGAATGAATTTGCATTCAAATAGAAAAGATTAGAATAAAATAGAAAATAATACAAAAGAATAGCATAGAAAAACAATAGACCAGCATAGAAAAAATATAATATATATATATATTAACATCTTCCAAAATTCGAATTTCGTATAGAATGAATTTGCATTCAAATAGAAAAGATTAGAATAGAAAAACATATTATATATATATATATATATATATATATATGTATATATATATATATATATATATATATATATGTACCGTATATACTCGAGTATAAGTCGTTCCGAGTATAAGTCGAGGCCCTAATTTACCACAAAAAAATGGGAAAAACTTATTGACCCGAGTATAAGACGAGGGTGAGAAATGCACATCTACTGTAAGTGGAAAAGAGGGTCAACAATGCCCATTTGCAGCCTCACTGTGCCCATTTGCAGCCATAGGTCCCCCGAACTTCAAACTCAGTAGTTAAGTGTTCCTAGATGCCCCCTAGCTGCAGCCAAAATTTGGGGTCTCTGAACCCAAAGTGTCCCGAAATGACATTGCTATAGATGGACACAGTTGACCGAATTTGGGGCCCCTGTATCTCGGGGCCACTTAGTACTAGGAACCCCAAATTTGGTGTGCAAACCCAGTGGAACTTGCACCATAACAGTTTCAAAGCTGGGATTTCTAGAACCAAGTGGCCCCGAGATACAGGACCCCAAATATTGGTTCAGAAAATGTCAAGCACTTTTCTGCAGCAGAGAATGACATTTTCCGAACCTATTTTGGGGCCCCATATCTCGGGGCCACTTGGTGCTAGGAACCCCAGCTTTGAATATGTTATGGAACCAGGTCCACTTGGTTTGCACACCAAATTTGGGGTTTCTAGCACCAAGTGGCCCTGAGATACGGGGCCCCAAAGTCGGTTCGGAAAATGAAATTTTTTGCTGCAGAAAAGTGCTTGACTCCAGTATAAGTCGAGGGGGGCACTTTCAGCACAAAAAAAGGTGCTGAAAAATTCGACTTATACTCGAGTATATACGGTATATATATAAAACCATCTTCTGAAATTCGAATTTCGTATAAAATGAATTTGAAGATTAGAATAGAGTAGAAAAGAATAGACTAGAAAAACGATAGAGCAGAATAGAATAAAAAAAATATATATATATATATATATATATATATATATATATATATATATATATATATATATATATATATATATATTTTTTTTTTTTATTCTGTTCTATTGTTTTTCTAGTCTATTCTTTTCTATTTTCTATTCTAATCTTTTCTATGCAAATTCATTCTATACGAAATTCGAATTTCAGAAGCCATCTTCCGAAATTCGAATTTCCTATCGAATGAATTCAAATTCCAATAGAAAAGTTTAGAATAGAATAGAAAAGAATAGCATAGAAGAACAACGGAACAGAATAGAAAAAAATATAATATATATATATAACATCTTCCGAAATTCGAATTTTGAATCAAATTTGAATAGAAAAGATTTATTCTATTCTATATTATATTTTATTCTATTCTGTTCTATTGTTTTTCTAGTCTATTCTTTACTATTATTTTCTATTCTAGTCTTTTCTATTCAAATTCAAATTCATTCTATAGGAAATCCGAACTTCAGAAGCCATGTTCCGAAATTCGAATTTCGTATAGAATGAATTTGAATTTGAATAGAAAAGACTATTATAGAATAGAAAATAATAGAAAAGAAAAGCATAGAAAAACAATAGAACAGAATAATAAAAAAAATATATACATATATTCTATTGCTTTATTATTTTATATTGTATTTTATTGTATTTTTTAGAAAATTGTTTTCTATTTTTTTCGAATTCGATTTGAATTTGTTTTCAAATTCGTTCACTTTTTTTTCGGATTTGTTTAAATTCGTTACTTTTTTAATTCGGAAATTCGGATGCATCCGAATAATGAAAAATTTGTCCGAATTTCGATTCGGAACGAAACGAAATGCACATGTCTAGCGTAACTTCATCTTTCACATTATGCAAAAAATTGGGCTAAATTTAATGTTTTGGGTTTTTTTTAAAAGCACAAAACTTTTTTTTTTCTAAAAAACATGTTCGAAAAATTGCTGCGCAAATAACGAGATAAAAAGTTCCCACGACCGCAATTGTATTCTCTAGGGTCTTTGCTATAAAAACATATATAATGTTTGGGGGTTCTATGTAATTTTCTAGTAAAAAAAATGATGAGTTTTACGTGTAGGAGAGAAATGTCAGAATTGGCCTGGGCACGAAGTGGTTAAATGACTCCCAATTTCGTGGGTCCTCCGCGTTTTTTCCTTTTCCCCATTGTGACACGCTATTACTCCAGATATTCCAGTATCTTTTTGTGCCCTCAATACCTCTTTCAGTTTTAGTAGATAGCAGCCATCTTCCTCCACTGCCTGGCCACGCCCCCTCAATTTTTCCTTGATTTTAACACTTTGATTCACAATTAGTGAGTATTATATAAATGCTGTGATTTTGGCTCACATTTTCGCAAAATTAAAAATATCCTAATATACTTTATTTACTTTGTTTTCTTTTTCTGCCCTCGTTGAAGTTCTTTCATCCTCTGCTCATAATGAACCCTCATGGTCCGTTCCATGTCGGCAATCTCCGTGGCTATCTGCTCCTCTAATTTCCGTTTGTGGGCTTCCACCTCTTTTCTGTGAATGTAATTCAATACAAAGATTTTCCTGTTCGTCATCTCCTCCTGCGGATCTCGTGGATAGTTCACATGGAATGTAGCATCCTGGACTACCTCATATAAAAATTTCATCACAGTGTTGTTGACTTCCATAGATCTGGACTGGTTTTCTGGGGTGTAGTTTTCCAAGGAAAACACGTGTTTGATTCCCAGGTTCTTAAACATGGCTTCGGCTCTTTCCACATTTCCATTCTTCTTGTTTGTGAGCACTACGATTACCCCCACACCTGCATGGAAAAAAAAAAAGTGTGTTATTGTCAAGTTGTCACATCATTGCAATTTAGCACTTTCAGCAAACTTGATTTCACCTTGAATCAGAAAATTTGTCTTAACCACTTCAGCCCCGGACCATTTTGCTGCCCAAAGACCAGAGCACAATTTGCGATTTGGCACTGCGTCGCTTTAACTGACAATTGCGCGGTTGTACGACGTGGCTCCCAAACATATTTGGGGTCCTTTTTTTCCCTGAAATAGAGCTTTCTTTTGGTGGTATTTGATCACCTCTGCGGTTTTTATTTTTTGCGCTATAAACAAAAATAGAGCTGCAATTTTGAAAAAAAAGCTATATTTTGTACTTTTTGCTATAATAAATATCCACAATTTTTTTGTAAAAAAAGCAAATTTTTCCTCAGTTTAGGCTGATATGTATTCTTCTACATATTTTTGGTAAAAAAAAACGCAACAAGCGTATATTGATTGGTTTGCGCAAAATTTATAGCGTCTACAAAATAGGGGATAGTTTTATGGCATTTTTATTATTCATTTTTTTTTACTAGTAATGGCGGCGATCAGCGATTTTTATCATGACTGCGACATTATGGCAGACACATTGGACAATTTTGACACATTTTTGGCACAATTGTCATTTTTGCAGCGATCAGTACTATAAAATTGCACTGGTTACTGTAAAAATGACACTGGCAGGGAAGGGGTTAACCACTAGGGGGCTAGGAAGGGGTTAAGTGTGTCCTAGGGAGTGATTCTAACTGTTAGGGGGCGTGGCTACGAGTGATTCGTCACTGATCACCACTCCCGATGAGAAGGAACATTCGATCAGTGACATGTCACTAGGAAGAACTGGGAGATGTTGTGTTTACACTGACATCTCCCCGTTCTTCAGCTCCATGACACGATCAGGGGACACCGGCAGACATTGAGTCCACGGGTCTCGCTAGCACGGTCGTGGAGCTCGCGGAAGGGTCGCAAGCGTGCCGCCAGTGGCGCACACACGACCACATGGCAGCAGATTTAAAGGGACGTACCTGTACGCCCATCTGCCTAGCCGTGCCATTCTGTCTACATAAATCTATGTGCGCTGGTCCTTAAGCACTTAACTTACATTTTATTACAATTTTGGTCATGTGCAGCAAAATTATAATTTAAAATATTTTCCTTTAAACCAAGAGCCTGCAGCCCTCCAAGCTGTGTGAAATCATCAGAGTGACAAACAAAGTCGTATAGCTGTGTTCATAAACTATGGTTAGGATTACCTTTTGGGACCACTTGCTGACCAGGCCTTTTCTGGAACTTTTTGTTTAAATTAGTATTTTTTGCTAGAAAATTACTTTTTCTTAGAACTCCCAAACATTGTATATTTTTTTTAGCAGAAACCCTAGAGAATAAAATGGCGAATGTTGCAATATTTTATATCACAATGTATTTGCGCAGCGGTCCTGCAGTACACTTGTTTCCAAACTACCACCCGCCCCCACTGGGCTTCCAATGCCGGGAGAGTGTCCATGGGCATCCTCCTGTGATGGCGCTGCCAGCACACCTCCTGCAGCATGCAGGTGGATCAGCCGATTCGGCTGATCACAGATCGGGGTAAAGGGCCAGTCACAGCGGCCCTTTTTTCACGTGATCAGCTGTCAGCCAATGACAGCTGATCATTGGATGTAAACACAAGCTGCTTATCAACACTGTCTGTGGGGAGAGATGGAAGAAAGCCGATAAGTGGCTTCTGTTATCAGTCCCAACAATGCCCACCAGTGCTGCTAATCAGTGCCCATCAGTGCTTCCTCATCAGTGTCACCTATTAGTGCTGCCTATCAGTGCCACCTACCAGTGTCCATCAGTGCCACATATCAGTGCAGCCTCATCAGTGCCACCTCAGTGCCCATCAGTGCCACCCACCAGTGCCCATCAGTGCCCATCAGTGCCAATCAGTGCCCATCAGTGCCACCCATCAGTGCCCATCAGTGCCAATAAGTGCCCATCAGTGCCCATCAGTGCCAATCAGTGCCAATCAGTGCTGCCCATCAGCGCCCATCAGTGCCGCCTTATCAGCACACATCAGTGACGGAGAAAAATTACCTGTTTTCAAACTTTGTCCAAATCTTTGGCCTTTTTTTGCTTGTTTAGCAAAAAAAAAATAGTGGTGAAAATACAGCCAAAAGAAAGCCTAATTTGTGTGAAATAAATAAAAAATTATAAAAATTTTCTTTGGGTTCAGCGTTGCATGAATTGTCATTCAAAATGTGAGAGCGCTGAAAGGTGAAAATTGGCCTGGGCAGGAAGGGGTGAAAGTGGCCGGTGGGCAATTGGTTAATGAAGACAAAACACAATAGTTATAGTTACCCCAATTTTTTGTATAATGTAAAAGATGATGTTATGCCGTTTTTTTTTTTTTCTTTTCAGCGTGGGGTTCCACTCCTTAGAGCACTAGTCATATCACCATGATCTGACTTGGATGCGACTTTCATATCAATGGGTGAAAAGTCAGATTAGTTAACGATCAGTTAATGTTATGCGACTTGTGCTCTGTAGTAATTGGGAGTGGAAAATAGAAGAGGCAGAGAAATGCTGCTAAACGTTAAGGCAGCTAAACACGCATTTAAGCCAATGCAAAAAGCTACTAAAAGTGCATTTTTACAGCCACTTTTTCCTGGGTTAGTACTGGCTTGGTAGCAAATTTTTTATAATGTCCTGTGAGCATGAGAACTTACTTTTTAC
Source organism: Lithobates clamitans (assembly GCA_037952925.1). Classification (NCBI taxonomy): domain Eukaryota; kingdom Metazoa; phylum Chordata; class Amphibia; order Anura; family Ranidae; genus Lithobates; species Lithobates clamitans. The sequence continues at coordinate 187,590 of JBBGZY010001850.1, read as the reverse complement.
TGCCTCTTAATTATTTTGATTTGATTTGGATCACTTTTATTCCTATTACAATCAGAACTGGTGTAAGGATTTTGGACACCCTAGGCAAAACCTCATTTTGCGCCCCCCCCCCCTGACTCCACCCCTTTTGCCCTACCCATGTATAAACGTTATAGCATCTACAAAATAGGGGATACATTTATGGCATTTTTATTGTTATTTTTTTTTTACTAGTAATGGCGGCGATCTGGGATTTTCATCATGACTGTGACATTGCGGCGGACACTTCAGACACTTTTGACACTATTTTGGGACTGTCACTGGCAGGGAAGAGGTTAACCCTAGGGGGCGATCAAGGGGTTAATTATGTTTCCTAGGGAGTGATTCTAACTGTAGGGGGAGGGGACTCACAAGGGGAGGAACACAAAATCGGTCTCCTCTCCTCTGACAGGACGTGGATCTGTGTGTTTACACACACAGATCCACGGTCCTGCTGTGTTCACGGGCAATCGCGGGTGCCCGGCAGACATCGCAGCTGCCAGGCACGTGCATTGGGTGCCTGTTGACATTGCGGCCCCCTAGAGGCTCAGGAAGAAAAAACATCATATGACGGCGGCCCGGAGGGACAAAGGGTTCCTGCCGCCGTCATATGACTATGCATGGTAGGGAAGTGGTTAAGGGGGTAAATCTTTCGGAGCTGAGGTGGTTAACAGTAAAATATGTTCTGTGTCATATATAAACCATTGTTTTTCCTTGACCTCGGAACAACGGACAGCTCATACATGTTCACCTCAGTGGAGTGGAGAAGCCTTTTGTACCATATTTATCGTAAAGGGGTCTTTGGAGGATAGATCAACATATTATAAATTCACATCCTGCACCGTTACGGTGCCCCCCCACCCCACCCCCCAACCCATTTATTTCCTAGCCTGATAGTAACCCCAAATTCTTACTTACCTGTCATCTCTCTGCAAGTCTTCATAATCTCTCTCAGCTCCTGTTCTTCATTTTTATTTAGGCAATTGCTTGAAACGCTGAAAGGGTGAAAAAAAAAACGTAACGTAAGTGATTTCCATCAGTTTAGGATGTTGCGTGACTTTTGATATATTCCACATTAGAAATGTAATAGGTAAGAACTGGGCTAGTTTTTTGTGCTATTTTCTTAGTAGTTGAAACCCATGTAAATATAGAAAGAAAGGGCTGTAGGCATTAAGCCTAGGGACTTTAAAGGTGTTGATATCAGAAATTTTTTTTATATATACACTGGTTCAAAACAATGTTAGGATAAAAGAAAAATTTTTATTATTACAAATAATTTAAAAAGGCCTATCCATGGGCCAATACATGGTATAACAATTTCCAAAAAATTCATAAAATGCTACTACAGTTTATGATGCAGATACCAATTTCTTCCCGACATGTTTCGCTCTGTGGAGCTTCCTCAGGGGATTGTGTGGTATCAATTATAGAACTGAAAATTACATAGAGAAGGAAAAACCATCAATACAAAAATATATTTGAATTTAGACAAATTACATAGTAAAGATAATTTAACAAATACCAAAATATCAAATTAGTAATATAGAATGAAGTTAATATACATCATTATTAATTTTAACTCAAATTATTAAACTGAAACAAAAAACAAAGAATGAAAAAAAAAAAAAAGGGGGAGGGGTATTCATGAACCCTTACCTAGAAACAATATTTGTTAAAATGAGACTGAAGTTTTGCCAGACTTTTGAGAAAAGTTGACTCCTAGGCTAACCTCCCACTCATTGAGGTACCTGGATCACCGGTTTGCTTGCAGAGGTGATATATATATAGTCAGAAGTTTTTATATATATAGTGTCCTAACTGGAAGAGACAGGACACATGTAGTTAGAGGAAAATGTTAAATATTTAACAGAAAACTTGTTGGTTATATATAATCAAAAAATTGCTGCATTTGGAAATAACCAATAATATTTCGATAGATTTTACCTGGATGTGTTTTAGAGGGTAGAATCAATTTGGTGATAAAAGACATCCTGGGTGTTTAGTGGGACAGGAGCACCAGCCATAGGATGTAATGAGAAAAGGAAGGAAGACTTCAATGTGGAAGAGAGATGGGGACCATCTGGAAAGGGGGAATTGAACCAGCCTTAACTTGTATCCAACACATCTATCATAGTAATAGCAAAATAAAATAAAAGAGGATTTGCTTTATGTTTAATTTATCTTGTGCCAAAATTAGGCAAAAAGAAAATAAGTACAGAAATCCCAAGGTTATAATAAAGCGGAGCTGCCTACCTTACATGAATGTTGAAGGAATTCAATAGGATGGAGGAGAGATCCTTCCCTCCTTCCTCCGTGATGTCCGACAGAGTAATGACAGGGAGTAAGAAATCTCCCTGTTTAAATATCACACTCCGGAGCGGACAGCGTCTGACGTCACTGCCGCTCCGCGGACGTATATAGGGTCTCACTGTGCATGCGCCTCGACTATCAGCAGCGGCGTCAGAAGCTGTTGGAACAACCAGCTTTCAGTCGCCATCTTGGAAATGGTTTTTGCCCTCAGTAGATGGGAGGGGGGAGGTTGGCTCAGCTCGAGCTGAGCCAGCCTCCCCCCTCCCATCTACTGAGGGCAAAAACCATTTCCAAGATGGCGACTGAAAGCTGGTTGTTCCAACAGCTTCTGACGCCGCTGCTGATAGTCGAGGCGCATGCACAGTGAGACCCTATATACGTCCGCGGAGCGGCAGTGACGTCAGACGCTGTCCGCTCCGGAGTGTGATATTTAAACAGGGAGATTTCTTACTCCCTGTCATTACTCTGTCGGACATCACGGAGGAAGGAGGGAAGGATCTCTCCTCCATCCTATTGAATTCCTTCAACATTCATGTAAGGTAGGCAGCTCCGCTTTATTATAACCTTGGGATTTCTGTACTTATTTTCTTTTTGCCTAATTTTGGCACAAGATAAATTAAACATAAAGCAAATCCTCTTTTATTTTATTTTGCTATTACTATGATAGATGTGTTGGATACAAGTTAAGGCTGGTTCAATTCCCCCTTTCCAGATGGTCCCCATCTCTCTTCCACATTGAAGTCTTCCTTCCTTTTCTCATTACATCCTATGGCTGGTGCTCCTGTCCCACTAAACACCCAGGATGTCTTTTATCACCAAAATTGATTCTACCCTCTAAAACACATCCAGGTAAAATCTATCGAAATATTATTGGTTATTTCCAAATGCAGCAATTTTTTGATTATATATAACCAACAAGTTTTCTGTTAAATATTTAACATTTTCCTCTAACTACATGTGTCCTGTCTCTTCCAGTTAGGACACTATATATATATATAAAAACTTCTGACTATATATATATCACCTCTGCAAGCAAACCGGTGATCCAGGTACCTCAATGAGTGGGAGGTTAGCCTAGGAGTCAACTTTTCTCAAAAGTCTGGCAAAACTTCAGTCTCATTTTAACAAATATTGTTTCTAGGTAAGGGTTCATGAATACCCCTCCCCTTTTTTTTTTTTTTTTTTTTTCATTCTTTGTTTTTTGTTTCAGTTTAATAATTTGAGTTAAAATTAATAATGATGTATATTAACTTCATTCTATATTACTAATTTGATATTTTGGTATTTGTTAAATTATCTTTACTATGTAATTTGTCTAAATTCAAATATATTTTTGTATTGATGGTTTTTCCTTCTCTATGTAATTTTCAGTTCTATAATTGATACCACACAATCCCCTGAGGAAGCTCCACAGAGCGAAACATGTCGGGAAGAAATTGGTATCTGCATCATAAACTGTAGTAGCATTTTATGAATTTTCTGGAAATTGTTATACCATGTATTGGCCCATGGATAGGCCTTTTTAAATTATTTGTAATAATAAATTTTTTTCTTTTATCCTAACACTGTTTTGAACCAGTGTATATATAAAAAAAATTTCTGATATCAACACCTTTAAAGTCCCTAGGCTTAATGCCTACAGCCCTTTCTTTCTATATTTCTATATATGGGATGTGGTGTTCTATATTTTGGTCTTTCCTGTTTCTATCTTTTATTATGAAACCCATGTAAATGTTTCTTTTTCACTTATGACCATCATGGACAGACTCCCTTCATCTTGAATCTGCTTTCATGGTTTTACCACCCCATTATTACTGAGGTGAGAAGCCGTGTTTGAAATAACCTTCGCCAGATGGTGGGGTGTATCCTTACCATTATTTTTTGCTGTATATTGTGTATAACGTATCTAATAACAGCCATGATAATGTGTGATACTTTATATGTACATTTCTTTGATATGTATTTTTTCTTATCTGTTTACCACGCCTTTTCCTGAAGAAGCCTATATGGCAAAATATGTTGAAAATAAAAGCGTGGAAACAGCGATGTAACTAGCATTACATTGATCTATGATGTATTAATGTTTTTTATTCTTATTTGTATGATTTAATAAACATTATTGTTTTAACTGATTTTTGATACATGGTTCTGTTCAATAAGCACCTAGAAAGTCCCATATCTCCTTTCCTCTGTTTTTGATAGATAGGATGATTCTTTCTATTGAATAATACATAAATAAATTGCTGTATTTTCTCAAAATCTAGTGGTCCAGTCTCTGTTTCTCCAGCACCAGTCAAGAGACTGTCCTAGGTATAAGTATTTAAAGGTCCCCCACAGAGGAAGAATGGCAGCTGGCAGGATAAGAGGCTGCAACAAGGGCTGATCTGTTTCAGACATTTGTGAACAAAGACAGGAACTGCATGTCCAGGATGGTGACCCTGGATGATATCTAAAACTGTTGGTCTGCCCATCATAGGAAAATGATGAACACATCATAAGGAGGAGAATAGGGATGAGCCGAACACCCCCCGGATCGGTTTGCACCAGAACCTGCGAACGGACCGAAAATTTGCATAAACGTTAGAACCCCATTGACGTCTATGGGACTCGAACGTTCGAAATCAAAAGTGCTCATTTTAAAGGCTAATTTGCATGGTATTGTCCTAAAAAGGGTTTGGGGACCCGGGTCCTACCCCAGGGGACATGTATCAATGCAAAAAAAACTTTTAAAAATTGCCGTTTTTTTGGGAGCAGTGATTTTAATGATGCTTAAAGTAAAAAAAAAAAAGTGAAATATTCCTTTAAATATCGTACCTGGGGTGTATATAGTATGCCTATAAAGTGACGCGTGTTTCCCGTGTTTAGAACAGTCCCTGCACAAAATGTCATTTTTAAAGGAAAAAATCTCATTTAAAACTGCTTGCGGGTTTAATGTAATGTCGGGTCCTGGCAATATGGATGAAAATCAGTGAGACAAATTGCATGGGTACCCCTCAGTCCATTACCAAGCCCTTTGGGTCTTGTATGGATATTAAGGGGAACCCCGCACCCAAATTAAAATAAGAAAAGGTGTGGGGCCACCAGGCCCTATATACTCTGAACAGGCGGTGCAAACAAGACAGGGACTGTAGGTTTATTGTTAAGTAGAATCTGTTTGTAATTTTGAACGGGTACATTTTTAACGTGTTTAGCTCCAGCCAAAAAATCTTTTTTAAGCTTTTTGGAAAACATAGGGAAGGGTTATCACCCCTGTGACATTTGTTTTGCTGTCTTTCCTCCTCTTCAGAAGATTTCACCTCACTTTTTGTCCCAATGGATTGGAAAGCATCAGTGGAAAGGAGAAATATTTTTCCCATATTAACTCTTACAGGAGAGAATTTCCCTTCCTAGGGGTAGATTTATTCTCACTTCCTGTTGTCTCCTTCCGTTTGTTATATACTCAGCAGAAATTTGGGCCTTAGGTGTTGTTGTGGCCACAACACTGTAAGCCTTCACAAGGCCCTGCTGTGAAATATTAGATCAAGAATTGTAATTACATGCCCCTGTTGAACAGAAGCTGAAAAATTAGGCCTTAGGAACTGGTGCTGGTGCCACAACACTGCAACCCCTCACAGATACTCTAGTTGGAACGCAGGAACGAGCCCTGCTGTAAAGTATTGCATCAAAAATTGTAATTACAAGCCCCCGTTAAACAAGGGCTGAAAAATTGTGCCTTAGGCACTGGTGGTGGCGCCCAGAACCAAAAATGTTCTTACAAGCTATCAGCGTGATCATTGACGAGGAAGAGGATAATTACTCAGGGATAGTCACTCAGCATCAGCATAGGCAGTCTTTGAAGGGATCTGAGATTTCAAAAAAAATTATTCGGTTACATCAGCATCAGGTGCTTGGTAGCTGGTGGTGATCCAAGACTGATTCATTTTTATGAAGGTCAGTCAATCGACCGAGTCGGTGGACAGACTCACCCTGTGATCGGTTACCACGCCTCCAGCAGCACTGAATGTGCGTTCCGAAAGAACACTGGATGCAGGACAGGCCAGTAGCTCAATTGCATACTGTGCAAGCTCTGGCCAGTGATCCATCCTCAAGACCCAGTAACCCAGAGGATTTTCGGTGGGAAAGGTGTCCAAATCTGATTTTGCCCCTAGGTATTCCTGCACCATGTAAAACAGATGCTGGCGATGGTTGCTGGAACCGATCATACCTTGGGGCTGCGGACCAAAAAATTGTCTGAACGCATCGGTCAGACGGCCACCTTCTCCACCGCTCCTTCTTTGACTGACTGAAGCCTCAGCAACACGTTGTCCAGAAACAGGAGTTTGTAACCTCCCAGTCTCTGGGAAAGCATTGCACAGATCTTTCTGCAAGGCCTCCCGAAGATGTTTCATCCTCTGCTCCCTCTGTGATGGCAAGATAAGGTCTGCAACCTTACCCTTGTAATGTGGATCAAGGAGGGTTGCCAGCCAGTATTGGTCCTTCTCCTTGATACCACGAATACGAGGATCCTTACGCTGGCTTTGCAGGATCAGGGAGGCCATGCAGCGTAGGTTTGCTGAGGCATTCGGTCCGGAGTCCTCTGGGTCACTAAGGACGACATGGTCCGCAGCCACCTCCTCCCAGCCATGTACAAGTCCATGTGTTTCTTGGGACTGATCCCTTAAAGACTGCTGCTGATGCTGAGTGCCAGGCTCCACCTCCATACTGACACAATTTCCTCCTCATCCTCTTCCTGTGTGATCGGCGGGCACGCAGGAACACTGTTTGGATAAAGGGGGCCTTGAGAGCTAAGGAAGTCCTCCTCTTCCTGCCTCTGTTCTGCCTCAAGTGCCCTGTCCATTATTCCACGCAGCGCGTGCTCCAACAGGTGGACAAGGGGGACAGTGTCACTGATGCATGCACTGTCACTGCTCACCATCCTCGTGGCCTCCTCAAACGGTGACAGGACAGTGCATGCATCCCTGATCATGGCCCACTGGCATGGGGCAACAAAAAACAAGCTCCCCTGACCCTGTCCTGGTGCCATAGTCACACAGGTACTCATTGATGGCCCTCTGCTGCGTGTGCAGCCGCTGCAGCATGGCCAATGTTGAGTTCCACCTGGTGGGCATGTCACAGATTAGGCGGTTCTTGGGCAGGTTAAACTCCTTTTGGAGGTCCATCAGCCGAGCACTGGCATTATATGACCGGCGTAAATGCACACAGACTTTCCTGGCCTGCCTCAGAACATCCTGTAAGCCCGGGTACCTGCCCAAGAACCGCTGCACCACCAAGTTAAGGACATGAGCCAAACAGGGCACATGGGTCATTTGTCCCTGTCGGAGGGCAGAGAGGAGGTTGGTGCCATTGTCGCAAACCACCATTCCTGCCTTAAGTTGGCGTGGCGTCAACCACCTCTGAACCTGCCCCTGCAGAGCTGACAGAACCTCTGCCCCAGTGTGGCTCCTGTCCCCCAAGCACACCAGCTCAAGCACCGCATGGCATCTTTTGGCCTGCATACTTGCGTAGCCCCTTGAATGCCTACGGAGCACCGCTGGTTCCGAGGACAAAGCACAGGAAGAGGCCATGGAGGAAGAAGAAGAGGAGGGGGTGGAGAAGAGAGGTGTGTCACAATCATTAGCATTTTGGAGGCGTGGTGGCGGAACAACCTCCAACACTACTGCACCTTGTCCTGCATCCTTCCCAGCTGCCAGCAGAGTCACCCAATGCACCGTGAAACTTAGGTAACGTCCCTGTCCATGCCTGCTGGACCATGAGTCAGTGGTAATATGCACCTTACCGCTGACCGCCCTGTCCAGCGAGGCATGGACTTTGCCTTCCACATGCCGGTAGAGAGCCGGAATCTCCTTCCGGGAGAAAAAGTGGCGTTTGGGTACCTGCCACTGAGGAACCCGCACATTCCACAAACTCACGGAAGGGGGCAGAGTCTACCAACTGAAAAGGCAGCAGTTGAAGTGCTAGCAATTTTGCCAAGCTAGCATTCAACCGCTGGGCATGTGGATGGCTGGGAGCAAACTTCTTTCGGCGGTGCAGCAGCTGGAGCAGGGAAATTTGCCTGGTACAATCTGACGTTGGTGTACCAAAAGCAGATTGCCCACAAGAACTTGGCTGTGACACACCTAATTCTACACCTTCATTCCTCTCAGTGCAGGTCTCAGAGAGGACTGAAGGTATAGTGGGGTTGGAAATCTCAGCTGATGAGGAGCAAGGAGAGGTCCTCTTTTTTCTTTGGTGTGGGTCTTTTAGATACGCTTGCCAACGAACTGCATGGCAGGTCAACATATGTCTGGTCAAGCATGTGGTACCCAAGCGGGAGATGTTTTGGCCACGTGAGATACGCTTGAGACATATGTTGCAAATAGCAGCGGTGCGATCTGATGCACTCGTCTCAAAAAAGGCCCACACTAAAGAACTTTTTGAATAACGTGCAGAGACTGCAGCGCCCTGCACATGTGGAGCTTTGGGGTGTGATGCAGTCAATGTGCTGCCCTTAGGCTGGCCCCTGGAGGGCATCCTGCCTCGTTGGTGATGTGCCGCCTCCTCCTCCTCCTCTCTCCTATCAGGCACCCACGTTGAGTCAGTGACCTCATCATCCCCTCCCTCCTCATCACTGGCACAAACCTGGCAGTATGCTGCAGCAGGGGGAGCATGACTGCCAGATTGCTGTCCTTCTTGGGCACCCCCTCTGTCCGTGCTCATGTTACTGCCTTCATTGAGCTCAGTATCATCATCAGAGCCTTCCAAACGCTGGGCATCCTCCTGGAGCATGTACCCAACACTGTGGTCAAACAGTTCGAGGGACTCCTCAGGAGGACACGGTGGGGCTAGGGAAGGAGTCACTGATGACATTGAGCCGAGGGAAGAGGCCGCTGCTTTGCCAGACAAAGTACCCTGGGCATGGGTGAGAGAGGATGAGGAGGATGAGGACGGCTTGGTCATCCACTCGACCAAGTCTTCCGCATGTTGTGGCTCAACACGGCCAGCTGCCGAAAAAAAGCCCAAGCGTGTCCCACGGCCATGTGCTGATGAGGATGCACCATCTCCACGACCAGCACTAGACACAGAGCCTGCTTGCCCTCTCTTATTGGCTTGTGACTGTTTGCCTCTCCTTCTTGGCCTTCCAGACATACTAATGGCCTGTAGCTGCACTAAGCTGGGATATATATATATATATGTACTGATACTGCAGCTAGCAAAATCAACTGCCTGCCTGTAGTATGAGAACACCACCAACCTTCTACAGGTAGCTTTAGCTGAACACTGTGAGGTGGACGCACCCCACTAACTTGTAGGTTTAGCTGAACACTGTGAGCAGGACGCACTGCACTAACTGTAAATAGTCTAGCTGCCTGACTGTGGTACTAATAGGATCAAAAGAACACCAGCAATTTTCTTCAGGTAGCTGTATATACTGTAACAAGACAAGCCTGCCTGTCAGTAAGAAGATAACAGGAACGGATCTAGCTGAACACTGTGAGCAGGACGCACCCCACTAACTTGTAGGTTTAGCTGAACACTGTGAGCAGGACGCACCCCACTAACTTGTAGGTTTAGCTGAACACTGTGAGCAGGACACACCCCACTAACTTGTAGGTTTAGCTGAACACTGTGAGCAGGATGCACCCCACTAACTTGTAGGTTTAGCTGAACACTGTGAGCAGGACGCACCCCACTAACTTGTAGGTTTAGCTGAACACTGTGAGCAGGACGCACTGCATTAACTGTAAATAGTCTAGCTGCCTGACTGTGGTACTAATAGGATCAAAAGAACACCAGTAATTTTCTTCAGGTAGCTGTATATACTGTAACAAGACAAGCCTGCCTGTCAGTAAGAAGTTAACAGGAATGGATCTAGCTGAACACTGTGAGCAGGACGCACTGCACTAACTGTAAATAGTCTAGCTGCCTGACTGTGGTACTAATAGGATCAAAAGAACACCAGTAATTTTCTTCAGGTACTGTAGCTGTATATACTGTAACAAGACAAGCCTGCCTGTCAGTAAGAAGATAACAGGAACGGATCTAGCTGAACACTGTGAGCAGGACGCACTGCACTAACTGTAAATAGTCTAGCTGCCTGACTGTGGTACTAATAGGATCAAAAGAACACCAGTAATTTTCTTCAGGTAGCTGTAAATACTGTAACAAGACAAGCCTGCCTGTCAATAGGAAGATAACAGGAACGGATCTAGCTAAACTGAATACAGTGTATATATATATATATATATATATATATATATATATATATATATATATGCGCAACAACTGGGATGCATATATATACACAATACACTGTAAGTGCAGCTAACTGACTGACTGTTCTGCCTAATCTATCTAACTCAAATCAAATGTCACTGTCTGTCTCTCTCTCTCTCTCTCAATGAACGCCGGAACACACTCTACACAGGGCCGCCGTGCAGGTGGCCTTATATAGTGTGGGGCGTGTACTAAATCCCTTGAGCCATAATTGGCCAAAGCCTCCTTGGCTTTGGCCAATTATGGCTCTCTGTTCAGGCGGCGCTGTGATTGGCCAAGCATGCGGGTCATAGTGCATGCTTGGCCAATCATCAGCCAGCAATGCACTGCGATGCCGCAGTGAATTATGGGCCGTGACGTGCCACACGAATTTGGCACGAACGGCCCATATCGTTCGCAATTCGGCGAACGACCGAACAGCCGATGTTCGAGTCGAACATGGGTTCGACTCGAACACAAAGCTCATCCCTAGAGGAGAACTGTTATCTATTTTGGTTGTATTAAATACTTGCAACTGTTACAGTGATGTAATGCTTAGCATGCATTAGGTTCGGATAATACAAACTGGCCTTCATTCACTAAAGCAGATCACATGCGGTATTTAGATGTCCAGACACATTTTCCTTAAATATAGCATGTGATACTGAAACTGTCAATTCATTGTACCATTTTACGGTAATAACTGCAAATTGCTGGAAACACTTGGCAAACATCGTCTGGTCGCAGGAGAAAATGGCTGCTTAGGCTCTAAGCTCTGCTCCTTCACTGCTTGCCTGAGCAACATACAGCACTGGCCACCCACATATCTCACCTCCAAATAGGAGGATTATCATCCAAGCCACAGGGATTGCGCCGCCTCCTGGAGTATTTCATGCGGCCCACCAAGCAATATTGAATCGACCAGGGACTCGGAGAAGCACTGATGCCTCCTATTCAGCTGCAGGCTGAGGGTGAGTCTTCCTCGGACTCAGAGGATACCAATGAGCACCAGATGGACGCGGCTCCTTCTCATGGGGGCAGAGGTAAGAGAGTAGCAAACTCTCCAGCACACTTCCCTACTATGCCTCCCCCTGTAAAGAAACAGCAAGGCACCGAGGCAAGCAGACCTGTTGCAGACACTCTACTTGCAAACTCACTAGCAGATTTCCCAACTACAGACAATCCAGCCTCAGAGCACTTCCTTAAAGCTATGCTTCTGTCCCTACAGTCAGATCTACAAAGCAAACTCAGAACCTCCATTAATCAACTATATGATCAAGTCAACTTCCTGGAGGACTGAACTGATCATATTGAACTCCATCTTAGTGCTGCTATCAATGATCACAATTCGATGGTAACATACAAGATGAACATGCAGAAGCCCTGCAACAATTGAGCCTAAAACATTGCTGACCTGGAGGATCGCTCCAGGTGCAATAATATAAAATTTAGAGGAGTGCCTGAAACCCTAATCTCCTGAGATTGTGCCATATCATATGTCCATAGCATCCAAAAACCAAAACACTTACCCGCCTCCATCCCTAGAGATATCCTAGTTCATGTGCATTATTTCTACATCAAAGATCAAATCATGCGAGCAGCTAGATATCAACGCTTGTTAGCAGACCCTTTTGCTGGAGTCTCCCTCTATAATGATATCTCAGCAGCTACCTTGCGGGTACGCAAAGCCTTTACACTGGTCACCTCAGTTCTGACCGAACACAAATTTCCTTAAAAATGTGGACAATCTATGAAGTTACTGGTCACCTTCCAGAATCAATTGGTCTCAATTCTGAAACCTAAAATAGACTCAAACAGCTTCACAACTTGGGTCTCGCTCACCATGCCCCACCAACTACTCCTGGGTCTAAAATCACAGATCCCTGGGCTTCCAGCAACATAACTTAGGCTGATACATGTCTAAATACCCTCATTTCTCCTCCAGTTACCAGCTGGATCACCTTTAGTTAATTCTGTGGAGAAGGGAATGTTCTGTTTCCACACCCCACATTGATAGTGTGCTGTGCACACAGATTGTTATCTCTGGTTTTCTTTTTTGTTTCCTTATTTTACCTATGTATATGGCTTTACTGTCATTAAATCTGTAATAAAGTTTTATTCCTTGGAACCCATGACATATTTTTTCTTAATTCTGTCATAGGGCACCCCTTAACCACTTCAATAAACATTGTAAATATATTATATATTGTATACTTCACTATATACCCTGCACTTTATTATATATACACTACACTGACTGCACTATATACTCTGAACTGCAGTATATATACTATAAGGACTGCACTATATACTCTGAACTGCAGTATATATACTATAAGGACTGCACTATATACTCTGAACTGCAGTATATATACTATACGGACTGCACTATATACTCTGCAGAAAAATTGGGCCTTAGGTGTTGGTGGAGCCAGAACACTGTAACCCCTCACAGTTACGATTGTTGGGTGCAGGAACAGGCCCTGCTGTTAAATATTATTTCAAAAATTGGAATTACATGCCCCTGTTAAACAGGGGCAGAAACACTGGGCCTTAGGTGTTGGTGGTGCCAGAACACTATAACCCCTCACAAATACTCTTGTTGGGTGCAGGCATGGGCCCTGCTGTTAAATATAATTTCAAAAATTGTAATCACATGCGGGGCAGAAAAATTGGGCCTTGGGTGTTGGTGGTGCCACAACACTGTAACCCCTCACAGTTACTCTTGTTGGGCGCAGGAACGGGCCCTGCTGTTAAATATTGTTTCAAAAATTGTAATTACATACCCCTGTTAAACAGGTGCAGAAAAATTGGGCCTTGGGTGGTGGTGGTGCCCTAAACTAAAAATATTGTTGGAAGCTAGCATCATCAAGATTGAGGAGGAATAGGATAGGCAGCATAGGCAGTCTTCAAGGGATCCCAGATCCATAGCAAATTCCATCAGTTACATCAGCATCAGGTGCATTATCGCTGCTGTCCAAGGACTGATTCATTTTTATAAATGTGAGCCTATCAACGGAGTCTGATTATGGCTCTCTCTGCAACCACACATGGACAGGCATTTATTCCCATGAGCATTATGCCCCTGCACACATGAGAGCCATCTTCTGAGTTTGTTTCCTGGTTCAGTTCTAATCACCCTTTAAAACTCTTATCCCTTACCTCTCTCCTTCTATAATTACCCTCTGGGCATTTCCCTATCCTGAGCCATTGAACTACCATGTTTATCCCTTTTACGCCTAAGCATATTTCTGACATTTGTTGCTTACAACTTAAAATCCATATTTTTTGCTCGAAAATTACTTAGAACCCACATATATATATATATATATATATATATATATATATATATATATATATATATATATTAGCAGAGACTCTAGAAAATAAAATGGCGATGGTTGCAATATTTCATGTCACACGGTATTTGTGCAGTGGTCTTTTAAACACAATTTTTTGGGGAAAAAATACACCTTCATGAATTTAAAAAAGACTAAACAATAAAGTTAGCCCAATTTTTTTGTATAATGTGAAAGATGATGTTACGCCGAGTAAATAGATACCTAACATGTCATGCTTTGAAATTACGCACACTCATGGAATGGCAACAAACTATTGTACCTAAAAATCTCCATAGGCAACACTTTAAAAAAATTAACAGGTACCAGGTTAGCGTTACAGAAGAAGCTTTTTGCTAGAATTATTGCCTGTGCTCTAACGAGCACGTCGTGATTTGAACACTGTTTACATATGCTGGCACGACTTATGCATGCACTTTCTTTGCTGCGTGAGCACGCGGGGACGGGGGTGCTTTAAAAAAAAATCCTATTTATTTTTTTATTTTTTTATTTTATTACATTGTCCCTTTAAAAAAACATTCTGATCACTTTTCTTGCAGTCACAAGGAATGTAAACATCTCTTGTGACAGTAATAGGTGGTGACAGGTACTCTTTATGGATGGATTGGGGGTCTAAAAGACCTCATATCCCTCCTTTGCACTTAAAAGTATTCAGATCGCCAAAATTGGGCATTCTGAATCTTTTTTTTTTAAATCGGCGCCATTAACAGTTGAGTAAACCGGAAGTGATGTAACGTTGCTTCTGTGTTTTTACATAGGAGACTAAATCTAAGCCGTTTCTGGCTTCCTTCCAGTCTTACCCTAGCCGGCGGGAGTGCTGGTGGGACGGGAGGTCCAGGAAAAGTGTCGGAAGGCAGCGGGAGGGGGGTCCCCTCCCGCTGCTTTAGGATAACAACCGAGCCAATTTTGAGTAGTCTCTACCTTTTTGCTTTTTGGATTAGTTCCCTTAACAGTAATGCATGGAAACCTAAATATGGGAATTACTGGGATTGGTTTACTTGAGTACTTTCCACCCAGGCCAATTCTGACATTTCTCTCCTACGTGTAAAATCATCATTGTTTTTTCTAGAAAAAGACTCAGAAACCCCAAACATTATATATATATATATATATATATATATATATATATATATATATATATATATATATAGGTTTTATTATTTTTTGTTTTTTAGCAGAGACCCTAGCAAATAAAATGGTGATCGCTGCAATTTGTTATGTCGTACGGTATTTGTGCAGCAATTTTTTGAACGCAATTTTTTGGGAAAAAATACACTTTAACCACTTCAGCCTTGGAAGTATACTTTATTTTTAAAAATAAGGAACACATGGTAAACACAGAGACCACAGCCACGAAGTGCACATCAAGGAACAATTCCCAGAATAACAAGTCAGTATCACTCAGGTCATTACATGTATAATTAGGAACATTAAACTGAAGTTCAGCCTATGAACACCGGGAGCTAAGGAGTCTCCGTATCCCGTGTGATTCCCCCTTTGTTTGTTTTTTTTATTTTTTGCATGGTATACACTGTAAACCAAGAACAGAAGAAATTAGAATAGACCCTTATGCCGCGTACACACGGTCGGACTTTCTAGAAAGCTAGGTCCGACGTACTTGCCGCCAGACTTCCGGCGGACTACCGCCGGACTTTCTAAACAGCCGGACTTGCCTACACACGGCCGGACTTTCCGGAATCCGGTCTTCCCGACGGACTTCTGCCGGACTTTCAGAACGAACGGACTTTCCCACACACGGACAAGTCCGTTCATTTTGAACCTAACTTTGGTACGACGGGACTAGAAAAGGAATTCAATCTCGCCGCTTTTTTTGGCGAGATTGAAACCTTGCGAGCCCCGTCGCAGGCCCTTAGGTCTGGTATGGATTATAAAGGGGAACCCCTACGCCGAAAAAACGGCGTGGGGTCCCCCTAAAATCCATACCAGACCCCGATCCGAGCACGCAGCCTGGCCGGTCAGGAAAGGGGGTGGGGACGAGCGAGCGCCCCCCCCCTCCTGAACCGTACCAGGCCGCATGCCCTCAACATGGGGGGTGGGTGCTTTGGGGGAGGGGGGCGCCCTGCGCCCCCCCCCCAAAGCACCTTGTCCCCATGTTGATGAGGACAAGGGCCTCTTCCCGACAACCCTGGCCGTTGGTTGTCGGGGTCTGCGGGCGGGGGCTTATCGGAATCTGGGAGCCCCCTTTAATAAGGGGGCCCCCAGATCCCGGCCCCCACCCTATGTAAATGAGTATGGGGTACATGGTACCCCTACCCATTTACCTAGGTAAAAAGTGTCAGTAATAAAACACAACACAGGTTTTTAAAATAATTTATTAAACAGCTCCGGGGGGGGTCTTCTTCCGTCTTCGGGGGTCCCTCCGGTTCATCTTCTCCCGGCGTCCGGTTGGTTCTTCTCCGCTCTCCGGCCTCTTCTCCCGGTGTCCCAGGTCTTCGGCCGGCCCCTCCGCTATCTTCAGGTAGCTCTATTGCTAGCGGAGGTCCGGACTTCTGGGCTTCTTGGCTTCTTGGCTTCTTGTGTTCTCTTCTCTTCTCTTCTCTGGTCGACCACGCCCCCTAAAACGTCACAGTCCCAGCATGCCCAGGGACTGTGACATCATATGGGGGCGGGGTCTCCGCCTATATAAGTCACAACGCAGCCCTCAGAGACCAGTCCAGCCGGAGAGAGCGTCGTGTCAACATCTGGGGGAAGAGAAGAGAAGAGAACACAAGAAGCCAAGAAGCCCAGAAGTCCGGACCTCCGCTAGCAATAGAGCTACCTGAAGATAGCGGAGGGGCCGGCCGAAGACCTGGGACACCGGGAGAAGAGGCCGGAGAGCGGAGAAGATATATATATATATATATATATATGCCTTTCCCCTAGTAAAAGCACCTCCCATAGTTTAGTAAAACACCAGCTAGCTAACATAGTTATCCCTTTGATCACCCCTGATGTTAACCCCTTTCCCAGCCAGTGTCATTCAAACATTGACAGTACGTATTTTTAGCACTGATTACTAAAGTGTCAGTGTCCTGACTGTCCACCGCAATATCGCAGTCTCTGATCACCTCCATTATTAGTAAAAAAAATAAAATAAAAATATCCCATAGTTGTAGACATCATAACTTTTGTACAAACCAATCAATATATGCTTATTGGGATTTTCTTTTACCTAAAATATGTAGCAGGATACATATTGGTCTAAGTTTTTGAAGAAATTATTTTTTTACATTTTTTTTATTGGATGTGTTGTATAGCAGAAAGTAAAAAAAAAAAAAAGTTTTTTTTCAAAATTGTCGGTCGTTTTTTGTTCATAGACTAATAAAATAAAAACTGCAGAGGTGATCAAATACCACCAAAGGAAAGCTCTATTTGTGGGGAAAAAAGGACATAAATTGCATTTAGGTACAACGTCGCACGACCGCGCAATTGTCAGTTAAAATAACACTGTGCCGTATCGCAAAAAATGGCCTGGTCATTAAGAGGGTTAATCTTCCGGAGGTCAAGTGGTTAATGCATATGCTGCAGGGACCGCACTGATTTAGTGAGCTGGCATATTTCTACGGCCATTTTTACCTCTTTATTAGCAACAAAAACTGTCTTCTCCACTGCGTCCATCCCACTGGATATTGCATGAGATAAAATACCGCAAGGTTTTATGAGACAAATACCACGTATTTTGATGAAATACTGCATGCCTTATTTTAGTAGAGGTTTTTTTGTGAATTGCAAATTTAAAAAAAAAAATGATGAGCTATTTTACCACAAATTTTAAGGAGAAAAATACTACTTTGTGAATGGAGCCCATTATCTAAAACTAGGACAACCTTGAAGAGTAACTCCACTTTTGTTGGGAAAAAATCATTCCCGTTCTGGGTGATCTCTGTACATTGCAAGGAGTATAACAAACTTATGTTATTCTGGAGAAATACTGTAGCTGCTTATTTGTCTGTGTCCATGTGCGAAGTGAATCTGTATGGGAGTGGTTTTATCACTATCAATCAGCTGCTGCACCTGCAGGGCACTAATGAGGAAAGCTGTAGGATCTACATCCCTTGTACAAGTGTTTTCCATTAGGAGCATCTCACCAAAAATACATTTTTGTTGTAGGGGATCCCCAAAATCAGACTTGTATCTTAGTGTAGACTTCTGGGAAAATCAGTGAGCCAATCACACAATTTCTGGGGGGGGTGTTCTGTACACAAATGGTGTACAGAATGCCGCCAGTTAACCATATTGCATTGAATTTTATAGAAATGTACAGATATACAGCTTGTATTTTCTTACCTGTAGACGAATATGGGGAAAATGAAATCTGATGGCTGCACCAGGGGCTCGGCTTCCACAATTCTTTCTGCCAACTTAAACCCTTGGCACCAATCAACCTTCATGTTTAAAGGCATCAAATTTGCTGAAAAAAAAAATAAAAATGTATATTTTAATAGCGTGTAAGACCTACAAGTGCATCTCAAAAAATTACCTGGGCTTCCATAACACCTCAGCAGTGCCACAGGCTGATCACCTCCATGCCACGCCACATTGATGGTGTAATTCATGCAAAAGGAGCCCCGACCAAGTACTAAGTGCACACCATACTGTACATGGACAGACTTTTCACTAAGCCAGCATTTATGTATTTAAAATCCTTTTTTTTTTTTTTTTTTTTTTAATTGGTCTTATGTAATATTCTAATTTTCTATGATACTGCATTTTCAGGTGACACTCGCTGTAAGCCATAATCATCAAAATTAACCACTTAACCACCTCAGTACCGGGCACTTATACACCTTTCTACCCAGACCAATTTTTAGCTTTCAGCGCTGTCGCACTTTGAATGACAATTGCGCAGTCATGCTAAGCTGTACCCAAACTAAATTTTTATCATTTTGTTCCCACAAATAGAGCTTTCTTTTGGTGGTATTTGGTCACCTCTATTTTGAAAAAAATAAAAGTTTTTTTTTTTTTTTTTTATGTTATAAAATGTTGTAAATAAGTAAGTTTTCTCTTTCACTGATGGGCACTGATAAGGAGGCACTGATGAGGTGGCACCAATGAGCGGGCACTGATGGGCACTGACGGGCACCGACGATGGGCACTGATATGCGGCACTGATGGGCACTGGTAGGCGGCACTGATGGGTGGCACTGATATGCAGCACTGATGGGCATTGATAGGCGGCACTGATGGGCACTCATGGGTGGCACAGGTGGGCACTGGTGGGCATTGATGAGCACTGATAGGCGACACTGATGGGCACTGAAAGGCTGCAAAGATGGATACTTATGGGTGGCACTGCTGTGCATTGATGGGCACTGATAGGCGGCACTGCTGGGCACTGATGGGCATTGATACGTGGCACTGATGGGCACTGATACGCGGCACAGATGTGAGGCACTGATGGGCATCCCTGCATTGTGAGTGGGCACTGATTGGCAGCTGCCTGGGCACAGATTTACATATCCCTGGGGGTCTAGGGGGGTCATATCTGGTGGTCCAGTGTGGATGGCCATCCTGGTGGTCCTGGGCAGCATGATGGTGGTCCTGCGCAGGATCCAAGGGGGGGCTGTGCTAATAAACAATCAGCACAGACCCCCCTGTCAGGAGAGCAGCTGATCGGCTCTCCTCTACTCGCGTCTGTCAGACGCGAGTGAGGAAAAGCCGATTACCGGCTCTTCCTGTCTACATTGTGATCAACGTGATTGGACACGGCTGATCACGTGGTAAAGAGTCAGACTGACACACCGCAACAACGATCGTCACGCGCCCCCCCTAGGGCACGCAGCAGCTTAATATCCTTAGGATGTCATATGATGCCCAGTCAGGTTATTGAAACCACTTTGCCAACGTCATTCTGCTATATGGCAGACGGCAAGTGGTTAAGGACCGAGCCTCTTTCTGAGATTTGTTGTTTACAAGTTAAAAAACAAGTTTTTTGCTAGAAAATTACTTAGAACCCCCAAACATTATACATTTTTTTCTAACACCCTAGGGAATAACATGGCGGTCATTGCAATACTTTATGTCACACCGTATTTGCGCAGTGGTCTTACAAGCGCACTTTTTTTGCAAAAATACACTTTTTTGAATTAAAAAAATAAGACAACAGTAAAGTTAGCCCAATTTTTTTTATATTGTGAAAGATAATGTTACGCCGAGTAAATTTATGCCCAACATGTCATGCTTCAGAATTGCACCCGCTCGTGGAATGGCGACAAACTTTTACCCTTAAAAATCTCCATAGGCGACGTTTAAAAAATTCCACAAGTTGCATGTTTTGAGTTAAAGAGGATGTCTAGGGCTGTAATTATTGCTCTTGCTCTACCGAATGCGGTGATACCTCACATGTGTAGTTTGAACACCGTTTTCATATGTGGGCGCTACTCACGTATGTGTTCAGCTCTGCACGCAAGGTCCCCGGGATGGGGCGCGTTTACATTTTTTTTTCATATTGATTTTACCTTTTATTTTTTATTTTTACACTGTTTTTTAAAAAATAAAAATTGTCACTTTTATTCCTATTACAAGGAATGTAAACATCCCTTGTAATAGAAAAAAGCATGACAGGTCCTCTTAAATATGAGATCTGAGGTCAAAAAGACCTCAAATCTCATATTTACACTAAAATTCAATAAAAAAAATGTAATTTAAAAAAATTATTTAAAAAAAAAAGGCCCTTTAAGAGCTGTGGGCGGAAGTGGGGGTCATCTTCCCCTCACTCATCTCTATGCCCAGCTCCTGATAGGACGCGATCGCCTCTGCCGCTGCCGGCGGCTCTGGTAAGCGGCAGAAGGCACCGGATCGCGGCTGGAGGGGGGCGGGACCCTCTCCCACCACCGATAAAAGTGATCTCGCGGTGAATCCGCCGCAGAGACCACTTTTACCTTGTAGCGGACCGCCCGCTGAAGACGAGGATACTGGGGTTATGGCAGCTAGCTGCTACCATAACAACGATATCCTCCTTCAAACAGCCACCGTACAATGACCGCGGGTGGTCCGTAAGTGGTTAAAAGAAAGAAATGCTTGAAATATATCACTCTGTGTGTAACACATCTATATAAAATATATGTTTCACTTTTTGAACTGAATTACTGAAATAAATTAACTTTTTGATGATATTCAATTTTTTTAGATGCACCTGTTTATACTGTACCTGGATGTAGCTAAATATACTGATATGAATTGGTAAAGAAAAGTTAAATATATTGATTTGATATACAGGACACCTAAGGGGTGGCTTTACTGTCTGGCATATGGAATTTAAACATATAACATACTATTTGGGTAAAACTACTATCACCGTATTACTACGGATGAGGGTTGGGTTTGATTTCGGGAGAATTTCTAAAGTTCATCAATTGCAAACATTTGGAGGTTCACCACCAAAAGTTAAGAACAAACTATAATATAGTACATGGCCTTTTCCCTGGTCAGATGAGTCGCAGGAGCCAATAATTTGAAGGAATGGATAACCCCGCCTCCTTTCTATAAAAGGGTGGTCTTACAGAAGCCACACTTTCAGCATGTGTTGGAGCTTCTTTATTAACCACTTGCCGACCAGCGCGCGACGATGTACGTCGGCACAATGACACGGCTGCGCATATGGGCGTACAGGTACGTCCCCTTTAAATCGTGGCTTAGTGGGCGCACGCTCGCCGCGTGCTCCATGACCGTGCCCGCAGGACCCACGGAGGTACAGAACAGGGAGCTGCCTATGTAAACAAGGCATTTCCCTGTTCTGCCTAGTGACAGGACAGGGATCTACTGCTCCCTGTCATCGGGAGCAGTGATCACTGTCATGTCACAGTAAGCCCCACCCCCCCAGAGGTAGATTCACTCCCTAGGACACTTAACCCCTTCATCGCCCACTAGTGATTAACCTCTTCCCTGCCAGTGTCATTTACATAGTAATCAGTGGCTATTTGTAGCACTGATCGCTGTATAAATGACAATGGTATCAAAATAGTGTCAAAAGTGTCTGATGTGTCACAGTCACGATAAAAATCGCAGATCACCGCCATTATTAATGAAAAAAATATATATTAAAAAAATGCCATAAAACTATTTTGTAGAAGCTATACCTTTTGCGCAAACCAATCAATATACGCTTATTGAGATTTATTTTTACCAAAAATATGTAGAAGAATACATATCGGCCTAAACTGAGGAAACCATTTTTTTTTAAATATATTTTTTGGGGATATTTATTATAGTAAAAAGTAAAAAATGTTGCCTTTTTTTTCAAAATTGTCTCTTTTTTTTTGTTTATAGCACAAAAATCAAATACCACCAAAAGAAAGCTCTATTTGTGGGAAAAAAAGGACATCAAGTTTGTTTGGGTGCCACGTCGCACGGCCGTGCAAATGTCAGGTAAAGCGATGCAGTGCCGAATCGCAAAAAGTGTTCTGGTCAGGAAGGGGGTAAATCCTTCTGGGGCTGAAGTGGTTAAATGTTTTTTATTTTTTTTTATTTTAGCATTGGTAGATGTCCTTCATAGCAATGCCTGGCTTCCTATACCTTTTGTTTGACAATATCTTGCTTAGTAGCCCTACAAATGACCAGACTTGAATAACAAGATTCCTCCTCCATAGACTTTATTGGGTTTGCTACAAAGTCTGTAAATTTCAAGCAGGAATAAGAATGTGAAAGCCTGTGAATCAAACTCGGGCAGATTCTCTCAACATTACAACCATAGGCGTGCCCAGGGTGTGTGCTTGGGTACACCCTAATCACTGCGTGCGGCGCAGATTCCCCCTGCTGATATTTCACCAATGTCCCCACAATGGGGCTCCTAAAAAATTGTTTTAAATAATATTTAAAAAAAAATTGTAAAAAGATAATACAAAAAAACTAATAAAAAAAAACAAAAAACTACTGACACCGTCTACTGCCCAGCTGAAACCAACCTCTGCCCTACTGACAAGTCCACAAGTCCACTGCTCTACTGTTTTTTACATTTATTTATGAGTGTGTGTGTATATATATATATATATATATATATATATATATATATATATATATATATATATATATATATATATATAATATATATATATATATATATACAGTATATATTTATATTTATTACACATGCATACATATATACATACATAAACACACATGCACGCATATTTGAGCTTTGGGGTGTACACCCTAATGCAATAGGCTGCGCACACCTGTGATTACAACTATAGTGTATTCATATTTATTTATTATGTTCATCGATTCCATCTAGTCACATATTGCGGTATTCCCTTAATTCACACTATATTTATGATTGAAGAACATCCAACCTGGAGAAGAAATAGTCAAGTAACATTGGATTTTGCCCCCATTCATGTAGAACGAATGTACACGCAGTCTTTCAGGATGAATAGCTCTGCAAATTGTTTTTAGAAATACACCCCTATGTGTCACACTTACCGAGCTGGGCAAATATCTCTCCTTTCTCATGGCTGCGCATAACGGCACACCCGCGATTGTCCACCAGGATGATGTTTTCCGTCAGCTGGTAGGTCAACCGGTCCATGGTGTTTCCCCCGTACGATCCTGACGCTTTCGTATAGTTGTTGTAGGCTGAGTTATTCCAGGCAATCTTACAGGTGTTAATGAACGAGGACTTGCCATGCCCGATATATCCAAAGACCTGTAACAGGAGCCTCTGGAAGCCCTGGTTACCCAGTTTACAGTTATGGAAGCTAAAGTTTTGGACAAACTGCCTGGGATCAGTCGCTGAGATTGAGACCTGGGGCTTTGGCTTCGATAATGGTGCCTGGATTTTGGCTATATTTCCAGACATGACACGGGAAGGAAAACGCCTCCTTCTAACCCTGACTACGCTAAAATCACTGAATACTCGTCTCTGCTCTGATCATATATCTAAAGTATTCCTAGAGTAGAAATTTCCTTGTATGAACCCCCGCCCTGGTCAATGTGCAAGATTTACTGCAAGAAATTTGTTTCACTCTCTATATCCTTATTGCCTCCTATCAGTCGCTACATAAAAGACTCTCTTCATGGTTCCATCACTAATTGGGTTGCTCAGATCATGCCTGGGGGCAGAACTATTTTTAGCGCCGCTTTACCGTTGTTTTAGCGGCGCTATTCAGCCGCTAGCGTGCCGGTTTTAACCCCCGCTAGCGGCCGAAAAAGGGTTAAAACCATTAGCAAAACGCCACTGCAGCATCGCTATGCCAGCGCTATAGACGAGCTGCCCCATTGATTTCAATGGGCAGGAGCGGTGAAGGAGCTGTATACACACCACTCATTCACCTCTTCAAAGATGCTGCTAGCAGGACTTTTTTTACCATCCTGCTAGCGCACCGCTCCAGTGTGAAAGCCCTCGGGGCTTTCACACTGGAGAGACAGCAGCGGCTGTTTCAGGGCGCTTTGCAGGCGCTATTTTGAGCGCTGTAGCGGCAGCAAAGCACCCCAGTGTGAAAGGGGTCTTATCAACAAAGCCTGCGGAATGCCCAGGAAAAAGCTCGCAGACAGCCCAATGAACCTGTCTAACAGTATGCGTTAAAAACAGGGGTTTAGTCCGCACGCATTTGCAAACACATGCATAAGCCACAGAGCCTCATCACGACACCCTGGTATCTGTGGTCCTAACACTAAATTATGAGTGTCCCCACAGTGGAGGCACATGCATTCTGATGGATAAATGAGGGCAGGTAGACTGAAGGGGAGCCCATCCCTCCTTAAAGGTACAGGAGCACACCAAACACCCATCAAGTAGCACAAATGGCTGCAAAGGTGTTGGTGCATTGCTGGACCAATACAAACACCAACGTGATAACGAAAAAACTTGCCACTGCCCTCATCTATTGCTGGCTATCACAGTAAGTGGCATTGGAATGCTAAAACAGGTAACAACAAGGCCCGGGGAATGCCCAGGAAAAAACCCAAGCCTACTTAAAAACCATCTCGCAGACCACCAAATTAACCTGTCTAAAGCCGTGTACACATGAGGGGAATGTCTGACAGAAAAAGTCGACGGAATCTTTTCATCGTATATTCCGATCATGTGTATGCCTCATCGGACTTTTTTTTTTGAAAATTCTGACAGACCTAGAAATAGAACATGTTCTAAATATTTCCGATGGAACCAATTCCTATCGGGAAAACTGCTCGTCTGCATGCTGTTCCAGCGGACCAAAAACTAAGCATTCTCTGAAGCAAGTACGAGACGGAATCTATTGGCTACTGGCTATTGAACTTCCTTTTTCTAGTCCCGTTGTACGTGTTGTAAGTCACCACGTTCTGGACGGTCGGACTTTGGCCGGACTTTGGTTTGACCGTGTGTAGGCAAGACTGCTTGAATGGAATTCTGTCGAAGTTCTGTCGGAGAAACCTTTTGAGTTTTTTCTGACAGCAAAACCGGTTGTGTGTACAGGGCATAACAGTGCGTTAAAAACAAAGGTTTAGTCCGCGCGCATTTTACCAGGGTGCCGTGACGTGGCTCTGTGGCTTACACATGCATTTGCAGATGCGTGCGGACTAAACCCCTGTTTTTAATGCATACTGTTAGACAGGTTCATTCGGTTGTCTGAGAGCCAGTTGGTAAGTAGGCTTGGGTTTTTTCCTGGGCATTCACCAGGCTTTGTTGTTTGTTGTTACCTATTGTAGCCTTCCAATCCCCTGCTTTCATCAGCATGGAAAATTCTGGGAAATACCATTTGCTCATTAGATATACATATGTGATATTGTATATGCCAAGTGATGGCTATGTGCAGCGTTGTGTGGCAGCAGTAATGACACTGAGGCCCAGCATGCAGTAAATATAGTACTATAGAACTTGCAGAACAATCAACAGTCAACAACCCAGAGGGGAGAACGCCTGTCCGGGAACTCACAGCCAATGCAGCAGAGGAGAGCAGTAGTAGGCCCAAGTGGAAGACAGTGTCTGGAGAGGGAGGTAGAGTGTGGCGTGGCCGGTCCAACACAAGAGGGAGCTTGTGAAAGTATAGATGTAGGCCCTACGCTTTCCCTATTCCTCTGGAACCTCTCTCTACCCACTTGTGTTTTCCCTGACAGACGGGGTATTTCTCCTTGCACTAGCCACTTTGCAAATGTATGCTATTTTCAAAATTGCCGCTCTATTTTTTTTATAGCGCAAAAAATAAAAAACGCAGAGGTGATCAAATACCACCAAAAGAAAGCTCTATTTGTGGGGAAAAGAGGATGTCAATTTTGTTTGGGTACAGCGTCGCATGACCACGCAATTGTCAGTTAAAGCGACACAGTGCGGAATCGCAAAAAGTGCTGTGGTCTTTGGGCAGCAAAATGGTCCGGGGCTGAAGTGGTTAAAAAGCCTATGCTTGACCCAAGATGGCCACCAGAGTCACCTGGATGCAGTGTAGCCAACCAGAAAGCTGCTCCAGGGACCAAAGAAATCATAGAGAAACCAAGTTTCACTTGACTTCTTCGCCAGCTGCTGCGGCGCTCTGGACAAGTGCCACCTACAGGGGAGAAAGCAGACTGCACCTGCCTACACATTGGTGGCTTGAATGATATACATTATAATGGTCTATTGATCAATTTTTAGATACATATAAATAAAAGCTTAAGAAAAATTTAATGATAATGGATGCCTTTTTCATACGAGGGCACTCTAAAAGCTCCATGTACTTTTGTTTAATAACCTTTGTACTGTGAGGGATGGTGGTGCCGATGGGCACAACTTCAGCAAACTGCACTGGTATTCTGAAAAGTAGGGATGAGAGAAATTCAGAGGTTTCAGTACATTGATAGTTTGGCAGAACTGAGATCATTGAGAAGATGATTCGCCAAACACGGTCAATTGCATTGAAATCAATAGGAAAGGAAACATTGGTGGCTTTTGGAGTTTTTTTTTAACAAGTTCTGGACCGCCCACTGCATATATACTGTGGCAGGGAGGCCCAGCTGTGCAAAATCACTTACAGGTACGTGATTTTTTGCACGAGATCCAGGGGGGGTGCACGTGCACCGCCGGAGCACCGCTCCCGCTGTGATTGGACACAGTGGGAGCCAATCAGCGGGTCCGGCCGCCGTGACCCACTGATTGTTCTGTGGCAAGACGGAGCAACAGGGTGCCGATGTAAACAAGGCAAACCACTAGACATGTGCACTGCCAAAAAATTTGTTTGTTTTCGTTTCGTTCATTTTTTTTTTTTTCGTTTTTCGGGTCATTCCTTATGATCACAATTAGTAAATTCATACATTCACACATTCACACATTCGTACATTTGTACATTTTTAAATAGGTAAATTCGTACATTCGTACATTCACACATTCGTACATTTTTAAATACGTGAATTTGTAAATTTGTACATTCGTAAATTAGAAAATTTGTACATTCGTACATTTGTTAATATGTAAATTTGTAAATTCGTACGTTTGTACATTTGTAAATTAGAAAATGTGTTCATTCCTAAATTTGTAAATACATAAATTTGTAAATTCGTACATTCATGAATTTAAAAATTCAGAAATGTGGAAATTCAAAATTTGAAAATCCGAAAACCCGAAAACTGGAAAATATGAACTAGTAACTATTAAATCATAGGTATTATAATTTCCTTTCAAATTTGGCTGTTAGTGAACATAACAAATACGAATTTATCCAAAGTTATGAATTATCCGAAATAACGAATGCATCTAAACAAATAGAACGGACAAATTGAACGAACAAATTAATAACAAATAATAATAATAAAACGTTTTTTACTATTATTATTGTTATTTATTATTATGAATTCATTACGTTTCATTCAATTGGATGCGGCATTCGTTATTTTGGATATTTTGTAACTTCGGATAAATTTGTATTTGTTATGTTCACTGACAGCCAAATTTGAAAGGAAATTCCAATACCTATAAATTAATAGTTAGTAATAGTTAAGTTATTATTAGTTAATTTCTTTTTCAGATTTTCGAAATTCCGAACTTACTAATTTACTAATTAATGAATTTACGAATGTAAGAATTTATAAATTTACAAATGTACAAATTTACAAATGTACTAATGTGCGAATTTGCGAATGTACGAATTTATAAATTTACAAATGTACAATTTTTATGAATGTACGAATTGACAAATGTACTAATGTACAAATTTACGAATGTACGAATTGACAAATGTACTAATGTACGAATTTACGAATGTACGAATTTATGAATTTACTAATGTACGAATTTATGAATTTATTAATGTACGAATTTATGAATGTACGAATGTACAAATTTATGAATTTATTAATGTACGAATTTATGAATGTACGAATGTACGAATTTATGAATTTATTAATGTATGAATTTATGAATGTACGAATGTACGAATTTATGAATTTATTAATGTACGAATTTATGAATGTACAAATGTACGAATCTATGAATGTATGAATGTACAAATTTATGAATGTATGAATTTATGAATTTACGAATGTGCGAATCTATGAATGTACGAATGTATGAATGTACGAATCTATGAATGTACGAATCTATGCATGTACGAATGTACGAATTTATGAATGTACAAATGTACAAATCTATGAATGTATGAATGTACGAATTTATGAATGTACGAATTTATGAATATACAAATCTATGAAAGTATCAATGTACGAATTTATGAATGTACAAATTTATGAATGTACAAATTTATGAATGTACAAATCTATGAAAGTACAAATCTATGAAAGTATGAATGTACGAATTTATGAATGTACGAATTTATGAATGTATGAATTTACGAATGTGCAAATGTACGAATTTATGAATTTACAAATTTATGAATTTACAAATGTACGAATTTATGAATATACAAATTTATGAATTTACAAATGTACGAATTTATGAATATACGAATTTATGAATGTACGAATGTGCGAATGTAGGAATTTATAAATGTACAAATTTATGAATGTACGAATGTGCGAGTGTAGGAATTTATGAATGTACAAATTTATGAATGTACGAATGTGCGAATGTACGAATGTACAAATTTATGAATGTACGAATGTGCAAATGTACGAATGTACGAATTTACGAATGTACGAATTTATGAATGTGCGAATTTACAATTTTTCACGACAACTAAAAATAAGAATTAATGAACATCTTACAAATATCAAAAATGATTACCCTAACCATAGTGTCTCCAGACACTTCAAACTGTCATAACAGTGACCCTTTACTGTGTATGTTCTATGGAATTGATAAAATCTCAAAAACCTGGAGGGGTACCCATATGAAAAGGGCTGTATCTCAAAATGAAACATATTGGCTCTATAAATTACAGACCATGCAACCACATGGAATGAATATAGATCTAGATTTAAACTGCTTTTTGACTAACGACTAGTCCCAAGGACACGTACTAATGGTATTCATACCACAGATATTAATCACTTTTTTTTGTTATATTTCTATCTGGTAACTACACTAATTTAATTATATGACCTAATAATCTAGTTTATATACAAAACATTACAACTTTTGATATGGAGCCAAGGATGTTTCTTCTTTTTTAACAAATTTTCCTTTTTTCCTTTTTCTAATTTTTATTTCTATTTCAATTTAAATGTAAGAGACTACTGTACCTTGCTATAACTATTTAGTAATGTATATCCATCATGGTAATGTAAACCGAGACTGTGGCTGCACAGTACTACAGGGTCCAATTACCCATCATTTCAATTAAGATTACCCATATCTCTATATATTTTTACTTATATTTTTATAATTTTTTAATATTTTTTATTATATCTTTATTATATTTTTATTGGTTTAATAATCCTTTTTCTGAGTATTGAATTCTCAATCATTATCCGCAATAAGGATAATTCTTGTCACTATTTGGATTAACCACTAGGGGGAACAGCATTTAACAAAGGGAATTATTGCCAGTTTTTACTAGCGAATAATTCTTCCAGTTGTAGCGACTATTAGGTCCACCTGGTTATGAGCCACCAGGGGCAGCAAACTTTTTTATCTATTACCATTCAATTTACCAACTCTGATACCAATCTTACCCTGACAAACAAGCAGCCCCGGTGCCGGGTAGGCACCCACAAATGTAAGTGGCCATTTGGCTTTTTAATATTATCTTAGCATTTTAATAAAAGGTTTTACACTATGGAGACTTTGTTTGTTTCCCATATATCCCTTGCTTGAACGATTGGGATCGGAGGGGTTCATGCCTAATCACCATCCAGCTATCCAGCCATCCATGTGAGCAGGCACTATCCTGCAAAAGCGCTAGTGACTCTCTTTTTAAATAAAGGGGTCATTGGTATCTGGTAAGCAGATATCCATTTCTACAAGGTGTATTTTCTTCTGTCTTTTGGTGAAGGAACTTTTATATCTATCAACAGCAAGGAACTGTCACATCTTGGAAGATTCACTTTATTGTAGAATTTATTTTTCACTGTTAACTATCACTAGTACACTATTGCATTGTTACCATTGTGTTGGTTTCTATGTATTATGGGTTAATTCCACTGTTATTATTTATATAAATCTATGTTCCTTTTTCCTCAGTACACAAGGTACACATTAAACACAATTTACATTTGTTGCACTTCAATAATTTATTTTTAATATTTTTGAATAATCATTAGCGCCCCCTATCTATATATATATTTACCATCTGATCATTTATGTTCAAACTGGGGAGCAGCTTGGGTTATGTGTATTTATTCAATTTTTTTATTTTTTATTTGGAGTTTTTCACCACCTAAACACATTCATATTTTCACAATTTTTTTATTCACATTTTTAACTATTGTCACCATTGGCGCGGAGTTAGCTTTTTCTACTAGTGTACAGTTATACCTTGAATTGCGAGTAACGCGGTTAACGAGCGCTTCGCAATACGAGCTATTTTTTTTTTTTAACCTGACTCGGTTTGCGAGCGGTGTCTCGCAAAAGGAGCAGGATTCAAGCCTCTGCAGTGTGCAGTACCGCATTTGGCTAGAGGTGCGGGGGCACCAGTGACACTCAGAGCCGTTTTGAGCCGCTTGAAGCTGCTTAGATGCACTCGAAAACACTTGGAAATACTGAATAGTGTTTTCCGAGCCTTTCTGAGGGTTTCCGAGTGCATCTGAGTGGTCTCCGAGTATTTTCGAATCTCTCCAGCACCCCCCCACCTCTGGCCACATGCGGTATTGCATACAGTAGAAGTCCATGTGGAACAAATTATCTTCATTTCAATTTACTTCTATGGGGAAACTCACTTTGATATGCGAGCGCTTTGGATTACAAACATTCTCCTGGAACGGATTAAGCTCGTACTCCAAGGTTCCACTGTATATAGGATGTAAACTCAGATTTTATTAAACCATATCCCTTTAAGCCCCTTACACTTTTGGCACAATCTGACCACACCCACCACATGGCATTCCGCTCTTCTGGGGTGCCCCATATCTTTAACAATCCTAGCAATGCCCTATGTTCTCCAATTTGATCTGCATGCACCTATCAAGGTTTTAGAAGAAATAAAACTCTAATGCCGCATACATACGAGCGGATTTCTCATCGGAAAAAGATATGACGGCTTTTCCGATGGGATTCCGCTCAAGTCTGCCTTGCATACACACGGTCACGCAAAAGTTCGCTGAACTTTCGACCGTCAAGAACGTTGTGACGTACAACACTACGACGAGCCGAGAAAATGAAGTTCAATGCTTCCGAGCATGCGTTGAATTGTTTCCGAGCATGCGTAGGAATTTTGCGCATCAAAACTGCCACAGACAATCACATTTTTGGATAGGAATCTTTTGCTGGCTGGAATTCGGGCAGCAAAAGTCTGATGGAGCATACACAAGGTCGCATTTTCCAACGAAAAACTCTCATCGGTCTTTTGCGGGCCTAAATTCCGATCGTGTGTACGCGGCATTACAGATAACATTGTTTTATTTTATTCCACATCATTTCACCATTATACACGGCTTCAAATGTATACTAAATATTTTCATTTCATATTTGCATCTACAGTAAATTGTGAGCATAATTTAAAGTTGAAGAAACAAATTAATTCAGCATTGGGTTATTTTTATTTTGTTAAATGTATTTTTTAAATCAAACAAGTGTAAGTACCTGCATTTCACTTAAAATCAGCCTCTTGGAAGTCTTGTACAGAAACACTCAGACTAGGAGAGGAAGGGGCAGGATTGAAACTCAATCAAGGGTGTTGGATACAAATATGTTCACTAGGAGCATACTGATAGCAGGAGAGATTAGAGAGTGAGCAGAGAGATGACTTCATCAGTCTGCTCCTGCTCTTTCACTGTCCCTTCAGCAAGCTGCAGGGGGGTTGGATTTTTTGCCCTGGGCTCTAGATGACCTTGTCCCAGTGCTGGTGATAATCATTAAAAAGTCATCCTTGATCCCAAGGCACCGACTTTGCCAAGGCTGAGATGATGTCATCAGCCTGCTGCCGGCAGGGGGAAGAATTTCCTCAGTCTCCCCTCCCGCAGTGATCAGACTGGAGCATTGTAACTTTGTGGCAATTCACAGGCTGTATCAGGGGCTGATCTGTTAGATATTTGTGAACACAGCCTCCAATTGCACAAACACCAGGATTTGCACAATTGTGTCATCTCTGAGCCAGCATCCAGTGACCCTGGTTGATGCTTGAACAAAGATGAGCTTGTCCTTCCGGAGAAAAAAAAGCAGGCAGGCAATGTCGGGGGGGGGGGGGGTCCTGTAATCTCTGTGAGAGGTAATACATACCTGGAATGTTACACTGAAGGTTGGGACCCTTTCAGAAGTGAGTACAAGCACAGATATGGTTATTTTTATGTCCAGATTTATAATAGAGCAAAATAATAATATTATGTATCACTTCAATGTTTTTATTGATTACTTTTAACCACTTCAGCTCCGGAAGGATTTACCCCCCCCCCTCCTGACCAGGCCATTTTTCTGCAATTCGGCACTGCAACGTTTTAACTGACAATTGCGCGGTCGTGCAATGTTGTACCCAAATAAAATTTATGTCATTTTTTTCCTACAAATAGAGATTTCTTTTGGTGGTATTTGATCACCTCTGCAGTTTATATTTTATTAGGCTATGAACAAAAAACGACCGACAATTTTGAAAAAAAAAAATACAATATATTTTTAACTTTCTGCTATAAAACGTATCCGAAAAAAATTAAAACATGTAATTTCTTCATAAATCTAGGCCAATATGCATTCTGTTAAATATTTTTGGTAAAAAAAAAAAATAATCCAATAAGCGTATATTGACGCAAAAGTTATAGTGTCTGCAAACTATATAAATATACTGGAATTTTTATTTATTTATTTTACTAATAATGGTGGTGATCAGTGACTTAATATTGCGGCGGACAAATCGGACACTAACTGACACTTTGTGGGAACCAGTGACACTATTACAGTGATCGGTGCTAAAAATATTAACTGTCACAGTACTAATGACACTGGCTAGGAAGGTGTTAACATTTGGGGCCATCAAAGGGTTAAATGTGTGCCTAGCCAGTGTTTGTGTGAGTGCAGTGTGTTGCTTTTACTAAGAGATGTGCTGGATTGTAATCCCTTTGCAGATAAAGAAAATCCATTACTAGATTACATTTCTACATCTAGAATGCAGGGGGTAGACATTTGCACTGCAAAAAAATTTGTACGTTTTCGTTTCTTTTTTTTGTTTTGTTTTTCAGATCATTCGTTATGATCGCAGTTAGTAAATTCCTACATTAGTAAATTCATACATTCGTAAATTCGTACATTCATAAATTCGTACATTCGTAAATTCGTACATTAGAAAATTCGGAAATTTGGAAATTGGAAATTCGAAAAAACGAAAACCCGAAAATTAGAAAATCTGAAATGGTAACTAACTATTAAATTATAGGTATTGTAATTTCCTTTCAAATTTGGCTTCGTATATTCGTAAATTCGTAGATTTGTACATTCGTAAATTCGTACAATTGTACATTCGTACATTCGGAAATTTGTAAATTCGTACATTTGTAAATTCGTACATCGTAAATTCGGAAATTCGTACATTTGTACATTTGGAAACTCATACATTCGGAAATTCGTACATTCGAACATTTGGAAATTCATACATTCGGAAATTTGTACATTCGTACATTAGAAAATTCAGAAATTTGGAAATTGGAAATTCGAAAAAACGAAAACCCGAAAATTAGAAAATCTGAAATGGTAACTAACTATTAAATTATAGGTATTGTAATTTCCTTTCAAATTTGGCTTCGTATATTCGTAAATTCGTAGATTTGTACATTCGTAAATTCGTACAATTGTACATTCGTACATTCGGAAATTTGTAAATTCGTACATTTGTAAATTCGTACATCGTAAATTCGGAAATTCGTACATTTGTACATTTGGAAACTCATACATTCGGAAATTCGTACATTCGAACATTTGGAAATTCATACATTCGGAAATTTGTACATTCGTACATTAGAAAATTCAGAAATTTGGAAATTGGAAATTCGAAAAAACGAAAACCCGAAAATTAGAAAATCTGAAATGGTAACTAACTATTAAATTATAGGTATTGTAATTTCCTTTCAAATTTGGCTTCGTATATTCGTAAATTCGTAGATTTGTATATTCGTAAATTCGTAGATTTGTACATTCGTAAATTCGTACAATTGTACATTCGTACATTCGGAAATTTGTAAATTCGTACATTTGTAAATTCGTACATCGTAAATTCGGAAATTCGTACATTTGTACATTTGGAAACTCATACATTCGGAAATTCGTACATTCGAACATTTGGAAATTCGTACATTCGGAAATTTGTACATTCGTACATTAGAAAATTCAGAAATTTGGAAATTGGAAATTCGAAAAAACGAAAACCCGAAAATTAGAAAATCTGAAATGGTAACTAACTATTAAATTATAGGTATTGTAATTTCCTTTCAAATTTGGCTTCGTATATTCGTAAATTCGTAGATTTGTACATTCGTAAATTCGTAGATTTGTACATTCGTAAATTCGTACAATTGTACATTCGTACATTCAGAAATTTGTAAATTCGTACATTTGTAAATTCGTACATCGTAAATTCGGAAATTCATACATTTGTACATTTGGAAATTCATACATTCGGAAATTCGTACATTCGAACATTTGGAAATTCGTACATTCGGAAATTTGTACATTCGTACATTAGAAAATTCAGAAATTTGGAAATTGGAAATTCGAAAAACCGAAAACCCGAAAATTAGAAAATCTGAAATAGTAACTCTAACTATTAAATTATAGGTATTGTAATTTCCTTTCAAATTTGGCTTCGTACATTCGTAAATGCGTAGATTCGTACATTTGTACATTCATATAATTCAGAAATTGTAAATTCTTAAATTCGTACATTCGTAAATTCGTACATTTGTACATTCGTAAATTCAGAAATTTGTAAATTCTTAAATTCGTACATTCGTAAATTCATACATTTGAACATTCGTAAATTCAGAAATTTGTAAATTCGTACATTCATAAATTCGTAAATTCGTACATTTGTAAATTCGTACATTTGTAAATTCGTAAATTCGCACATTAGAAAATTTGGAAAATTTGGAAATTGGAAATTCGAAAAACCGAAAACCCAAAAATGAGAAAATCTGCAATAGTAACTATTTCTTAAATTATAGCTATTGTAATTTCTTTCAAATTTGGCTGTTAGTGAATGTAACAAATACAAATTTATCCAAAGTTAGGAATTATCCAAAATAACGAATGCCGCATCTAAACAAATGGAACAGCACAAATTAATAATAAATAATAAAAAAAATTGTTATTATTATCATTTATTATTATTAATTAATTACGTTCCATTCGTTTGGATACGGCATTCGTTATTTTGGGTAATTTGTAACTTTGGATAAATTTGTATTCGTTACGTTCACTAACAGCCAAATTTGAAAGAAATTACAATAGCTATAATTTAAGAAATAGTTACTATTGCAGATTTTCTAATTTTTGGGTTTTCGGTTTTTCGAATTTCCAATTTCCAAATTTTCCAAATTTTCTAATGTGCGAATTTACGAATTTACAAATGTACGAATTTACAAATGTACGAATTTACGAATTTATGAATGTACGAATTTACAAAATTTACTAACAGTCAAATTTGAAAGGAAATTACAATACCTATAATTTAATAGTTAGTAATAGTTAAGTTATTATTAGTTAATTATTATTTCAGATTTCCGAATTTACAAATTTACAAATCTATGGATTTACTAATTTACTAATTTACGAATGTACGAATGTACGAATTTACAAATATTCGAATATTCAAATTTACGAATGTACGAATTTACAAATATTCGAATATTCAAATTTACGAATATTCTGAATTTTTTTTTTGTTAATTCGGATATTTCCGAATTAAGGAATTTGTTGAAATTCGCTCAAAAACAACGAAACGAATTGCACATGTCTAGCAGGGGGAATTGGTCAAACCTGCAGCCTGTGAGACCCAGAAGAGCCCAAAGCAATCAACAGCTGCACCAATGATTACAAAGGGAACAGAAAGAACTAAATTTACCAAACATCTTAGTAGCCTATCTGGGAGGGTGCTACATCTATCGCAACTAACTGCCTATAAAGTTTTATATGGTTAAAAGGACAAAAAGTTGTCTAGTTGTGATAAGTAAAATTTGGACTTTTACCTTCATTGATTTGTTGGCAAAAATCAATACATTTCACCAAAATTTTGAGCTAAGCTGTCTGCATGGTGTCATTTGATCAACCTAAAATGTTACTGCAAAATCTATTTCTGTGAAATCACTGCTCTCCCTATTGTATAACAAACACATACTGTATATTGGAGTTTCATGGCAAAGTTCTACCATGGAACTCAAAAATGGC
Source organism: Lithobates clamitans (assembly GCA_037952925.1). Taxonomy (NCBI): domain Eukaryota; kingdom Metazoa; phylum Chordata; class Amphibia; order Anura; family Ranidae; genus Lithobates; species Lithobates clamitans. Next base: position 150,810 of record JBBGZY010001850.1, on the reverse strand, counting down.
AGCGCTCCATTTTCTGAGCAGTAGACTCAGATTCCTAAACTTTCCAGCAAAGCCTTCTTTGGGACAACAAGTTGCTATCATATTAATGGACTGGGGAGTGGGGACATAGTAGTTAGGATTGCACCCAACCAAGAAAACCATTTCTGTTTTGAGAATCCTTGCTTACATCTGATCAATAGAAAAATTGGTGTGTGCTCCATGCCAAATAATAAACGCTCAGAAAACTAAAATGTATTAAAGATATAAAGCTGCTCCCCAAAATGGGTATAGTGATACTCAAAAGGCAATTGGGTGATGTGTAGAGGACGCTGTGTGATAATGACTTCTAGTAAATGAATCTATAAAGCAATACTCAGATATAAAAATAAATAAACATGTATACATATAATGTGCAAATTAATAAAATTAAGTACACAAAATAGCTAGATATTGTAACCATATAAGGAAACATATGTTAAACATAAAACAGTGCATTGACAAAGCACTGAAGGGCATAGGAGGGGTGTATCACTTTAATTTTATGGCTGTGTGTGGCGCCTTGCTTCCACCTCCGTGGTTGGCATGGGTTCCAGCAACCGGTAAGACATCCAGAGGGACCGGAAGTGACATGGAATAGCGTCAAAGAGGCGGTACCTGGTTACGCTATTCCACGTCACTTCCGGTCCCTCTGGCTGTCTTTCCGGTTGGTGAAATGCACGCCAACCACGGAAGTGGAAGCAAGGCACCACACACAGCCATAAAATAAAAGTGATACCCCCCTCCTATGCCCTTCAGTGCTTTGTCAATGCACTGTTTTATGTTTAACATTTGTTTCTTTTTATGGTTACAATATCTAGCTATTTTGTGTACTACATGGCCACCTAGTGGCAATTCCCCTCCGTATTTTTCTAGGTTCTGCCTTTTTGATGTTTTTGAATCTGACTTTTTAGATGTAAGGTGCTTCCTTCATTACTGTACTTTCTTCTTTCCTCTCTTTCTTTCTAGTTCTTTTCCCTTTTTTTTCATTCTGTGAGTGGTCTTGGAGGCCATATTTATATCTATTTTTACATTTTCTTTCTTTGCCACAATGGCGGATAGAAGATTTATAACCATGTCCTCATTCAACAGTTGGGGGTTTAATACACCTGAGAAGCGGAACCAAATTTGGTACCATTTTCACAAAGCTAGGACTAAACTATTATTCCTACAAGAAGCACATTTTCGTTCCAATTATATCCCTGCTTTGCACAATAAATATTACAATACTTAGTTTCACTGTCCTAATCCACATGCTAAGACCAAAGGGGTACCTATTGCTTTTCACAAATCTTTCACTCCGGATGTTTTGGACTCTCTCATAGATTGTACAGGTCATTTTATTTTTTCAAACTGAGATATCTAGCTTGTTTTTCCATGGCCAATATTTAGGTGCCCAATCAAGATCAGGGCCTTTTCCTCTCGGCGGTCCTTTCCAAATTGGTGGCTTTTGGGAGGCCCCTTTTTCATTGTTGGTAACCCTTCAATGTCTCCCAATTCCTTATCTGTCGCTCATACCTCCTATAGTTGCATAGACTACTTTTTTTGTCTCTCAATCACTATTGGACTCTCCTCTCTACACCTCCAGAGGTCAACTTTAATAGTCAGACCATGCCCCTATTCATTTGACTTTAGGTCACTCACCCAAATCTTGCTGGAGTTCTGAATGATAATTTATTAAAAAGATTCCCTCTGTGTGGCAGATGTCTCCCGTGCCATTCAGAATTTTCTTGTAGAACATGCCTCTGACTCCCTCTTACCCAATGGGAAGTTCTCAAATGTGTTATTAGGGGCATTTTTATTCAGCATGGGGCTCATTTAAAGAAAACTCGGGCTGTAGAGATCCAATGTTTTATCTAGAATTTGGAATCTGATCGCAAGAAGTATCTCAACCCTGCTATGTATGTTGATCTGTCCAATGCTTGCCGGAACCTCTTACATTTGTACATTAGTTGGGTATTCCATAAACCCCTTTATCCTGTCCAAGTTCCACAGTAAAACAACAAAACCAAGCCCATGGACTGATTCTTGTCTCGGTATAAAAGTTGAAAAATGTGGTGTGTCTGGCTGTGCAGGAAATAGGAGGACCCAAAACTTAGTGGCTCCTTAGGGGTCACGCTACATTGGAAAGACTGGGGCCAAGCAATGGCACTTCTGTTTATACCTAATTGTCCTTTGTATCTGTTAGGTCTCTTGATGTCCAAAACAATTTCTTCATGTCTTCCCGTTCTTCTGTTGGGATTGACTTTTTGATGTTGTGGTCATAAATGAATGTACATTGTATGTTCATAGAAAAAAAAGGTGGGGGGTTATGATGCAATGATGGGAAGTGAAGGGTTAGTGTGTGGATGTGGCGCTGTCCTAATTTATAGAAATACTTGGTAAATTGTGTGTAGCCAAATCCCATATGTAAAGTCGCATAAACCAAAATTGCAAATAAAAAATTCAACGAAAATAAAACTGAACATAAAACAGCAAAGTGACCCCCTTTGGAGTGTGTAGGTATAACGTTGTCCTAGTGGAGAAAAAAGTGGAGAAAATTGAAAAAAATGGAAAGAAATCGCATAAAGGACTGCTGCCTCCACAGATGTGATTTCCACCAAGGTGGAAAAAACAGAAGGTAAGTGAAGGGTTAGTGTGTGGGTGTGGCGCAGTCCTAATTCATAGAAATACTTGGTAAATCGTGTGTAGCCAAATCCCATATGTAAAGTCGCATATAAAGTATAAACCAAAATTGCAAATAAAAAATTCAACGAAAATAAAACCAAACATAAAACAGCAAAGTGACCCCCTTTGGAGTGTGTAGGTGTATCGTTGACCTAGTTTAAAAAATACTTTGTAAATCGTGTGTAGCCAAATCCCACATGTAAAGTCGCATGTAAATTATAAACAAAATATAAACAAAATCGCATATAGCAAATTTAACGGCTAGGTTGGCCCCCTTTGAATTGGGGGAGTGGGGAAGGGGAACAGGGGATGAAATCAAAAAATGACTTTAGCCAAAGCTATTCCATCCACATAAAAACCCCATATAGTGATTGACAAACATAACATTGCTGAATAATTACATAGGTTAAATCGTGACTAGTGCTCAGTGCAACTTAAGTGAAAAACTTGACATCTTTGTAAAACAAGGCAGGTATTTGTATTAATCTTGGTGACCAGGTGCTCGTGTCTTGTGATCATGCGGACACTCACCAGCTTCTTTAACCCCTGCGGGGGTAATGCGCAGTCACAGTGTATGCCACTGTGCGGCAATCCACAGGCTGTTTCTGGGTCACGGTGAAGTTTTAGGCATAAGAGAAGAAAGAGGAGATTCCATAGCGTAAAACCATAAAACACTCTTTATTGAACGCAGATGACAGAATGGTACTCACATTTAAGCAGTTTATAACAGGCAACCAAATGTCATCAAAACAGGAGAGCGTCAGATTTAAGTTGGTGATCCTCTGGGAGATGATGCAAAAGCGTCAAAATGGGCCACGCCCAAATTTTTTTATATTATTATTATTATTATTATTATTAATATATTTCATTACAATGGTGGGAAACCCATTAACACATTGCTTAAAACAAAATATATTAGTAAATGATGATTTGGCAAATACAAATGATAATTTAAAGAAAAAGGAGGTGAAATGATTTCTGGAAAAAAATAGAAAATGGGTAACTATTTGGCAAGTCATTTTTCTCCAAATATTCATTCATAAAAGAGTCATTTGAAAGTGTTTTCTAAACCTTATTTTTTTTTTTAAATAAAAATTACAAACATACCTATACCTACCTACTCTGTGCTTGTTGTGCACAGAGCCGGCGCTCCTTGCTCCTCCTCTTCATCGGTGCCCCCACAGAAAGCCTCTCTCCATGGGGGCACCTGTGCATGCTCGCTCCTGAGTCCCGCTGCTGCATGCATTGACGCAGACAGCAGGGCTCGGCCCACCCCCCCCACTCCCGTGTCACAGGATTTGATTGACAGCAGCGGGAGCCAATGGCTCCCGCTGCTATCAATTTGCCCACTGTGGAGGGAGACAGTGGCTGTGTAGCGCTACGCCCACAGAGGCTGCTAGATTTTGGGTCCCCCTAATTCTGCACAGCTAGGCAACACAAATTTTCGAACTTGGATCCTCAGTCAGAAACCCCAGTCAGAAGCTGGGGGTTGTTTTTCTTGTTATTGGGGATGTTAACTTAGATAGTTAATGGAAGGTATATGGGATGCTCAAACTTGAACTTGGCAACAACTGAGGACAAACTACTCTATTTTTCCACTAGGCTTCTACAGAAAGCTCTGGAAGACTTACGTTGGATAACTGACAAATTCCCTTCTATTTACAGGAGCTCTATGTCCCCTTAGGCTTGGTTCACACTGGAACCAGCTGCGGATCGCACAGGAGCACTGTGTGCCCCTGTTACCCGTTTCAGGGGCAAATCAGGGATGAATCTATGCCTGAATTTGCTCCTGAAACTGAGCCAAAGATGCACAGTGTTTCTGTGCAGTGAGCTCCGCAGCCGCAACGGGTATATGCAAACTGGCTCCATAGGGAGCCAGTCACATTCTCCTGCTATGCAAATAGGATGCAGGGAAAGCCGCATCCAATTTCCATAGGTGTGAACCCGGCCTTAGTGAAGAAAAAGCACTCAGCTGCTCAAGTCCCAACTGCTAACAGGAGCTCTATGTTCCCTATGCAGAAAATGCCAGTGTACCTGACCTTCTTGATAGTGTCCCAGAGCAAGGGAATTAGGTAAGCTGTGACACTGTTCCATAAATGCTGGATGAATATTGCATCTGGCAGATTTCTCCCTTTGTTGGCCTTGGGGGTGATCAGGTAGCAGGTATTCACACTGTCCTTTGAATCCTGCTGCTTGCAGAGATTGCTGTTCAGGCCTCCTGCTGGACAGGTCTTTGCTTGCTAAGCAAGGTGTCTCCTGGATAAGACTGCAGATTGGTGGAGATCCCTCAGAAACGTTTTTCTCCTCAGCTCCAGCCTGGCGGCAGAGCCCCCCAGCCCAGGGCCCCCTAACAGGCCTCACAACTTCAGCCTCAGCATTCCATCTTCCACTCAACAACAACAACAACTCGTGCTGGCCAGGCTCTTCCATATTTATGGTCTCATTCAACTGCCTTGCCAGTCCTCCTGCCTGGGGATTGGTCAGATTCCTATAAATATGCAGATCACTGCCTCTTCAGCTCTGCCCACAAGTTTCTAGAACTTTCTGGTAATTTCTAGAACCAAGGGAAGGCACCAGATGCCTGACCTGGTTTTTACTTGCTCCATGTCATATACTGTATTTATCTGCGTATAACACGCGCCAGCGTATAACACGCACCCCAAGTTTAGGAGGGAATTTTAAGGAAAAAAACTTTTAGGAGGGAAGTTTAAGGAAAAAAAACTTACATTAAAATGCCCATCAACTTATTGTGTCCATCTGCAGCCTTGCCCAGTGTCCATTGCAGCCTTGTCAGTGCAGCTTTGCCCCAGTGCAGAATTGTCAGTGCAGCTTTGCCCCAGTGCAGCCTTGTCATTGCAGCCATGTCCGTGCAGCTTTGCCCCAGTGGTCAGTGTAGCCTTGCCCCCAGTGTCCATTACATGCTTGGACAGATCGCTTGCCGAGATACACATAGTTGAGTGTTCTCGGCTCTTTCCGGCGCCGCTCACAGTCCCGCCCAGTCCCGCCCTATGATGGACATAACACAGGTCCAATGGCGGGACTGGGCGTGACTGTGAGCGGCGCCGGAAAGAGCCGAGAACACTCGACTATGTGTATCTCGGCGGCGCTCGTTCAGCTCCGCCGAGTCCCTCCGAACTCCGTGGCGCCATATTTAAAACTACATGCTATGTGAATGTCAGCTGCGATTGCTTCGATCGCTCAGATAGATCACAGATAGCGGGGATCGCCGTATAACACGCACCCACGATTTTAAGGGGAAAAAAGTGTGTGTTATACGCCGATAAATACGGTAATTACACCCTTTTAATTCAGGACTGAGTTTCTCTATGTCAGCAGACCCTCTCAGTCTACCAGTTTAATCGTAGCCATTTAAAAAGTGCAAATATAATACCATGCTGCGCCCTGGGAAAAAGCAGCTAACACAGCAAGGAGACAATTGCAATACTAGTAATAAATGGAAAGTGCAGCGCTAAAATTCTGAGTGAACAGAGTAAATCTCACAAATAATGAATATAAGTGAAGTGGAACTCTAATGCAATGAATGTTCAGTAATTCTGTATAAAAAATTAACAAGAAAACACATAAACATTGAGTCCATAGGTAAAGTGAAAAATGATGAATCTGGATGGCCCTTAAAGGGACATTCGCCAAGTGTTCATAACATCTTTAGGACATCCGAAAATGGTGAATAAATAATAAAACAATATTGAAACAATGTGTGAATATAGTCCACCACCGATAGGATGAAGGCTTACCAGATGGTTTGAACTCAAAAGGACGTACGTCCTATGAGTCAAACGGGCTTGTATTGGCAAATGCCAAAATTGAAGACATCCGATCTGGAGACCTTTGACACGGAAGCCATTTCCTCACACAGTCATTGGGGTAGTAGTCTCCATTTCATAAGAAAAACGGATGGTTTCTCCCATGTGTTCATGTATATATCGATGAAAGGAGAACAAAAAAGGGTCACATAGCATAATTCCGTTAAAAAATTAGAAATTTATTAAGGTTAAAAAACTCACATTTTTGAGAAGAGTAAACAACTCTTAAGAAATGTGTATGGCAGCAGTGGAGCCCGTTCCGATGCATTTCACCTAAATAGACTTAATCTGGGATCCCCAGAGTCCTTTTTAAGGTACCCAACATCTCCCTCGCTGAACTGGCTGACGAAATTTCAGTTGTTAACCTACTGTAAATCGCTTTTGGCTTCAGGTGATATATACACAGGCCCTTATTGGAGTTTGAACGCTTATGCCTTCTTCCAGAGGTCCCCTGCCACACTCTGTCAGAGATTTATAAATCTATTTGAACCCATAATTATTAAAACACTTCCAGCGTTCACAAAAATGTGCTCCAGGGAGTTGGGGTTTGAGGTCCCTGCTGGGGATAGGCACTCTGCGTTTCTCTTTACCCATAAATCCTCTATTATGCCAAAGAGAAAAATTATAAGTTACTATCCAGGTGGTACCGTTACCCAGTGACCATTCACCGGATCTTCCCAGCCTCTACAGATACATGTGGGTGCTGCCATTCGGAGATAGGAACGTATATGCACATCTGGTGGGATTGTGATTGCATTCGTCCTTTCTGGTTGCAGGTCTTTCAGATATATACAGAGGTCTATGATGAGCCCCTCACCCCTTTCCCTTCCATAGCCTTACTATCCATTCTTCTGGGCACAGTCAAATCCCAAAAAGCCAGTCTACTTAGATTTTTTCTTTCCGCAGATAGACAGCTAATTTCCAGACACTGTCGGAGCACATCAATTTCATCCTTATCGTCATGGGTAAATTAAATCAATGATAATAGGTGTGCACAGCCTGTTACATTAGGGTGTGCACCCCAAAGCTCAAATACACATGGCTTTCTCGGCAGCCTCAGCTGCACTGGATAGTATTTGAATGGAAAGTGCTCTGTGCTGAACGGCTTCCTGTTCATTCACAAACTGAAACATAGTAAACAGTTTACTTTATGCTTTAGTTATGAATGAACACAGTGAGTGAGTGTGTTCACTGTGTTCATTTAGAAAAGGAAGGGTCTGGTAAATGACATATTTTCTAGCCCCTTTCCCCATTCACTCTCCAGGAGAGGAGGGAAGTCAGCTGCACTGTGGGGGAAGCCCAGGTCGCAGGGGCAATCGACCAGTGGCGGCCCGCCCATGGGGGGTACATGGGCGCCACCCCACCCAAGCTGTTCTAAAAAAATAAAAATAATGGTCACTTTAAGAGTGACCAGGCGCCGGACACACGGCGGTCTGTGGGAAGCTTCACAGCTTGGAATCAGATGATTGCAAGCTGGGAAGCTGATTTGCCCGTGTTTAGGGCGTGTTTGGGGTGCAAGCGATGCGCCTGCAAACACTCCCACTCTCCACTTATTTGTCTAATACTCCAGTAACTTGTTTTGTATTGGCGGGGTCCGGAGGACAGTGGGCAATGCTTTTTCCGGCACCACTGCATCACTTCCGGTCTCCCGGCCATCACTCACTGCTGTGAGATGAGTGGAGTCGACTAGTGTGGGTGCGGTGGACTGGATTGAGCAGCGCTGGCGCCTGTGGCTAAAGGTAAGTGCCAACACCGCTAGCCTCAGCCTCAGACAAGACTGCACTCCTCTCTGAGATCTTGCCACCCGCCCCTCTGTTCCGCACACACTGACACTTCCCTGCACAGTGCTGACAGTCTGACTGAATTCAGTCTCCACTCTGACCAGTGTGGATAATCGCAATGTGGGGCTGGACTGGAGCCATCGGGGTGATGTGCCTGCATTTGATGGGCACAGTGGTGGCATTTGATGGGCACAGTGGCTGCATTTGATGGGCACAGTGGTGGCATTTGATGGGCACAGTGGTGGCATTTGATGGGCACAGTGGCTGCATTTGATGGGCACAGTGGCTACAGTTGACAGGCACAGTGGCTGCATTTGGTGGGCACAGTGGCTGCAATTGATGGCACAGTGGCTGCATTTGATGGGTACAGTGGTTGCAATTTATGGGCACAGTGGCTGCATTTGGTGGGCACAGTGGCTGTAATTGCTGGCAAAGTGGCTGCATTTTATGGCACAGTGGCTGCATTTGATGGGCACAGTGGCTGCAATTGATGGCACAGTGGCTGCAGTTGATGGTCACAGTGGCTACAATTGCTGGCACAGTGGCTGAATTTGGTGGGCACAGTGGCTGCAATTGCTGGCACAGTGGCTGTATTTGATGGGCACAGTGGCTGCATTTGATGGCACAGTGGCTGCATTTGATGGGAACAGTAGCTGCATTTGGTGGGCACAGTGGCTGTATTTGGTGGGCATAGTGGCTGCAATTGATGGCACAGTGGCCGCATTTGACGGGCACAGTGACTGCATTTGACTGGCACAGTGGCTGCATTTGATGGCACAGTGGCTGCATTTGATGGGCACAGTGGCTGCATTTGGTGAGCACAGTGGCTGCATTTGGTGAGCACAGTGGCTGCATTTGGTGGGCACAGTGGCTGCAATTAATGGGCACAGTAGCTGCAATTGATGGCACAGTGGCGGCATTTGACGGGCACAGTGGCTGCATTTGACTGGCACAGTGGCTGCATTTGATGGCACAGTGGCTGCATTTGATGGGCACAGTTGCTGCAATTGATGGGCACAGTGGCTGCAATTGATGGCACAGTGGTGGCATTTGACGGGCACAGTGGCTGCATTTGATGGGCACAGTAGCTGCAATTGATGGCACAGTGGCTGCATTTGATGGCACAGTGGCTGCATTTGATGGCACAGTGGCTGCATTTGATGGGAACAGTGGCTGCATTTGGTGAGCACAGTGGCTGCATTTGGTGGGCACAGTGACTGCAATTGATGGCACTGTGGCAGTGTTTGACTGGCACAGTGGCTGCAAAGGATGGGCACAGTGAGGCTGCAATTGATGATTTTTTTCAGAATTTTTCGGTTTGTTTGCGCCCCCCAAAAAATTTTGAGCACCAGCCGCCACTGGAATCGGCACGCCCCCTGCGCACACCTATGTCAATCATATTATGCTGATAGAAGAGCTACAGGCTAGAGAGCTTGATAAATGGGACTACATTACTATATTGTGGTATATCTGGATGCAAGCTAAGCAACAGGCTCACACTACAAAATATATCCAAGTGTTAGTGTGTGTTATCTCTTCTCTTAGGCCTCATCACCTCTTTTCTATTCTTCCCCCTCTGATCTTAAGTTTTTTTCTTTTTCCATTTATCCTTTGTTTATTCTACTCACTAATGTTACTATGCACCTTTATCTTGGGGCAAAGGCTATTGCACTGATTGTATGCAAATCAAGGACCCCTCTGGGGACTTTGCTTCTACTGAGGAGAGGGAATTTTGTTTTTCTATCTACATCTTACAGTTGGATTGTATCCCCCTACTCCTAATAATTGTGCCCCTACTCATCCTATTACTCTTCTAAGGGAAAAGATCCTCTATGAGAAGTTTCAGTGCACTGCTTTTACTAATTTCATATTGGTTTTCATCTACTTTTCACATTCAATACTTGGATTGTCTTTGTAGTTCATTGAAATGTGTTAATATAAAATATATTCAACCTCACAGTGATAAGACATTGAATCGTTTATTGTTACTTATGGAGATGGGGTGGGGTTAGATACGTTTTGTACTTCTTCCCACTCCTTTTTGGATGTAAACTAAATTATTTTATTAGTTCTTTTTTTTTTGTCTTCTCTTGTAACTAGTTGTTTTGTGATTGTCTACTACTGAATGATTACTTCTTTTTTTTGTATGTTTTTTTTTTTTTTTTTACATGTTCAAAATAAACTAACTAAAAAATATTGTTTTTTTTTTTTGTTTTGTTTTTTATATTTTTTATATAATAAAAACCCCAGGGGGGCGTGACCTGGCTGCACAGGAAGATGGCTGCTTGAGTGCTTAGCTCCCGCCGTTGCCATTCTTCTACCATCATCACAGGAGGAAAACTAACTCCAAATATCTTCAATCATACTCCTGAAGATGGGGACAGCATCCCGGAACTCATCCTCGTCGAGGTCCTGCTCTCCCCGCGAACATACAGGGAGTATAAGCCAGAACACCTCGGAGATGTTCAGAACGCAGCGAAGCAACATGGCGCCGTCCCGCCACAGTACCTCACAGACATCTGGAACACAAATGTCGGCACCCACACTAGCGCCGCTCCCATCACCTCCTGTGGTGACAGGAGTCCAGAACAACCCGCCGCAATCCCATCTCAGCATACAAGACCTGAGAACGATTGCCGCTGACATTAAAGATACTCTGTCGGCCGCCATTGCGGACCTACGTCTGGATATTCACTCACTAGATAACAGGGTACATGAAGTGGAAAGGACAACGGCCCAACAAGACACGGTCCTCCGCAAGGTAACGAGAAAACTTGACACTCACACCTTGCAACTGAGAGAAGTACAACGGCACGTAGAAGACCTCGATAATCGCGGACGCCGCCATAACCTCAGGATCAGAGGCATGCCTGAGGCTATTGGCTATGAACATCTGCTGCCAGCAGTTACCGACCTCTTTAATGGCCTATTGAACAGAGCTCGTCAAACGCAGATTGAAATGGAGAGATCACACAGGGCGTTGCGCCCTAAGGGAAGAGAAACAGATCCACCAAGGGACATTATCTGCTGCCTTGTAGACTATAAATTAAAGGAAGAAATCCTGCGACAGGCAAGAGACAAATCACAACCGCAACGCGACGGACAACAGATTCAGATCTTTCAGGATTTATCCGGCATCACCCTTCAGCACTGAAGAGATTTGAAACCCCTTCTCGAGGTACTACGAGCTAACGGAATAAGATACCGCTGGAAATTCCCTTTCTGTTTGTCCGCTACACATCTTGGCCGGACGGCCATGCTAAGAGTGCCTGAAGATATGCCACAATTTTGTCATACCCTGGACATCCCTTTATTTGAAGTCCCCAACTGGTATGCTGAGTTCCGACATGCCGCGGTCAGAAGACACCAACCTTCAGAAGAACCGATGGAAGCACAGGCTGTGCGACACAGCAGGAGACGATCGCCATCAGGTACCAGGTCGCATGCTGCACGCCGTGACTCACAGTACGGACATAGCCCGTCAAGCTCTCTGCGCTCTCGAAGAGCCAGAAGGGATTTATAATACTATCCCTATAACAGAACACCACACAGACGGTTTCTCGTCCGGAATAAGCTAAGAATCCGACTTTCAAAAGCCTGTTACGGCTTTACTTGTTACCTCACGTTGGTTGGTTTTAAGACCATAAGTTCACAACCTCTCTACCAGGGACTTTGTTACCTCTAACTTTTGAAACACGTCTAGCTTCTACCAAGATCTGCCGAAGTTACCTATCCCCCCACCGACGTGCATATCCAGCCTTCTGTACAACCGATAAGAACATTCCAAGCTGCAACTATTTTTCAGTTACTTACAACACCTGGCCCACTACAGGGACACAAATCTCTTCACTGCTATCCACAGACTCATTACAAGTTTGATATATGCTCTGCTCCACTACTCAGCATCAAGGGTTAACACGCAAACAAACACCAGCAATATGCAATATGACACTGTATGGAAGTTCTATGCGAGCATTCTCCCCTCCTCACTCGTACTGCATAATGCCACCAAGCATACTCCCTGCACATGAAAATCTGTCTGACTCATCGAATAACTGATAGAGTTTAGTTCTTTGATGCCTACCTGATAATGACTCAATGTCCTCGGCGGTCTCATATACCTCAAGACCAACCCAGATGGCGTCAAGAACGTCTGCCATCCACCCTACCAGGGCTATGCAGTTTCAACATTAGATTTGATAGATTGCACTGTCTTTAAGGGGATCGGTTTTATACTGGACTTTGGTAATGTATAAATAATGCACATGTACACAGACCGCTGAATATGCTCATATAGGAGACGCACAGCTACCATCTCATTAGACCACGAGTCCCCTCTTAGGTATCCCATAACTGTTTATCAGTCCTTGTGCACCGTAGGTTAACTCCATATGGTTGTTCACACTAAGTATATTAACATACAACGGCTATAGCTTACTGTTTTTGTTTAATATAGAAAGACAGTGTACCACATAATTACCTCACAATGTCTTACATACTCTTATACAGCTCACCTGTCATCCAATGCAGTAAGTCTTAAAACTCATCAAGATATATAATTTTACATATCCTACTTTCCCGACCTTCAATAAATATGTTCACTGAAAACGGTGACCTTTACCTTACAAGCATTCTGCAATAAGAGATTTAGTCACGTAGCACTATAGGAGACGCATGAAGGACATTTATACAGATGGTTCACTTAACAGACCATCCCCCTCCCTGTATCCACACTCATACAGCAAGTTCCCAGACATCACTGGTGATATTAGTAGGAATGATAAACATGTTGTCCCGGTGGGATACTGCTCTCACCCAGTCATATTATAGTATATAATAGACAGGGCAAGCTTACATGTAATACAAGGAAGTGCTAACACACCTTACATCTTAGACTCTCGAATAGTCCATCAGAACACTAGACTCCTACTATAGACAACAAATCTATTTAGGACCACTCTTTCAAATAGATTGGCATCTAACATAAACGATAGGCATACACACACTTACACACATGAAAAAAATCCCGGCTACACACCTCACAATGCACGGTATGGTAGGCAAAGACAGCAAACTGGGCAGCCGACTGATAAGCAAAGGACTATTACTATATATGGTTTTATTGTTCATTTTAGATACTGTTAGTACTAACTGATGTCCAGTAAGCGGCAACTATACAGACATCAACCTCGTTTGCAATGTTAGAACGGTTTACATTGGTTTTCTTTCGTTTTCATTGTTCAAATTACCATATATATTTTGTTTGATACTCTGCTTTTCCGGACTTAGTGGATAAATGTATCTCTTATAGGCTCACCTATAGCATGGATCTTGACGTACATAGGTACCCCTAATCATTACCTGGCCAGTAATCATAACACCTTTGTGCCCATATGCACATTCTACTATAATCGCTTCAATCACTTAATATATATTGAATGATGTATATTTCACCCACCCTTGTAGTATTACTGCCTGGGTGTTCATTTGGTCCCACACCCGGGTCTTGGGGACGGGAGACAGGCTGAAGGTCCCATGATCACAGTTTTATTACGCATGATCTCCCATAGTTTTGGATTTCACATATCCTATGTCCTATTACTCATAAGGAATTTTCCTTAAATTATGTTCATAAGCAATACCCTCCACTGGTTCACCTCTAGAACTGGCAACGGCGGGCCTACCCGCGATCGAACGTATCTACTGTGCTAGACAGTTACCAACCCCCGAACGGTGCAGTAAAGTAGTTTAGACCTGACCCCAGGCCAAGCTCCACTGCCTTCACACCGTACATATCACCCCCTCTATAAAGTAGAGGAGGTTAATTACCCCCCTCCCCTGCCCTTCTACTTCAACTGATCTTTATAGATGGTTAACGCAACCCCTGCTCACTTTCATTAAGGTTGATAACAAAGGCTATCTCTGCAAGCACACTCGGACTCACACATCCCTCCCTTATTGACAGACACTCGAACTTCTAACATGCAAACTCACACCACGTCCTCACCTCTCTCCCGGGTGAAACTTTGCTCCCTGAATATCTGCGGACTCAATTTACCCTGAAAAAAGATCTCAACTGTTACACACATTAAAAATTCGTAAGACTCAGATAGCCTTCCTTCAGGAAACTCACTTCCGTACTGACAACATCCCAAAACTCTACAACCATCATTACCCTACTGTATTTCATGCATCCAACAAAGAAGCTAAAAAAAGGGTGTATCGATTTTGGTAGCAAAAAATTGTCCCTTACAAGTCTCAGAGGTTAAAAGAGACACATACGGCAGATACCTATTTCTCAAGGGAACCCTTCATAACAAACCCATTACCTTGGCTAACTTATACGTACCAAACAAAAATCAGGTCCTATTTTTCCGTGAAACCCTTTGTTTACTAACCGAATTCTGCTCTGGAATCCTCATTGTTGGAGGGGATTTTAATGTGGCTCTCTCGCCATCTCAAGATTCGTCAACAGGGGCATCCTCCATGCCCTACAGAGCCCTAAAATCCATCAAAAAACATCTCTAGGAACTGACCTTACACGACTCCTGGAGAACACTGCACCCAAACGGGAGGGGCTTCACATTTTATTCATCACCGCACAACAAATACACAAGAATTTACCATTTCTTCATATCACAGAACGACCTACCGTTACTATCAAAGGCCTCAATTGACCCAATGGTTATCTCTGATCATAGCCCAATATCCATTACCCTAGACTTTCCAACAATCCAAACTAGAAACAGAATTTGGCGCCTTGACAACTCAACCCTAACAGACATTGACATCACCCAAAAACTGAACACATGCCTTACACAATATTTTGCGGAAAATGTTCCTGGGGAATCGAAACAATCCAGCTACTGGGCTGCACATAAATGTGTAAAACGTGGAGACATTTTTTCTCAAAATGCTAACAAATACGACTCAAATGGGAATGCCTTACGACCCTATATGTAAAAATCCACACTCTGGAAAAAGCTCATAAACTTTCTCTAGCCAGAAAAGAGGAGCTCCTAGAAGAATTAGGTAAAACCTTGAAACACAAATATGTTTTAACACAAAAACTGTTCTATGAATTTGGAAATAAATCTGGAAAATTATTAGCCAGAGCGTTACAATCTAAGAAAGCATCAAATACCATACACACAATTAGAGATTCCTCAGGGACACATTTCCCCACTAGAGCAGATATTGCCAACCAATTTGTCCGCTATTTTTCGGATTTATACAATTTACCCCCCTCTAGGGAGACAGGTCCCAATACAGAAAAACAGATAGCAATAAGAGATTTTCTATCCCAATATTGCACGACATCTATCACTCCAGAAGATATGGAGAACCTAGACCGCCCCATTAGTCCAGACGAAATCACAACCGTGCTGAAACAACTTAAAACAGGAAAAAACCCAGGCCCGGACGGTCTGACTGTAGGTTATTACAAAACTTTCCAAGAGATATTGATTCCTCACCTCACCAAGACTTTCAATGATATTTCATCTTCTTCCCAAGTAAATAAAGACTTACTAGAAGCGCACATCACACTTATACCAAAGCCAGGCAAAGATGAGACTCTAGTATCCAATTACCGTCCTATTTCTCTCCTCAATGTCGACATGAAAATTTATGCCAAAATTCTAGCCAACCGAATTCTCCCGCTCCTTCCCAACTTGATTTCTTTCGACCAGGTCGGATTCATCCCCGGCAGAGAGGCCAGGGATAATACTATAAAAGCCATCAATGTCCATCATTGGCTATCAACATCCTCTACACAAGGCTTTTTCCTGTCCCTTGATGCGGAGAAGGTATTTGACAGGGTGGCATGGGACTACATGACTGCAGTACTACAGGCTGTGGGATTTCCGGCGCTTTTCATTCAAAGGATCCTAACACTGTATGCTTCGCCCACAGCCAGAATTAGAGTTAATGGTCACCTGTCAGATGCCTTCTCCATCTCTAATGGCACTAGGCAGGGATGTCCGTTATCCCCAATAATCTTTGTACTCTCCCTGGAACCCATATTACACAAAATTAGGACCAACCCCGATATAAATGGCATCAAAATCAAACACAAACACTACAAACTAGCGGCATACGCAGACGACATTCTACCTTTCCTTTCCAACCCTTTAATCTCGATACCTAACTTACTGAAAGACTTTGCCCTTTTTCACAAACTGTCCAATTTGAAAATACATTTTTCCAAATCCAAGGCCCTCAACATTTCTCTACCACCAGTGATAGTCTCTCAATGCCAAGTTAACTTCCCTTTTGGTTGGGCACCTCACTCTCTTACTTACTTAGGCATCCAAATTCCATCCAAGCTAACTGATTTATATGACAAAAACTACTCTCCAATACTCCAAACCATGAAAACTGATCTTAACAAATGGTCTTCGGGGCAATTCTCCTGGTTTGGGCGCATAGCCATTTTAAAAATGAATATATTACCCCGTATATTATACATTTTACAAACAGTCCCAATCAATTTACCACCAACATTCTTTAAAACTTATAAAAAAAAACTTTGCAGAAACTTTATATGGGCCCACAAACCTCCTAGAATCAGCTGGGATAGAATGATTCTTCTGAAACTTAAAGGTGGACTAGGTTTACCAGATATACATAAGTATTATGAGGCATTCCATCTCACTAGACTAATTGACTGGCACATACATATGAACGCTAAAGATTGGATCGCTCTGGAAGACTCATATGCCAGTATCCCTTTATCTAATGTCCCATGGACTAACAGCAAGGTCATTCCCAGAGAATACTTAAGTCATCCTCTCATAGGGCCTACGCTAAACAGTTTCAGAAATGCATGACACTCCCTCAAACTAACCCCCACACCAGGACCAATGACTCCCCTGACTAACAACACCCACTTTCCACCGGGTGTCTTGAGAAATAAAACAACAAACGATAACACGGAACGCCGGCTGAGAGCTCAAAACTTCTTTGACAAAGGCTAAATCATCCCATTTGCGGATCTACCTTCACACAACCCAGATAAAAACATCTCCTTTTTCAATTTCTTACAAATAAGACATTATCTGAATAGCATCAAACCCATCTCGCAATGGTTCAGAGAATTGCATCCTATCGAATCACTATGCTCTATGACAAACCCCCAAAGCCATCTAATTTCAGCTGTATATTCGATGCTCTCTGGGGAAATCAATCACAAAGATAACCCGACCAACCAGAAATGGGAAAGAGAGCTTCAAATTGACCTCTTCCCAGAGGATTGGGACAATATCTATGAGCATACCCACAAAGGCTCTATCAACATCTCCGCACAAGAAAACAATTACAAACTGTACTCAAGATGGTACCGCACCCCGGAACGAATTCACATCTTTAATCCTCATATATCACCATTGTGCTGGAGATGTAACTCTGAAGTAGGTTCTCTCCTACATATCTGGGGGAATGCTCTCTTATTAAACCATTCTGGGAACAGGTACACAGCTTGATATCTCGCATAACCACATACACACTGGACCTGTCAGCTGCTCAGTTTTTATTACATCATACAACGCTACCGCAATCCACATACAGGAAATCTCTAGCGCTTCACCTCATAAACGCAGCTAAACAATGTGTCCCACTATTTTGGAGAAAAATCAACCCACCAAAAATTTCGGATTGGTTAAAACATGTTGATAAGATAGCGGAGATGGAAGACTTAATTCACCAAGCTACAGACAACCCCACAAAATTCCGCAAAACATGAGCATGTTGGATACACTTTTGAGAATCCTCGAAGTTTCAGACACTCCTCCTTGATCCACACCCCAGATACACACTGGGATCTAACTGTCCCAAAAAATAGAAGGGCTAAATTGAGATACAGTTCGAGAGTCCACCAGATCCACCCGAGTCCTAACCATATCCGTTCCGATCCACTCTTTCCGATTTCTACACCCACCTGGTAATTACCACCCCTATCTCCTCCCCTATTGAAGCCCTCACCATACAAGGTAGAAGAGGCAAACACCCCTTTGCCATCTACCGTTAGAAATTTCTTCATAACTTAGAGTGCAACCTTCAACACTGCTAGCTTCCCCCTTCCCACTAACTATCCATATCTCTTTGCAGCTAGGGAAATTACAATTATAGAACAATATCCTTGAGAGTTCTCAGGGCAGCCTGTGGGACCAACACTGACAGTACCTCAAAATTGGCAATCACCACCTTCCCCCCCTCGCACAGTTTGCTCCCAATAGGGGTGCTTGGGTAGGGAAAGGTATAACCTTGGTCCACATGGCGAAACTGACTACTGTGTACACCCCGGAAAGAAAGATATTTATATGTTGATACGCAATTAAATCACACACCTCTTACTACGTCAAGATTGTCCTGGGTTAATTGGATGTTTCTAGACCTTATAAGTGCGCATTAAGAGATATTTGTCAATGGTCCAAAAAAAACTTGATATTTTCTATTGTTTACTTAGGCGCACATATGGATAATTATACTCTACACAGAGATATGTTTTATTGTTTAACTTATGATTTAATGAAATTGGTTCATTTCTGTAAGTAATAACACTCTGTACTGCCTGTTATTTTGTATAACTTTATCTTCCTAAATAAAAATTTTATGAGAAAAAAAAAAAAAACCCCAGTAGTGATCAAATACCACCAAAAGAAAGCTATATTTTTTTTTTAATAAATATTGTTTGGGTATAGTGTTGCATGACTGCACAATTGCCATTGAACCACTTGCTTACAGGGCACTTATTCCCCCTTCCTTCCCGAGCCAATTTTCAGCTTTCAGCGCTGTCGCACTTTGAAAGACAATTGCACGGTCATGCAACGCTGTACACAAACAGAAATTATTATCATTTTTTTCACACAAATCAAGCTTTCTTTTGGTGGTACTTAATCACCACTGGGATTTTATTTTTATTTTTTGCTAAAGAAACAAAAAAAGACTGACATTTTTGAATAAAAAAATTAAAAAATGACCAAAAATGTAGAAAAAAAAATGTTCACAGTTTGTTAAAAAATTTTGCAAACAGGTAATTCTTCTCCTTTACTGATGAGGCTGCACTGATAGGTGGCACTGATGGACATTGTTGCACTTTGAATGATAATTGCACGGTCATACAACACTGTACCCAAACAAAATTTTCATAATTTCTTTCACACAAATAAAGCTTTATTTTGGTGGTATTTAATCACCACTGGGTTTTTATTTTTGGCTAAAGAAACAAAAAAAGACTGACATTTTTGAACAAAAAAATAACATTTTTCACAGTTTGTTATAAAATGTTGCAAATAGGTAATTTTTCTCCTTCACTTCGCTTAAGAGGCAGCACTGATGGGGACTAATAGGCTACCATGATGGGCACTGATGAAGCTGCACTGATGGGCACTGATGAGGTGGCACTGGTGGGCACTGATCGGTGGCACTAGTGGTCACTGATTGGCAGCACTGGTGAACACTGAAAGGTGGCACTGATAGGTGACACTGAAGGAAACTGAGTGGTGGCACTGATAGGTGGCACTGGTGAACACTAATAGGTGGCACTGGCAGGCACCGATAGGTAGCACTGATGGGCACTGATAGGCAACACTGAAGGGCACTGAGAGGTGGCACTGAGAGGTGGCACTGATGGGCACTGATAGGCGGCACTGATAGGGAGCACTGATATGTGACACTGGTGATGAGGCACTGATGGGCACTGATAGGCAGCACTGATGGGCAACACTGAAGGGCACTGAGAGTTGGAACTGATGGGCTCTGAGAGGTGGCACTGAATGGCACTGAGAGGTGGCACTGATGGGCACTGATAGGTGGCACTGATGGGGAGCACTAATAGGTGACACTGGTGATGAGGCACTGATGGGCACTGATAGGCAGCACTGATGGGAACTGATAGGTGGCACTGATGGGCACTGATAGATGGCACTGGTGGGCACTGATGGGCACTGATAGGCAGCACTGATGGGCACTGATAGTTGGCACTGATGGGCACTGATAGGTGGCACTGGTGGGCACTGATATGTGGTACTGATGGGCACTGATAGGCAGCACTGGTAGGCACTGATATGTGGCACTGATGGGCACTGATAGGCAGCACTAATGGGCACTGATAGGTGGCACTGGCGGGCACTGATAGGTGGCACTGATGGGCATTGATCAGCAGCACTGGCAAGTATGGATTGGGACCTATGTCCTTTTAAAAGAAGCTGGTTACCAGCTTTCTTCTATTCTCCTCACGCTGATCGTGAAGAGAAAAAAAAACAGATAACCGGCTTCTGCTTACTTCTGTGATCAGCTGTCATTGGCTGACAGCTGAACACGTGGTAAAGGGCCTGCTGTGATTGGCCCTTTCCCCTGTTCTGTGATCAACCATGTCTGAAGGACTCGACGATCACAGAATGCTCTGGCCGCATGCAATATGGGGCACTGGAGACCATTGCTGTAGACCTCTTTCAGCTATAGCGCAGGCAGAAAGTGGTTAAAGTAGCACAGTGCTGAATAGCAAAAAACAGCCTGCTCATGAAGGAGGCAACTTGGAGCTCAAGTGGTTAATGTACATACAGTATCTGCTAAAACACTGCAGGTGCCAAAAAATTGATATGAAAAACTCTATTTGCACATAAATTTTATCTATTCATGTTAGAACAGGGGGTGGGGGGGTATGGACATGTCTAATCTGATGCCACAAAAGTTGTCCCCATACACCTTTTACACAATGCAGGAAGAGATATATAAACTCAAAAAGTCCTCAGATCTCATATTTACACTAAAATGCAAAAAAACAATTAAAAAAGTCCATTTAAGAGCTATGGGCGGAAGTGACGTTTTGACGTCGCTTCCGCCCTTCAATGCTATAAAGCCGGGTGGGGGCCATTTTCCCCTCACTCAGCTCCATGCCAAGCAGGGGACAGGATCCGATCGCCTCCGCCGGCAGCTCCGGTAAGCGGCAGAGGGCACCGGAGAGCGGGGGGGAGCCCTCTCTCACCACCGATAAAAGGGATCTTGCGGCGAATCCGCCACAGAGACCACTTTTATCTGAAAGCGGACCGCCCCCTGAAGCAAAGGATACAGGGGTTATGGTAGCTAGCTGCTGCCATAACAATGATATTCCACTTCAAATAGCCAATGTATAACGATGGCGTGCGGTCTGTAAGTAGTTAAAGTGATTTTAAAGTCTCATTTTTTTTCCTGTAAAAATAACAAGCATATTATACTTACCTCCTCTGTTGCAGTGGATTTGCACAGAGCAGCCCCGATCCTCCTCTTCTCGCGTCCCTCTTCTGTGCTCCTGGCCCCTCCCTCTTTTTGGGTGCCCCCACAGCAAGCAGCTTGCTATGAGGGGGGCACCCAAGCCGAGTCACAGCTCCCTGTCTCCATTCAAACACGGAGCCCCCCGACCCGGCCACGCCCCCTCTCTCTCCCCTGATTGGCTAGCTGACTTTGATTGACAGCAGTGTGAGCCAATGGTGCTGCTGCTGTGTCTCGGTCAATCAGGGAGGGAGAATCTTGGACAGCTGAGACAGTCCGGACATCGCTGGACGGAGAGGGACCTTGGGGGGGCATAGAATGCACCTTCTGTCTTTACAACCCCTTTAATTTACAGATCCACTTGCAAGGTGAGCAAGCATTTTAGCTGGTGGTGGAGCACCTGTGTGGCAGTGGAGCACATAGTTTATAAGGGTGAGGAACCCTCAACACTTACACCTTTTTTTTCTTTATGTTTTTGGATATAAACTGAAGACTATTTGGAAGCTTTATTCAGAGAAGAACATCGTTTTTAAGGGCGAAGGGCCCTAAACACTGACATTTGTTTTGTTTGTTTTTTCATCTGTAGCAAATCGTTTTTGAGGGAGTGCTATTTTCAATGTATTGCTGTTTTTCAATTTTTTTCAATTTTTTTTTTATGTCATTAAGGATATAAGGTTCTGATGTCATATAATTATGATTTTGATATGAGAGATTTTCTATAATATGTTTAAGCACCTATGAATATGTTTACTTACTACCAGGGGAGGATTATATAATTAGGCAATCTGTTTTAGGCCGGATTTACACTGGTGCAATAAACGCTCCGACTTTGGGAGCTCACGTCGCATGATGTGTACGAATCAATGGTTCCCTATGAGAGCCGTCTTAACTGGTCTGACACAAGTCGTTCCGACATTAGAAAAGGTTCCTGCATTAATTTGGTCTGACTTTTGGTCATTTTCCTGCCCATTTAATATCATTGAAGTTGGATCCGACTTGTGACAACTGACATGATGATTACAGCAGCAGGAAAAGGAATTTATGTCACACATGGGATTGTTTTGATTGGTCAAAGGACAAGTTGGACTATCTCAAAGTCAGAGCAAGATCGTATCCTGTTCATTCAAGTCGGATGGAAGTAGGACTGAAGTAGGACCAATATAGAACCCAGTGGCAGCCCATCCATTATGGGTGCCTGGGCGCCTCCCCCCTATCCAGGACGCCAGCTGCATGAGGGTTTTTGAAGCACCTCTAATAGGCTTTAAAATAGGGTGGGCTCGGGGCGCAGAACATTGCACTATGAGCCCACCCAGGTGTGTTACAATAGCAAATCAATATTCGCTATTGAAACACTGATCCTCCTCCGGAAGCGGGACTCAACGAGAAAATGAAATGGTCGCACACTGGAGCCAGATGAATGCTTGATAGAAAACCTTTATTGTCAAATGCCAGACAAAGGTAACAGGAATCACAGTTGACGCGTTTCACACAAGTGTACCGTGCTTGTTCACAACAAACCTGATATACTCATGTGAAACGCATCAACTGTGATTCCTGTACCTTTGTCTGGCATTTGACAATAAAGATTTTCTATCAAGCATTCGTCTGGCTCCAGTGTACGACCATTTCGTTTTCTCCTTCATATCTGCTGTGGACGGTGGTGAGCCGGGGGCTGTACCTGGGGCTTGTTTGCACCTATAGTCTGCCTGAAGCGGTGTGTTCTCTCTTGTTTTTGCTTAGGAAGCGAGTCTGAGACCCGGCCGATTGGTCGAAAGGAGAAGCGTCCAGAGGAGGGATGAAATGGAAGGCGCCACAGTGATGCCCGCGGAGAGCAGAGGAAGCCGCCGCCGCTGCTGTGATGCCCATGGAGAGCTGGGGAAGGGGAAGACGCTGTGATGCCCGTGGAAAGCAGGGGAAGGGGAAGCCGCTGTGATGCCCATGGAGAGCAGGGGAAGGGGAAGCCGCCATGATGCCTGTGGAGAGCAGGGGAAGGGGAAGCCGCCGTGATGCCCGTGGAGAGCAGGGGAAGGGGAAGCCGCCATGATGCCCTTGGAGAGCGGGGGGATGGGGAAGCCGCCATGATGCCTGTGGAGAGCAGGGGAAGGGGAAGCCGCCATGATGCCTGTGGAGAGCAGGGGAAGGGGAAGCCGCCATGATGCCTGTGGAGAGCAGGGAAAGGGGAAGCCGCCGTGATGCCCGTGGAGAGCAGGGGAAGGAGAAGCCGCCGTGATGCCCGTGGAGAGCAGGGAAAGGGGAAGCCGCCAAGATGCCCGTGGAGAGCAGGGGAAGGGGAAGCCACCGTGATGCCCGTGGAGAGCAGGGGAAGCCACCGTGATGCCCATGGAGAGCAGGGGAAGGGGAAGCCGCCATGATGCCCGTGGAGAGCAAGGAAAGGGGAAGCCGCCATGATGCCCGTGGAGAGCAGGGGAAGGGGAAGCCACCGTGATGCCCATGGAGAGCAGAGGAAGCCACCATGATGCCTGTGGAGAGCAGGGGAAGGGGAAGCCGCCATGATGCCCGTGGAGAGCAGGGGAAGGGGAAGCCACCATGATGCCGTGGAGAGCAGGGGAAGGGGAAGCCGCCATGATGCCCGTGGAGAGCAGGGGAAGGGGAAGCCGCCATGATGCCCGTGGAGAGCAGGGGAAGGGGAAGCCGCCATGATACCCATGGAGAGCAGGGGTAATGGAAGTCGCTGTGTTGCCCGCAGAGAGCAGGGGCTGGGGAAGCTGCCATGATGCCCATGGAGAGCAGGGGAAGGGGAAGCCACCATGAAGCCAGTGGAAAACAGGGGAAGGGGAAGCCGCCATGATGCCAATGGAGAGCAGGGGAAGGGGAAGCCGCCATGATGCCTATGGAGAGCAGGGGAAGCCGCCATGATGCCTGTGGAGAGCAGGAGAAAGGGAAGCCGCCATGATGCCCGTGGAGAGCAGGGGAAGGGGAAGCCGCCATGATGTCTATGGAGAGCAGGGGAAGGGGAAGCCACCGTGATACCCGTGGAGAGCAGGAAAAGGGAAGCCGCCATGATGCCCGTGGAGAGCAGGGGAAGCCGGCGTGATGCCCGGCGGAGAGCAGGGGAAGTGGAAGCCGCCATGATGCCCGTGGAGAGCAGGGGTAGGGATGACAGCCATAGAGCAGTCGAGTTGTATCAGTGTGAACCTGGCCTTAAGCAGCGCAGATATACACCTTTTTCAATCAGCACTTATCATTGTGGGAACACAATTTGTATTTGCAGCCGTTTAGAGGTCAATTTAAATAAGGTCGCTGTATTTTATATACCACTTTGGCAGCACGCAGCACCATTTTTCATTATGTTAAAGATTTGAATGTTTGTACTTTTGACGTCAGGCAATAAGGAAGGAAAGTGCTGTAAATACAGTTAAAAATTAACAGAAAGCTCTTTTCTCAGTTTGGAAAGCCACAAACTAGTAAGAACATTGGGATTTCCTTCTGCTGCAGAGAGAAAAAGGATATAATTCCAGGAGGTAGACATGGATATGGATGAGCTCAGACATGCCATCAATAATTTTAGCTTTGATAGATGTAAAGGGGGCAACCAGGGCTTCAACAGAATCCTCATCCAGCTGTTCGGGTGGCTGGGACATGGAATGTCCTCATTCATTAACACCTGTGTATATATCTGGCAAGATGGTGAATATCAGAGCTGGGCAAAAGCAGAAAGAAATTTTACATGGGAGAGAATAGAACATAAACTCACAAACAACATCACACTGGTGGATAATCGAGGACTGTCAACTATGGACTCCTATGAGATTGGAGAGATCTACGCTCAGCTCGGTAAGTGGGAATGATCTCGATGCTTTCAATGTCTGTGGAACTGAAGACTTGAATAGTTGAATTACAAATACTGAGAGCTGCTAATTTATTTCCTGTGAAGCTGTACTGTGACTGATAGAAACAGTCATGGTACACGGTCCACGGTCCACATGTAATTGATTGCTTACACCTCTAATAAACTCAGTTTCAAAGTATTTTTTATCAGTAATACTCAAGCTAGAAGCCTAAAGCCTAAAAAAAACCAAATAGACATCTGTAAGTATGAGTGTTACTGAAATCTTTCAGTAAATGGCTTGTACATTCTGTAATCACCTTTGATAATTTGGCACCACTATTAGTATTGATCCAATTATTAGATATCAGCATGCTACCTTGAGTGTGGTCCAGTGGCGGCTGGTGTTTTTTTTTTGGGGAGGGGCAGCAAACAACCACCCATAACCCCCCCCAGAGTGGCACCCCCCCACACACTGTTTGCCTGTCAGTACAGCACTTACCCCATATTCGGCGGGTGGAAGGCAGCATGGTGCAACGGCTCTGTGTCCTCTCCTCCATGGCAGCTTCCAGCTCCTCCCTATATCCACCTAGGCGTCCAATAGGATTGCTTGTCCTTTCAGACAATTGCGTGACCGGTGTCAAAACCGGCTTCCTGATCGGCTGGGAGGAGGATGCCAGATGCATGAATTCCAATGGGGGGGGGTTTTGAAGCACCTCTAATAGGCTTCAAAATAGGGTGGGCTCGGGGCACAGAACATTGCACTATGAGCTCACCCAGGTGTGTTACAATAGCAAATCAATATTCCCTAGTGAAACACTGATCCTCCTCCGGCTAATCAGGAAGTGGGACTCAAGGAGTGTCCTCTCCTCCATGGCGGCTTCCAGCTCCTCCCTATCTCCACCTAGGCGTCCAATAGGATCGCTTGTCCTTTCAGACAATTGCGTGACTGGTGTCAAAACCGGCTTCCTGATCGGCTGGGAGGAGGATCAGTGTTACAACAGCGAATATTCATTCGCTGTTGTAACACACCTGGGTGGGATCAGAGCGCACTCCCTGCGCCCCGAGCCCACCCTATATTGAAGCCTATCAGAGCCTCTGGCTCTAATCGGGGTTTGAAACAAACAGCCCCTCTGTATTGGAGCCCATGTGCTGGTGTCCTGAAAGGGCCCGGACGCATGGGGGAGGTGGCGATGGACAGGGGGGAGGTGCCCGTGTGCCCTTAATGGACGGGCTGCCCCTGGTGCGGTCATAAAAGGGGGGAGCACACTCTCTGCACCCCGAGCCCACCCTATATTGAAGCCTATCAAAGCCTCTGGCTCTAATCGGGGTTTCAAACAAACAGCCCCTCTGTATTGCAGTCCATGTGCCGGTGTCCCGAAGGGGGCTGGACGCATGGGGGGGTGGCAATGGACAAGGGGGGCTCCCGTGCGCCCTTAATGGACGGGCCGCCTCTGGTGCGGTCATAAAAGGGGGAACCTAAAGATAATGAAGTTTAGTTTTTAGTAACCTATAGTAACCTATATTGCTAAAAGTCCACCGTAAGGGGATCTGTGGCATGTATTTTACCTGAGATGCTGAGTGCAGAGAAGATGTTATGTAGTGCCGAGATTCAAATTCAAATTCTATTTTAATCTAAATAAAAAGAGTTCAAATTTAATTTATTCAAATTTCCATCTGCATTAATGTCAATAGGGAAGCTTTCTTGATGGTCAATTACCCTTTGGATGGCTTCTAGTTAATGTGGTTGTACTCTCTCATTGAAGTGACTGGTCTCAGGTGATACACAGAGATGAAACAAAGTCTCCTACATAAGTTGTACCTGTTTATCTGCAGTCTTCTCTTCTTTACATCCATTCTAAGTGCTGAATTGATAAAGCTTGTCTGAGAGTTAAGAAAAAAGGGTGCATCGAGCTGAAGTTACACTATGCAGAGCTCAGTGAGGAGAGCTCTGAGAGCTGATTGGAGGGAAGACAACCCCCTCCCCTTTCACACAGCACACAGGAACAGAGCTGAGGCTGTCAATTTGCTGGAGGCCCCTCCCCTGTCACCACTTTTCTCATGGTGTCAGGAAAACTTGTAAGAAGTGACTCATACTGATAGCGGAGGAAGGAGGCAGCAGACAGAAATGACACTCTGGATTGAGACAAGTACACACTATAGAGGGATAAGCTTTTCAGATATTTCATGTCTGAGGTTTACAACCACTTTAAGGAATTGTTACCAAAATGGCATTGGGTGTTTTTTTTTGCCATAGTTTCAGCAAATTATGGTTATTCAAGATTTTTTAGGCAACAGGACAAAGTGTTGCCTAAATGGTAAATTATAAAATTGAAATGTATTGTAATCTCACATTTATAAAAAAAATAGAATCATAGAAGAGCAATGGCAGAAAAACAAAAACAAGCAGTCTATTGAATATGCCCATTTTTATTTATTTATTCATTATTTTGTTTGTTTTTTTCTGATCATAGATCTACGTTTCTCTCAAGCATATTTACACAATTACTAAAAAAATTTGTTTGCAAAAGTGCCTCCATACAAATAATTGTATCATAATCTAACATGACAATATATATATATTTTCCCATGCAAAAAAAGGAGAAAGGCTGGTGCTATGAAAGTCAGCTAAAACATTGTTTTATTATTGCATGTGAACGGCAGTCAAAGAGAAATCCTAACGCGTTTCGGCCGTCAGGCCTTAACCACTCCACGCAAATCGTCGTACCTGTACGTTGGTACTTTGATGCTAAATACCGGGGTTATAGCAGCAGCTAGCTTCCATAACCCCGGTATTTTCAGGAACGGCATGCATTTCTCTTTAGTATAAAAGTGGTCTCTGCGGCGGATTCACCACAAGATCACTTTTATCGGCGGCGGGAGAGGTGACCACCCCCCTCCCGCTACGCTCCGGTCATCTCTGCGGCTTACCAGAACTGCCGGTAGTGGCGGAGGCGATCACGTCCTCTCTCGTGGATGCCTGGCTGCCGACTAAGGGGAAGATGGCCCCCGCTCGGCTCCATAGCATGGGAGGGTGGAAGCGACGTCAAACGTCACTTTCACCCATAGCTCTTAAAGGAGAATTTTTTTATTTATTTTTTCAAGTGATATTTTTTTTATTGCATTTTAGTGTAAATATGAGATGTGAGGTCTTTTTGACCCCCCAGATCTCATATTTAAGAGGTCCTGTCATGCTTTTTTTCTATTACAAGGGATGTTTACATTCCTTGTAATAGGAATAAAAGTGACCCAATTTTTTTTTTTTTTAAAGACAGTGTCAAAATAAAAAAAAATGTAAAGTCAAATTAATAAGAAAAAAACAACAATAATTTTTTGAAGCGCCCCATCCCGACGGGCTCGCTCGCAGAAGCGAGCGCATACGTGAGTAGCGCCCGCATATGAAAACTGTTCAAACCACACATGTGAGGTATCACCGTGATGGTTAGAGCGAGAGCAATAATTCTAGCCCTAGACCTCCTCTGTGACTCAAAACTGGTAACCTGTAGAAACTTTTAAACATCGGGTAAAAGCTTGTCACCATTCCACGAGCAGGCGCAATTTTGAAGCGTGACATGTTGGGTATGAATTTACTCAGCGTAACATTATCTTTCACCATATAAAAAATTTGGACTAACTTTACTGTTGTATTATTTTTTAATTCAAAAAAGTGTATTTTTCCCCCCAAAAAAGTGCGGTTGTAAGACCGCTGCGCAAATATGGTGTGACAGAAAGTATTGCAACAACTGCCATTTTATTCTCTAGGGTGTTAGAATAAAAAATAAATATATATATATATATATATATATATATATATATATATATATATATATATATATATATATATATATATATATATATATATAATGTTTGTAATTTTCTAGCAAAAGTATGATTTTAACTTGTAAACAACAAGTGTAAAAAAGAGGCTCAGTCCTTAAGTGCTTAATCATGGCTCCTGAGGGCCGAAACGCGTTGGATTTCTTTTTGACTGCCATTCACATGCAATAATAAAACAATGTTTTAGCTGACTTTCATAGCACCAGCTTTTTTCCTTTTTTTTTTTGCATGGACTATATGGAGGTTTACAGAGACTTCACAGGCTGAGTGCTGTGTTCTTGAGGCATTGCACAGGAGGTAGTAGCACGGATGCACCTGTTCCAATATATATATATATATATATATATATATATATATATATATATATATATATATATATATATATATATATATGTGATAGCTACCCTCATGGTATATTCCCATATGTAATATAAACCATTCAAACAAACATTGTGTTGTGCCATCATTAGAGAGTGCATAAAATCATTATAATAAATAATCATTGTAATAATCATACAATCAGGTGAAAAAACATATGTGAAAGTATAACAAAAAATGGGAGGATGCAATGCAGGGACTAAAACCCATCACATCCCTTAGTAAAAGCACCATACAATAAACACAAACACTAGCTAGGCACACATTTAACCCTTTGATTGCCCCAGATGTTTAACCCCTTCCCTGCCAGTGTCATTAGTACAGTAACAGTGCATATTTTTTAGCACTGATCGCTAGCTATTAGTGTCACTGGTTCCCACAAAGTGTCAAAAAGTGTATGTCAGAACGTTCGCCGCAATATTGCAGTTCCGCTATAAGTCGCTGATCACCCGATCATCTATTACTAGTATAAAAACAAAATAAATAAAAATTCCAAAATCTATCCCAATAGTTCGTAGACACCATAACTTTTGCGCAAACCAATCAATATACGCTTATTGGGATTTTTTTTACCAACAATATCTAGCAGAATACATATTGGCCTAAATTTTATAAAGAAATTCAATTTTATAAATGTGATTTTATTTTTATTGGATTGGTTTTATAGCTATAGCTTTTATAGTTTTTTTATAGCTATAGTTCTTATAGTTTTATAGCTAGAAACTAAAACAAATATTGATTTTGTTTGTTTTTTTAAATTGTCGCTCTTTTTTTGTTTATAGCACAAAAAATAAAAACCCCAGAGGGGGATCAAATACCACTTAAAGAAAGCTCTATTTGTGGAGAAAAAAAGGACAATTTTATTTGGGTACAACGTCGCATGACTATGCAATTGTCAGTTAACCGATTCCAGACTGCTGCACATACATTTACTGCAGCAGGGCGGCCCGACTGCGCAAAATCAGGTACAGTAATAAGAAGAGCCAACAAAACTGTAATCCTTGAAGTGTCTTTTATTGGTACATCAGAGTGACAATAAAACAATAAAGCTGACGCGTTTCGTCAATAGCTATTGGCTATTGCCGAAACGCGTCAGTTTTATTGTTTTATTGTCACTCTGATGTACCAATAAAAGACACTTCAAGGATTACAGTTTTTCCGGCTCTCCTTATTACTGTTGCATTGGAGTGTGTTGGGACACATCGAGCCGCGGCACCTGTGAGTGGACAATCAGCAGCCACAACCCGCCGATCGATCTGTGGAGA
The DNA here is from genome assembly GCA_037952925.1 of Lithobates clamitans. NCBI lineage: Eukaryota > Metazoa > Chordata > Amphibia > Anura > Ranidae > Lithobates > Lithobates clamitans. The sequence continues at coordinate 120,008 of JBBGZY010001850.1, read as the reverse complement.
GACGGATCAGCGGTGTGCCGATGTAAACAAGGCAAACCGCTGATCTGTCAGGGAGGAAAGGAGAGAGCTGGATCACAATCTCTGCTTTGCTCCAGTGCATCCATCCCCCACACAATTAGAAAGCACCTCCCTAGGAGCACACTTAACACTTTGATCACACCTAGCGTTAACCCCTTCCCTGCCAGTGTCATTTATACAGTGACAGTGCATTTTAGCAGACTGTATTGGTGTCACTGGTCTTAGTGTCAGATTTGTCCGCCACAATGTCGCAGTCCCGCTAAAAATCCCAGATCACTGCCATTACTAGTAAAAAATAAATTAAAAAAAATAAAAATGCTTCTCTATCCCCTATTTTGTAGACATGATAACTTTTGTGCAAATCAATCAATATAGGCTTATTGCATTTTTTCTTTAACCAAAAACATGTGGAAGAGTATATATTGGCCTCAATTTATGAATACATTTGTTTTTTTTGTTTTTGTTTTTTTTGGATATGTAATATAGCAGAAAGTAAAAAAAAAAATATTTATTTATTTTTTTCAAAATTGTTGGTCTTTTTTTGTTTATAGCGCAAAAAATAAAAAAACGCAGAGGTGATCAAATACTACTAAAAGAAAGCTCCATTTGTGGGAAAAAAAAAGAACGTCAATTTTGTTTGGGTACAGCGTCACACGACCGCAATCGTCAGTTAAAGCGACGCAGTGCTGCATAATGAAAAATGGCCTGGTCAGGAAGGGGGGTAAATCTTCCTGAGGTCGAGTGGTTAAAAGATGCTTTGCTGAAATCAAGCTATGCGCTATGTCCATCAAACAACAGTAAAATATCTCCCCTCCCCACCTTTACATTTTCTAAGGTGATATTTCTTGACCTTTTTCGCATGCGTTGTCTCAAGCCGTGTACACACGGGCGGACTTTTCAGCATCAAACGTCCGATGGTCTTTGCGACGGACTTTCGATGGAGTTATGACGGACTTTCGGACGACCGGACTTGCCCACACACGAACGGACTAAAGAGCGTTCGAAAGTCCGTTGGTATGAACGTGATGACGTGCGAAGGGACTAGAATAAGGAAGTTGATAGCCAGTAGCCAATAGCTGCCCTAGCGTCCTTTTTCGTCCGTCGGACTAGCATACAGATGAGCGGATTTCTCGACTGGACTCGAGTCAGTCGGAAAGATTTGAAACATGTTCCAAATCTAAAGTCCGTCTGATTTTCGACATAAAAAGTCAGCTGAAGGTCCGATGAAGCCCACACATGGTCGGATTGTCCGACTGATTTGTTCCGTCGGACCAGTCCGGCCGAAAAGTCCGTCCGTGTGTACGCGGCATAAAGCACTTCAAGTATCAAACACCTACACTCAATATAGACAATAGAACACTCATTGGAGGGAAGTGAGGGCAGTTCTACAATAGAGCCAGTAGTGACCATCACAAATGTTCATGAAATAATTTGTATTCAAAATTCTAGTTTCTTTATTTTTAGTTTTTTGGATTAGCAAAAAAATAGGTTGCGCTGAAAAGTAAATTGAACCTGATTTGCTAATCAATGATTTCAATTAATTTGTTCATTAGAATTTTTTTTTAGGACATTCTTTTATAGCTAGTTCTCAAGAGGCCTTACCCTTCCAGGTAATCTGCTCCCGCTGGGACAAGCAGTGGAATGGACCAAGGGATTCAAACTTGTTAACAGAATTTTAAAGTCAGAGAAATTAGTGAAATACTCGGATTTCATAGTCCCGGTCTATGTGCACAGGTAAGTCAGAGACTCCTCTATTCTTGTTTTTTAGTTAAAATAAAAATAGGATATCTGCTTCCAAAACTTTAGAAAGCCTTACTTTCCAAGGTGTGGTGCGTAGGCGGTTCTTTGGTGGGTATGCTGGACGGACTCCTAGCTATGATGGCTTTGAGGGACTAATGAACCTGACCCAATATGTCTTCTATTGTCCAAGTCCATATCACCACCCCCCCTTCCTCTTCTCATCCTATTTTTGTCTCATTGAGTTTCCCCACCTGCTAATATTGTCAACAAAGGTGCTATTTGGCACTTTGAGCCACTGGCTTTCTGTTATGAACACCTAAGTACCTGAGATACTTTATAGGATGATACTTGAGGCTCAACGGGTGAGATTATCTTCCATGGACTCCTTTGCAAGATAGTGAGACCTGTTTTCTACAAGAATCCCTGCGTGCGTCCTGATGAAGCTAGACAGCGAAACGCGTTGACACACAGGGGCTCACTACTACGTATACTATGCATGTTCAATCTTGTCTTGTATTGTGTATAGAGTGTATCATATGCTTTTAACCCATTATCTCTTTTTTTTTCTCTTCTGTAAAATATTTTGTTATAAATAAAATATATTTTTTATACTTACTAATGTCCATTGGGATGGTTTATGCCCAATTTTTTCTTTTTGTTGTATCAACTTGTAGTGGTCAGAATATAATAACCACTGGACTGCCCAGACACATTGCACAACTCATATAACAGGATAGTGAACGTACAATTACAAAAATGGAGGTTGTCTATATGAGGACTGTCTGTATTTCTTCTGTAGCACCCTGGTGTTTAGGCAAGGTTCTAAGTAAATTTAGTTTGCCAGGCGGTAGTTGCCCTGGTTAATTGTTAGTAGATCCACAGATTCCTCTCTAGTTCTGGACTTGCTTCTCTCTTCTGTTGCTAGGTGGCATTATGCTGGTGACATTAGATAGACAAGGGCTTAGCAAGGTCAGGTTACAAATGGATGGGGTATCTCAGCCAATTGGCAGGGGTTTCTTTAGTCCCTTGGCCTGCTGGGAGAGCCTATTTATTTTGGTGGAGTCAGGTGATCGGGGTTTTGTGCCACCTGGACGGCTGTCTGGGTGGACGTGAGTCATGCTGCCCCGGGCCGTTAGGCTGTAAGCCTGAGGCCTATCCCGGGGACATCTGGCTGCTAGGCTGTCTGAGGGCCTACCTAGAAGCTAGAGAGCAGCACAGGGTTGGGACTGCAGGAATGGAGTCCAACCAAGAGTAAGGGTTCAGCCGGACGGGGAACCAGCTGTGGTCAGAGGAAGAAGGGGAAGCTGTCACCACTAGGGGCCCATCCACCTTGTTACCAGAGACTATTGTGCGTAAGCTGGAGCCAGTACCAGAGCAGTCTTCTCATCAGCCGGCATGAAGAAGTGGGAAAACTTCAGCAAGTGCCAAGCCAGGGACCCAGCGGGACAGCAGAGGTGAGGCTTGAGGAGCATTAGTGAGTGCCAAGCCAGGGAACTAGCGGGTCAGCAGGGGTGACGCTTGAATAGTATCTGTGAGTGCCAAGCCAGGGACCCAGCAAGGAAGCGGGGGTGATGCTTGAGGAGGATACTGAGTTATGGAAGTGGAAGAGCTCAGGGGATCTGGTGGCGATTGGGTCTGAGTGTCTAATGAGAGACTGGGAGCTCAGTGAGTGAAGACCTACAGTGAGAGACTGTAGCGTGCAAGGAGCACTATTTGTGTTGTCAATAGTTAAATACAAATACCGTTAGTGACTGTTACAAGATTTGTTGCCATAGGAAACAGCAGTCCTACCTATACAGAAGTGGTGTCCAGCTGGAGGCCTTCACCTGTATAGCTGTCTACCTATAGAAGTCTCGGAGTCGGCCAATTGTCATTGCATCTACTTAAGGATGTCCTTCAGGTACCATTCCAACGACCAGGTCGTTAAACGAAGAGCCACAAGTAATCAATATTTTACGTATTCATAACGACTGTACTGTATTGTGAAAAAAAGGTCTAAAAACAAAACTCTAGCTCAATAACATTGTTTTAATTTGCATAAGTGCAGAACAAAAATGTAAATTCTGTACTGTAGAATACTATTAAGTATAGCGGGTCGTTAGGGTGGGGAGAGCTGGTTGTAAGTTTGAGTGGTCATTAAACAGGTAATTTGTTAAACGAGGAGTATCTGTATTCTTCAGAAGGTGCTTCCAGTGACCAGCCACCAAAATTAAGTGAATTCAAAACTCACCAAAACAAATGGCTAACACTACAACAGCAAATATGTCCAAGCAAACATAGAGGTCTCATAGGAACCAATGGCATTGATTTTTGACACTCTAGGCGAAACTTCATTGTGGCTTCACCCCAGACTCCACCCCCTTTGCCCTGCTCATGTAGACACCGCCTTTTTAATGAAGTGCCCATCAAATGCAGCCTCACCAGCACCCATCAAATGCAGCCTCACCAGTGCCCATCAATGCATCCTCACCAGCGCCCATCAATGCAGCCTCACCAGCGCCCATCAATGCAGCCTCACCAGCGCCCATCAATGCAGCCTCACCAGCACCCATCAATGCAGCCTCACCAGCACCCATCAATGCAGCCTCACCAGCGCCCATCAATGCAGCCTCACCAGTGCCCATCAATGCAGCCTACCAGCACCCATCAATGCAGCCTCACCAGTGCCCATCAATGCAGCCTACCAGCACCAATCAATGCAGCCTCACCAGTGCCCATTAATGCAACCTCACCAGCGCCATAAATGCAGCCTCACCAGCGCCCATCAATGCAGCCTCACTAGTGCCCATAAATGCAGCCTCACCAGCGCCGATAAAATGCAGCCTCACCAACGGCCATCAATGCAGCCTCACCAGCTCCCATCAAATGCAGCCTACCAGCAGCCATCAATGCAGTCTACCAGTGCCCATCAATGAATGTTTGTATGCTTCCATTCATTTGGGATTGAGGACACAGACACTATATGCAAATGGAGTGGCAGGTGCCTGCTGATGCTGAGACTTAGTTGCTTGCTGCAGAGAGAAGAGAGCAGAAACACCAGTGGCCGGGTGCCCTAAGCAGCAGTGCGCCCTAGGCAGCTGCCTAGTTTGCCTAGTGGTAGCACCGGCCCTGTTGACACCTCCTCATATGCTTCCAAGGCTGCGGGTAAATAAAGCTCGCCAGGAGAAAAATCCCATGGTGTAGTACGTTTATTATCAAACATATAAAAGCCACAATACAGTAAAAGACTCTGTATGTAAAATGTATGTGAATCTTGTACGGCTCACGTGGGAAGCCGCTGCCGACCCAGAACCATACAGCGGCGTGACGTCAGCGTCGGGGGTGGAGATTCTACATACCAGCAAGTGAGTGAATGATTTGAATTGTATGTATGAATGTCCTTTATCACTGCTAGTGGTGTCAACGTAAAATTCCAAATGAAAGAAATAGAATATACTGATTGTGGGTGACAGCATGGGCAGGATGTTGAATGTTCGGTCTCTATTGCTGTCGGAGCCCATGTTAGGTATATTGACCACTCTCACTAGGGCCAAAAGTGATGGCAAATCTATATACAGTTTTCACCAAAACAGGAATAGAGGAGAAATCTTCCAATGTAATGGGGATAATAACAACAGCCATCCAAAGGAAATTCCCCTCACTTTTGAGAGATTTTTCCCTCACTTCCCCCCTATGTCCTCAGGACAGAATATGAAGGATAATCTCACCAATGGGACATAAACAGCAAAAAAAATTAATTTACAGGGAGTTTAACCCTTCCCTAATTTATTGCAAACATATACTTTAATTCATGTTTTGAGAAGGCAACATTGTATGAAAAAAAATGTTTATTTCTTTCTCTTTTTCTCTAACCCAACTGTATATCCCATCATAGTGACTGTAGAAATGAATGTCTTCTCCTCTCTTGTTTAGTGCAAGGCGTACCATTTATCCTGAGGAAATGAATGAACTGGAGAATGTTTTTAAAGCAGCCAGAAGGCTGACCGGTAAGCCTAGAACTACAACTCATGGCAGATTTTTATTCAGGGGTCTTTTTTTTATTTTAATGTTATATGTCCCTTGTGCTTTTTTTAGGGAAAATCTTCCCGGAGTCCATAGCTCCCAACTGTCCCTGATTTGGAGGGATTGTCCCTGATTTGGAGGGACTGTCCCTGATTTGGAGGGACTGTCCCTGATTTGGAGGGACTGTCCCTGATTTTGAGGGACTGTCTCTGATTTGGAGGTACTGTCCCTGATTTGGAGGGATTGTCCCTGATTTGGAGGGAGTGTCCCTGATTTTGAGGGACTGTCTCTGATTTGGAGGGACTGTCTCTGATTTGGAGGGACTGTCCCTGATTTGGAGGTATTGTCCCTGATTTGGAGGTACTGTCCCTGATTTGGAGGGATTGTCCCTGATTTGGAGGGACTGTCCCTGATTTGGAGGGATTGTCCCTGATTTGGAGGGACTGTCCCTGATTTGGAGGGATTGTCCCTGATTTGGAGGTACTGTCCCTGATTTGGAGGGACTGTCCCTGATTTGGAGGGATTGTCCCTGATTTGGAGGGACTGTCCCTGATTTGGGGGGACTGTCCCTGATTTTGAGGGACTGTCCCTGATTTGGAGGTACTGTCCCTGATTTGGAGGGACTGTCCCTGATTTGGAGGGACTGTCCCTGATTTGGAGGTACTGTCCCTGATTTTGAGGGACTGTCCCTGATTTGGAGGTACTGTCCCTGATTTGGAGCAATGTCTCTGATTTGGAGGGATTGTCCTTGATTTGGAGGGACTGTCCCTGATTTGGAGGTACTGTCCCTGATTTGGAGGGGCTGTCCCTGATTTGGAGGGACTGTCCCTGATTTGGAGGTACTGTCTCTGATATGGAGCAATGTCCCTGATTTTGAGGGACTGTCCCTGATTTGGAGGGATTGTCCCTGATTTGGAGGGACCGTCCCTGATTTGGTCCCACTGTCCCTCTTTCCTCCTCATTTGTCCCTCATTATGGTCTGATCTATATAGTTCAAAAACGATATATAGTGTTTCCCAGTGCTAAACCTTTCATCCAATTTCTAGATTGCTGCATTTTTAATTTTCAAAAGTCAATATAAAAGAATAGTAGTGGTAAAAAAAAAAAAATTGTGGGTTCAACTAATCATTTTTTTTGTACAATTCTCCTTTAAGGGGGCGTGGCAGGGGGTGTGTCCTAGGCCTACACACTTTTGCTAATAGGTGTCCCTCATTCCCATCTCACAAAGTTGGGTGGTGTGGTGTACATATGCAGAGCTTGCAAGCAGACAGTGTGCTAGAGTAGGCAGTGAGGCTGTAGATAGTTACTTACCATGAGCTCCACCAAATCCACCATGTTTGGCTTCTCTTCATGTCTCTCATTCAGGCCCCACATCGCGGTGGAAGTTATGCAACGCCCGGCTCCGCCCACAGGAGATTACCTTAAACAACCCTTAACCATGACACATGCGAATAAAAAAGTGGCATGAAATGGCTGGTGTTGGCGCTTCAATCATCACGGCACCATGGTTGTTGTGGTGTCAGGATGATTGAAGCGCATTATTACTATAATTACATTGTTATAAAAAATGAAATGGTTCAACTCACCATAATGCAGAATCAGTGGGAGCCCCAAGTGTGTCACTTGCCACTTCACCTGTCACCAGATGCAGATTTTCACTTGCCACGTCCCATGCCACACATTGCAGATTGTCACTTGCCACGTCCCATGCCACACGTTGCAGATTGTCACTTGCCACTTCACCTGTCACCAGATGCAGATTGTCACTTGCCACGTCCCATGCCACACGTTGCAGATTGTCACTTGCCACGTCCCATGCCACACGTTGCAGATTGTCACTTGCCACACGTTGCGGATTGTCACTTGCCACGTCCCATGCCACACGTTGCAGATTGTCACTTGCCACACGTTGCGGATTGTCACTTGCCACGTCCCATGCCACACGTTGCAGATTGTCACTTGCCACGTCCCATGCCACACATTGCAGATTTTCACTTGCCACGCGTTGCGGATTGTCACTTGCCATGTCCCATGCCACAGGTTGCGGATTGTCACTTGCTATGTCCCATGCCACACATTGTGGATTGTCACTTGCCACGTCCCATGCCACACGTTGCGGATTGTCACTTGCCACGTCCCATGCCACAGGTTGCAGATTGTCACTTGCTATGTCCCATGCCACACATTGCGGATTGTCACTTGCCACGTCCCATGCCACACGTTGCAGATTGTCACTTGCCACATCCCATGCCACAGGTTGGGGATTGTCACTTGCTATGTCCCATGCCACACATTGCGGATTGTCACTTGCCACATCCCATGCCACACGTTGCGGATTGTCACTTGCCACGTCCCATGCCACACATTGCGGATTGTCACTTGCCTGCTATAATTGTCTCTTGCTGTGTCCCAGGGTCAGGCAGCACATTACCAGTCAAGCTGCAGAGAGATGATGTAATCTCTCTGCTGCTGCGGCTGCCTGCACACTGCACAGTGAGGGCAGAACTGAAGGGCGGGCGCCGGGCGGTGAGGGGCTCCCTGATTGGCCAGCAGCCCACTCACATACTGTCACACAGCTGCTCACCAACCGAGCCGCCCGGCCCACCCGTGGAGCTGCCCGCTGTCTTTCAGCCGCCCCTACTCTCAGCCGCGGAGCCGCCCACCGGCTCTCTCACCTGCAGCAACGTCTGCCTGTCCACTCACTCACCTGCATTCTCGGAGGGGGTAATTGCCCCGTTGTCTCCCCCTGGTTTCGCCCCTGCGTCGAGTCCATGGTACCAGCAGATCAGCTTCCTCTGTGTATAATCACAGAAGTACCGGGCCTCCGGTGGTGTGCATGCTCACCCTAGACCCCGGAAGTGCAGCATCATGTACTAGGTACAGGATCCTGTGCAACAGAGCCACTTTGCTGCAGTATATGTAAGTTATAAAGTAAGTTATAAGGTCAGCAAGTGGTTCAATTGACTTCATCTGCAGATCAAATCTTTTACCTTTGATCTGTAGATGAAGAAACAGAAAGATACAAAAATAAACAATGTTTCTTTTTATCTTAGTGTTTCAGGGGCTGAGATACATTGTTGATAAACATTGCCCGGCTGCTTTTTTTTTTTGACAGATCCAATTCATGGGACTTCTTTAACACTTCAACAGGGGAACCCCACTCACAGCTGAAAGAGTCATCATTTGTTAAGAACGTGGCAGCCCCACTACTCACCAACCGATAATAGCCAGGCCTTTTTTTTTTTTACATTTCAGCTTTTAGTGGGGGAATCTTGCTGACAGCTAAAAGAACTGAGCCTGAAAGTATCGGTATCTGTATTGGTACAACCCTAATAACAACCATACTTGTTAGTACGGTAAATACAATGTATGTACGCTGTAGCTTGAGCATGTGTCTCTACACATTGTCATGCGCACATACATTCTTGAAGGACATAATATGCTTGTATTCAAGCAAGTAATTGACCAGCGTTCACGCATTTCATTTCAGGCCCACTGGGTGTACTCTCTTGTATAAAGATTAAAAAATTGTAATTTTAGCAACACTTAAAGAGGAAGTAAAGCCTCTGAAGAAAAAAAAAACATGCACCCTGCAAGACAAAGGCATAATGAGCTAGTATGCATAGCATACTAGCTCATTATGAATTACTTACCTTAGATCGAAGCCCCTGAAGTGACCCTCGTTCACGTCCTTCGTCGGCGCCATGATACCCGGAGTGACTTCCGGGTATCGCTGCTCCAGCGCTGTGAGTGGCCGGAGCAGCGATGATGTCACTCTGGCGCATGGGTGCAGGAGCCGTCAGTGACAGCATGCTCGCCTTCACTAACGGCATGCTCAGTGTGCCTGCACCGTTGTCTACGGCGTGCATGCTCCGTAGACATTGGTACAGACTTTTTTGCAAATATCTCCTAAACCATGTAGGTTAAGGAGATATTGCAAGCACCTTCAGGTAAGCCTTAATCTAGGCTTACCTGTAGGTGAAAGTTGTCCCAGAGGGTTTACAACCACTTTAATTGTATAGAAAATAACTCAAATCTAAATATGATCATTATTCTAAACAATTTGCTATCAATCTTACTGGGAATTCCCAGTCATGTAAACAAAGTAGCCTGGGGATAGATAAAAAGAAAACTATTCATAACCGGTCTGGTAGAAATTTTAAGGAGGAACTTCACACAAAAAAAAATGGGAGGTCTCCAAAAAACCCATACCAGACCCTCATCTGAGCATGCAACTGAGCAGGCCAGGAAAGGGGGTGACAAGCATGCGCCCCTCCTTCTGAACTGGCCATATATGGAGGGTTATCTTATGGGGGGACCCCCTGACAAAGAACCTTTTTCCTATGTTGATAAAGGGCAAGGACCTCTTCCCCCACAACCCTGACTGGGCAGTTGTGGGAATCTGTGGGCAAGGGGCTTTTTTGAACCTGAAAGCCCCCCTTTAACAATATGGGGGTTACCCAGATAATAGTCTCCCTATGTGAATGAATAAGGGGTACATAATACCCCCTACTCAATCTCAAAAAGTGAAAAAATAAATAAATATGTACACACAGTTTTTGACCATCAATCATGTGGTCCAGATATTCAAATCCATGTCAGTCATGATGTCCAAACACCTTGTGACATTTCATGAACATGGGAAAAAATCATATCTCTATGTTTGTTTTTTTCAGGTGTGTGCCCCATTGTTGTCCTCACCCACAAGAGCAGTGGGAATGTCACAGATACAGAGAAGATGTTCCGAGACATGGGTGTGGATAAAATTTTCTTATTTGAAAACTGCACAAGTGAAGATCACGTGAAGACCAGGGGGAGACATGAGGAGGTGCTGAAGTTTCTATATGAAGTCATTAAAGATGTTCAATTTGCAGTGGAACATCAACCACAGGATCCAGTGAAAGAGTCCATTGAGAGGAAGCATTTTGTAATGAGTTACATAAACAAGTGTGAATTGCAAGCCAAACAGGAGGAGATTGAGGTTCAGAGAGCCTTGGAGAGAGTACGATTAGAGAAGAAAGAGAAGGAGGAGGAGAAGGAAGAGGAGATCAAAAGGCAGAAAGAGAGGGAGAGACAGAACCAGGCCATGGAGGAGGAACTGCAAGCTGAGCAAGAGAGACTTCGAAAGAAAGAGAAAAAAAAGTGGAAGCTTTTTCGGTAATTTTGGTAATTCTTGATTTATTTTGGTACATTGACTTCTTTCAAATGACAAAAAAAAAAAAAAAAAAGCCTACTTCAATTAGCAAAGGAATTTTCCAAATAAAAAATTGTATACTTTTAATTTTTTTTCTAAAGAATGTAAAAAAGTGTAAAATATATGGAAAAATATACATCAAATTTATGTATAATCAAGAGAAATACTGTACGTAACAACAATTATTTAAGAACAATTATAATGACATAATAATAGCAAAATAAATGTAATTCTGAGCTTGGGCATGTGACGGACCCAGTACTCTTGAGGAGTATGTCCGCCGTATATGTGCTTCCCTTGCCCAGTACCAAGCACGGTCCAAGATCTTTCAACCCACCCAGTCACTTGTCGAGACAACAATGTAGGGTGAATAACGGCATAAAACTTTATTGAAGAACAGACACGAGTATATATCTCTGGAGACAATTCCCCCCTCCTTGTTGGCATAGAGACACAGGGAGGGGTAAACTTTACATCCAATAACATCAGGCACAGGTACATTTGAACTTATCAACACATCTATAAACAACATCTGGGCACAAAGCCAACTTTGTTAGTGGGAAGGTTATTTGAAGAAACTCTAAACTTGAGGAAACTCTAAACATAGACAACCTGGCTGGTTCAGGGGTAAAAGGAAATGCTGAGTCCGGTGTGGTTGTACGGTGAGTCTGGTTAGATCAGACCCCACTGGGTTTTTCAGGTCACCCTGTGCCCCTAAAAGACGTAGGGTGACTTACACATAAGAGGGGCCAGGGGAGCTCTCTAAGGTAATCTGGGTTCCATGCCCCCCCCCAATTGCCTTCCGTCATATGGCATATTATGAGGTTCAAATCAGTGTGTATCTGTGAGCAATATCCTTTTGGTGGCAATGGGACTGTTTTGCTAAAACTGGATGGTGAAAAATCTGGTGCAACTGTGCATGGTAACCAATCGGCTTCTAACTTATATGCAGCCTCACTGGACTGGGCTTTTATCCGTGGGGCCACATATTTATGTATCTCCCAGTACAGAGTGCACGCTCCCGGTACAGAGACTGGGGACTCACTGAGAACCCCAGGCCTTATACTAACGATCAGGACCTGGAACATCTGATTCCAGGTCACCTGATCGCTGTGATAGCTTCTGATTGGCTATCGCAGTGATCAGTCACCCCTGTTTTTTCTGTCTCTGTGAATGGATGAGACAAATACATTGTATCGTTCTCTGTCCTTGCAGAGATAGAAAAAAAAAAAGATAATAATTAAAAAAAACCTAGATTAAGGTTTGATCTACAGTGGATATAAAATGTCTACACACCCCTGTTAAAATGTCAGGTCTCTGTGATGTAAAAAAATGAGACAAAGATAAATCATTTCAGAACTTTTTCCACCTTTAATGTGATCTATAAACTGTACAACTGACATATTTTAGGTGGGGAACTAAAAATAAAAAAAATAAAATAATGTGGTTGCATAAGTGCGCACACCCTCTTATAACTGGGGTTGTAGTTGTGTTCAGAATTAACCAATCACCAATAACATGTAAACTCATGTTAAATAGGAGTCAGTACACACCTGCCATCATTTAGAGTGCCTCTGATTAATATCAAATAAAGTTCAGCTGTTCTGGTAGGTCTTTCCTGACATTTTCTTAGTCGCATCCTACAGCAAAAGCCATGGTCCTCAGAGAGCTTCCAAAGCATCAGCGGGATCTCATTGTTAAAAGGTATCAGTCAGGAGAAAGTTACAAAAAAATTTCCAAGGCATTAGATATACCATGGAAGCAGTGAAGACCGTCATCATCAAGTGGAGAAAATATGGCACAACAGTGACATTACCAAGAACTGGACGTCCCTCCAAAATTGATGAAAAGACGAGAAGAAAACTGGTCAGCGAGGCTGCGAAGAGGCCAACAGCAACATTAAAGGAGCTGCTGGAATATCTGGTAAGTACTGGCTGTGTGGTACATGTGACAACAATCTCCCCTATTCTTCATATGTCTGGGCTATGGGGGTAGAGTGGCAAAACGGAAGCCTTTTCTTACCAAGAAAAACATCCAAGCCCGGATACATTTTGCAAAAACACATCTGAAGTCTCCCAAAAGCATATGGGAAAATATGTTCTGGTCCCATGAAACCAAGGTTGAATTTTTTGACCATAATTCCAAAAGATATGTTTGGCGCAAAAACAACACTGCACAAAGAACACCATACCAACCGTGAAGAATGGTGGTGGCAGCATCATACTGTGGGGCTGCTTTTCTTCAGCTGGAACAGGGGCCTTAGTCAAGTTAGAGGGAATTATGAACAGTTCCAAATACCAGCCAATATTGGCACAAAACCTTCAGGCTCCTGCTAGAAGAGGAACGCGAACATGAAGAGGAACCTCACCTTTCAGCATGACAATGACCCAAAGCACACATCTAAATCAACAAAGGAATGGCTTCACCAGAAGAAGATTAATGTTTTGGAATGGCCAAGCCAGAGCCCAGACCTAAATCTGATTGGAAATCTGTGGGGTGATCTGAAGAGGGCTGTGCACAGAAAATGTCCTCGCAATCTGACAGATTTGGAGTGTTTTTGCAAAGAAGAGCGGGCAAATATTGCCAAGTCAAGATGTGCCATGCTGATAGACTCATACCCAAAAGACTGAGTGCTGGAAAAAAATCAAAAGGTGCTTCACCAAAGTATTAGTGTAAAGGTTTGCACACTTATTCAACCATATTATTATTATTATTATTATTATTATTATTATTTTTACTTCCCTCCACCTAAAATATTTCAGTTTGTTGTACAGTTTATATGTCCCAAAAAGGTGGAAAAAGTTCTGAAATGATTCATCTTTATCTCCTTTTTTTTACATCACAGAAACCTGACATTTTAACAGGGGTGTGTAGACTTTTTATATCCTCTGTAGGTCAGCATCAGGGTTAGTGCTTGGGTCAAGGTCATGGTCAAAGGTAAAGGTCAGGGTCAAAGGTCAGTATTTTTCTGGACAGTTTTTTTTTTTTTAAATTAGTATCAGTGTCAGTGTGTTTTAGGCAGGATAAAAAAGCAAAATGTGCACTTTTGTTTCTGGGCTGTACTACAGGTACAAACAACAACTTTACACATACCCTGTTTTCCCGAAAATAAGACCTAGTGCGATTGTCGATGATGGCTGTAATATAAGCTCTACCCCCCAAATAAGCCCTAGTTAAAGTCCTTGTAGGTTTTATTTTGAGGTTAGGGCTTATTTTCAGGGAAACGGGGTAGGGCTTATTTGGGGGGTAGGGCTTATATTGCAGCCATCATCGACAATCACGCTTGGTCTTATTTTCGGGGAAACAGGGTATGTGTTATGAGGGCGATTGTCAGGAGCAGGAGAAGTTATTTTGGGTTGTTCTTTGCTGGTAGGTTATGGTAGTAGCAAGAAATATCCAGTTAAATTTCAAAAAATTGTTTTTTTTTTACTATTTTGGGCCAATTTTCTTTAAATAATTAAACAAAAAAAAGAAAAAAAAACAGGAGATATCTATTACCATTTACCACCAAATGAAATCCCAATTCGTCCTGAAAAAAATCTCAGTATAATCCACCTGGATACACAATGTAGTTGTGATGATATGTACGGTTTTATTAACACATGTCAAAGTTGCAAAATTGGGGTTAGGCATGCCCTTTCGTGCCTAAAGCCTCGTACACACGATCGGATTTTCCGACGGGAATTGTGTGATGACGGGCTGCTGGCGGAAAATCCGACCATTTGTACGCTCCATCAGACAATTGTTGGCCAACTTTCCGCGGACAAATGTTGGCTGGCAGGCTTGAAAATTTTCTGCGGACAAATGTGTTTTGTCAGATTTTCCGATCCTGTGTACACAAATCCGTCATACAAAAGTCCAAAGTACAAACACGCATGCTCGGAAGCAAAGACCAGCCGGAAGCAGTCGGTCTTGTAAACTCGCGTTCGTAATGGAGAATAAACATTCATGATGTGGCAATTTATGAAATCTGGAAATGCAGCGCACAATTCTCTTCTTCTTTAATGGGATAATAATGAAGCTGCTTTGCTGGTGATACTGATGGAGTTATTGCAAACACATTTTCAAAGGCTTTTTTTTTTCTAGTGATATCAAGAATAATATTATTACGCTTGTTATTTTTTTTATATTTGGACAAGTTACCACAACACCATTATCCCGTAGTTTTTAAGATCAAGGATACAACTATGTTGGTGTCCCTTGTCAATTTTACATTGTATTTTTTAAAATGTAACTCCCTACACCCAAACTGTCATTTGAAGTAAAACACAGAGCCAAGTATTATTCTGCACATTTTTTTTTATTAAGCATTAAAAAAAGAAAACAAATAAAATTAGACATGATATCTGCCAATAGAACTTAACCAAAAAGTGCATTCTATGCCTCCAAAAATATAGAAAATATAACAAATCAAATCATTATTATTCAACCAAAAAATAAAATAAAAGCCTCATGCATGTGTCCTGCTTCTTAATATAGGGGGGTCACCAATGCCATAAGTTGGTGAAAGCACAGGGGTCCGTCATCCGGAGATAATTCTGAAAATCATCTGGATTATTCTCCTGGAGCTCCCGCAGCAAAGGCATGTGACATAATTGGTCACCATTAATAAAGCAACCAATTTTTGGTCCAAGAAATCCTCCTCCTGTTCCTGGACTGGACTTGGGTCAAAGCAATAACTCCAAAGCCAATAATAAAGAACACGTTATCTCCTCCGATTCCGCAACATGTCTGGTTGACGAACGGCCGTACAGAAACGAACTGGAAAGTGCGAAATGAAAAGCGCTAAATGAAAAGTGTGAATCAACACTCACCAAACTTCTACTAACACAAAATTAGCAGAACGAGCCCAAAGGGTGGCGCCTGACAATTGGACTTCCTCTTTTTCGGCTCGCAGTACATCACTATGTTCGTGTTTGTTGGCACTACGTTCGTGTTTGTTGTGTACTGTTTGTATGCAAGGCAAAATCCAGGCACATGCAGAACCCTGCACCCTGCGCATATTGGACTCCTGAACCCTGCACTCTGTGAGTAATGCCCTCCTGAATTCTTCAACCATTCGTGTAATGCACACTTTCATAGTTTATGCAAAACTATTTGTAATGGACGTTTTTTATTCTTTTTTTTTAAAGTAATTATCCTGGGGTTTGTAAGTGTTTGTGAGACTCTTGCTTTTCCCACAATCAAAGCATATTTTATATGTACAAGGAAACCTGGGTTTTGTTAAACCAAGCCCATTAAGCCCTCCCACTATTGAGTTTGGCCACACCCACTTTTGCCGTGGTGCGCGTAGCATGCCGTCAATCGCTTCCTCCCTTAAGTGTCACTCATTCTGAAGTTCAAAAATTATGAGGTATGGTTTAAGGAGGATATTTTCAGAGATATTGGAGGAGCCAGCATAAATGCATAGAGGAGCTAAGAGAGGTTAATATGGTCAGGAAACTCGTATCTATACAAAAAGGCCAGAAGAGCCAAAATGTGGCCACAAGAAATGAAAAGGAAAAAAGAGAAAGAATATCAGAAGAGTACAGAACAAACAGTTAATCTGATTAATGTCATCAGCCAGGTCACAGACCACCAGATCAGGGTAAATGAGAAACGATGGAGAAAACTCCATAGGTGTGGACTGCGATCTAACCAACCCCAGTTTAAAAAGTTAAGCAGATAAATGAGTGGGCGCTGCCCTCTAGTGGTGAACTGAGAGTATAACTCTGGCCAAACAGGCCAAGTAAAAGGCACTAAATTAAGTACAGTGGAACCTCGGATTACGAGCATAATCCGTTCCAGAAGAATGCTCGTAATCCAAAGTACTCGCATATCAAAGCGAGTTTCCCCATTGAAGTCAATAGAAAGGAAAAAAATGTGTTCCGCATTGACTTCAATGGCATGCAATACTGCATGCGGGCCAAAGGTGGGGGGCGCCAGAGAGCCTCGGAAATGGCTGGAAAGGCCAGAGGACACCTCGGCTGACCTTGGCAAACCTCGGAAAGACTCCATTCCCGAGGTTTGCCGAGATCAGCTGAGCTGTCCTAGGGCCTTTCCATGCATTTCCGAATGGCGGCGACCTGCGCCGCTCGGCTCCAGCGCCCCCCACCTCAGGCAAAACACGGTATTGCATGCGCTTTGGCCTGAATTGTGCTTGTTTTGCGAGACAACACTCGCAAACCGAGTCACGATTTTTAAAAATACAGTGCTTGTATTGCGATATGCTCGTTAACCGCGTAACTCGCAATCCGAGGTTCCACTGTAATAGAATCAGAGCCACTGTGGTCAATGAAAACCCTAATGTGGTGATCGTGGGTACAGAGTGGCCCACCCTGGGCATAAAGAACTCTTGTGAGTGAATGTTGAGGGTAATAAACTGTAAACAAAGTATGGCATAGGTCATTGAGAACATTGTAATATCGATTAAAGTGGTTGTAAACCCTGTTACGCCACTTGTACCTACAGGTAAGCCTATAATAAAGCTTACCTGTAGGTACTGGAAATATCTACTAAACCTGCATGGTTTAGGAGATATTTACCATATACGCTTGCCCCAACGCACGTGTGCATGCGCACTGAAGAAAGAGCACGGTTGTGCCGTGACCGGCGGCTCCCACGCATATGCATGACAGTGACGTCATTGTGGCTCTGGCCAATCACAGCATCCCGTTGACAAAGGTAGGCCCGGATTTGCTGCCTTCAAGGGCCAATCTGGTATGGAAATATGCGGCAACGCAAAGGTCCCGAGGAACGTAGGAAGGTCTCCTAATGTGCGGAAAACTGCAGATTTACCAACATGAAAAGCTGAAAATAGAAATGGGAATCCCCAACGGTATTTGATGTTTTTTTGCGTGAAGTGCACTTTTCAGAGGTTTCAGGGCTCGGCACATATCCAGAGTTAGCTTTGAAAGATCAGGAAGTAAAATGACTGGGGTCTCATTGAAGGCCTCCTGCATGCGAGCTGCTTGGATAATTTCAGCTTTATGTTTTGTAAATATTAACTCTGCAGATGATATCTCTGGGACATGCAGGATTTGGGCTTCTGGGATCCAGAGCTCTATGGACACAGCCAAGTTCCAGAGGGGCATCTTTAGGTTGTTGTAAAAGTTGATTAAAGGTCACTGTAACCGCAGCAGCCAGATCTTTATTTTCAACTGTCTCAGGTAATCCCTGGATGCATATATTATTACACCTGCTCCTCTTCTCCTGATCATCATGATGGTAAACAGCTTCTGTATTTGCACAGTGTGCTCCTGGAGGACAGCCTTAAGCTTGTTTAGTGTAGTGACTGTGTCCTCAACTGTATGCATACCTCCCAACCATCCTGGATTAGGTGGGACCGTCCCTCAATTTGAATAAGTCCCGGGGTCCGGCGGATCAGGGCTGGAGTCCTGGAGCCCAGTGCCAGAACAAGTGAGTTCCAACACTGGGCTCCACTCAGTGGGAGTATCCTCACTGCAGCCAGTAAGGATTTCTGCCAGCAGGATATGTCAGCTTAATAAAAGAACATGGCACAACAGCAAACCTGCCAAGAGACGGCCGCAGACCAAAACTCACGGACCGGGCAAGGAGGGCATTAATCAGAGAGGCAGCACAGAGACCTAAGGTAAATCTGGAGGAGCTGCAGAGTTCCACAGCAGAGACTGGAGTATGGCAAGAAGAGTAGTGGACCCGCACAGTGGAAATAGAGATGTGTTAGTGAAATCTATGGAACTGCTGCCGCCCAACATGCAGTCACCATAAATGGGGACAGCTGAATTGATTCGTGTAGAAGAAGGGTATGGCGCTGTTCCTTTAACTAAATAATAATCCCTACCTGCGTATTTGAATATCTCTAGTTCAAAACAAGGCATATAAGTATAAATTCCTAGGTATAGCAAGACGTGCAGGTGTCAGATGGTGGTGTCCTTAAAAAATTGCACACTATTAAACGAGCTATAAATATATATATAAAAAAATTGATAAGCAAGCTATAAATATATAAATAATACTGATAGTGTCAAATCCCATATATTGTCTTGCTGATATATATTCAAAATTACGTTTATTGTGGAAAGGGGGGGGGGGGGGGGGGGGAGGGGGGGAAAGGAGAGTGGGGGAGATCAACCACTGGTGAAAAACTGAAAAGTATCCTAAAATCACTTCTAATAAAGTGCAAACGTGCTGGCAAAGTTCAAAAAAAGTCCTTATTGTGTAATAAGCTTGTTGTCAAATTCGTTTAAACCCTTATTAGTGTAATATCTTGATATATCTTGTGCAGTATCTTGGTGCATGTGATGTTGTGATTATGATCCTTCAATAGTTTTGAATATCCTTGCTCTGAAAGTGCAGCCACTCACCGGATCACTACACCCCTGCAGGGGTATCAGGCAGTTACAGTTTTGCGCCACTGTACGGCAATCACTGGCAGACTCCGGATCGTGATGTATCATATAAAAAGAGAGAAGGAGTGCCCATAGCGTAAAATCGTTTTTAAAAGGATTTATTAAACAAGTAGAAAGGTACTCACAATCTCACAGTATGATTCAAGCGAAATAGTAAAACGTCACGGTTAACCTTCAGCGCTGGTAAGTAAGTAGTGTTGGGAAGCACAGATTAGGCCATGCCCTACGCGTTTCGTCGTTATGACGTCTACGGGAGCGTGACCTGTGCTGTGTCTTCCCACCCTTATATAGCGTGCGGTGTCCCCTTGTTGATTTTTCGATTGGCATCCATTTTGCCTGTGATTCCGCGGACCGGAAGTTCGCCCGCGGCCATTTTGCCTATGTTATGCAGACCGAAGCCCGACTTCCTGTAAGTATAGCAGTGTTTAGTTGTCTAGTGTAGTACCTTTCTACTTGTTTAATAAATCCTTTTAAAAACGATACTGCACAAGATATATCAAGATATTACACTAATAAGGGTTTAAACGAATTTGACAGCAAGCTTATTACACAATAAGGACTTTTTTTGAACTTTGCCAGCACGTTTGCACTTTATTAGAAGTGATTTTAGGATACTTTTCAGTTTTTCACCAGTGGTTGATCTCCCCCACTCTCCTTTCCCCCTCTTCCCCCCCCCCTCCTTCCCCCCACCCCCACCCCCTCCCCTTTCCACAATAAATGTAATTTTGAATATATATCAGCAAGACAATATATGGGATTTGACACTATCAGTATTATTTATATATTTATAGCTTGCTTATCAATTTTTTTATATATATATTTATAGCTCGTTTAATAGTGTGCAATTTTTTAAGGACACCACCATCTGACACCTGCACGTCTTGCTATACCTAGGAATTTATACTTATATGCCTTGTTTTGAACTAGAGATATTCAAATACGCAGGTAGGGATTATTATTTAGTTAAAGGAACAGCGCCATACCCTTCTTCTACACTAATCAGAGACTGGAGTATCTGTACACAGGACAACAATAAGCCGTACGCTCCATAGAGTTGGGCTTTATGACACAGTGGCCAGAAGAAAGACATTACTTTCAGCAAAAAACAAAATGGCACGTATTGAGTTTGCGAAAAGGCATGTGGGAGACTCCCAAAATGTATGGAGGAAGGTGCTCTGGTCTGATGAGACTAAAATTGAACTTTTTGGCCATCAAAGAAAACGCGATGTCTGGCGCAAACCCAACAAACCCAACACATCACATTACCCAAAGAACACCATCCCCACTGTGACCACATGGTGGTGGCAGCATCATGCTGTGGGGATGTTTTTCAGCAGTCTGGACTGGGAAACTGGTCAGAGTTGAGAGAAAGATGGATGGTGCTAAATACAGGGATGTTCTTGAGCAAAACCTGTACCACTCTGTGTGTGATTTGAGGCTAGGACGGAGGTTCACCTTCCAGCAGGACAATGACCCCAAACACACTGCTAAAGCAACACTTGAGTGGTTTAAGGGGAAACATGCAAATGTGTTGGAATGGCCTAGTCAAAGCCCAGAACTCAATCCAATAGAAAATCTGTGGTCAGACTTAAATATTGCTGTTCACAACCTCAAACCATCCAACTTGAAGGAGCTGGAGCAGTTTTGCAAGGAGGAATGGGAAAAAATCCCAGTGGTAAGATGTGGCAAGCTCATAGAGACTTATCCAAAGCGACTTGGAGCTGTGATAGCTGCAAAAGATGGCTCTACAAAGTATTGACTTTGGGGGGGTGAAAAGTTATGCACATTGACTTTTTCTGTTATTTTGTCCTATTTGTTTGCTTCACAATAAAAAAAAAAAAAAAACATCTTCAAAGTTGTGGGCGTGTTCTGTAAATGAAATGACGCAAATCCTCAAACAATCCATGTTAATTCCAGGTTGTGAGGCAACAAAACACTAAAAATGCCAAGGGGGGTGAATACTTTTGCAAGGCACTGTACAATGTATTGGTCTATGAATACCTACCTTTTATCGTACCTGTGCATCTTGATACATAATAAAAATCTCAAAGTTAAAAAAAAAAATGGGTGGAACTCCGCTTTAACGCTGTTCTTTATTGCCCGAAGTACAAAGGTTATGCCAAAGCTTGGAAATCCCCATCTTTAATAATTGCTGAAACTAAAAATAGTGTCAATCAAGCAACGATCCATGCCGAAACAGAGGCTATAACTTAAGATAAAATATGTGAGAATATATGGAATCCCTGGGTGACTCACTTTTTGCCTTCCAATTTTGATGCTTCCCTACTAAGACCTATCGGTAATCTCCATTTATACTTCCATTCTCTGCATTCATGGTGTGTGTTTATTACCATGTACTACCCCGGGGGACCCCTACTACCGCTCATCTCTTCATTCCCTATCTATTTTTTCTCCTACCTAAGATTACTTTTTCTTTTATCTTCTTTCTCTCTTCTACTTTTCCCCCCTATTCTCTCTCTCCTCTTTCAATTTATATAGTTCTGGTAGCAGAACGTTTATTTCCTTGGTTATCATTATACCAATTGTACATAGTTCCAATATGTAGTATGAGATTTTAGAGTCTATAATAAATTATTATTATTATTTTTTTTTATTTAAAAACTATACTCTTGATAATAAATAAGACCTTTTTTTTTTTTAATCTGAGGTCTTCTTATATTAACCTGGTCTAAGTTGGTTTTATCCTCTCTTATACAATGTATGGCGTAATCTTTTGAGTAGTTAGATCCATGCTAAAATTGTTTTAGTTAAGCTACTTTAAGTTTATGTTGGAACTACAACTCAATATTATTACCATATATGTGATCTTTTCTTTTGCTGCCACCATATGTACTTATGTATAATAATTGTCAAAATTCAATAAAAAAATTTGACAAGAAGTACAAAGATTAAAGTCATTACAGTTATATAAAAAGTAAAGCTCTAGGGGTGTCCTCCCACAACATATTAAAAAAAAGAAAACAACAAAGTAAAATGCCCAGCTCACTTGTCAGCCAGCCTGCAACCAACCAAATGAACGCTGTCTAAAGCCTCGTACACACGATAGGATTTTCCGACTGGAAATGTGCGATGACGGGCTGTTGGCGGAAAATCCGACCGTTTGTACGCTCCATCGAACAATTGTTGTCGGACTTTCCGTGGACAAATTTTGAATGGCAGGTTTTCAAATTTTCTGCGGACAATTGTGTGTTGTCGGATTTTCCGAGCGTGTGTACACAAGTCCGTCGGACAAAAGTCCAAAGTACAAACACGCATGCTCGGAAGCAAGGACGAGCCAGAAGCGGTCGGTCTTGTAAACTAGCGTTCGTAATGGAGAATTAACATTCGTGACGCGGCAAAGTATGAAATCCTGAAATGCGGCGCACAATTCTCTTCTTCTTTAATAGGATAATAATGAAGCTGCTTTGCTGGTGATACTGATGGAGTTATTGCAAACAAAGTTTCAATGGCTTTTTTTCTAGTGATATCAAGAATAATATTATTATGGTTTTTTTTTATTTTTTTTGGCCAAGTTACCACAACACCATTATCCCGTAGTTTTTAAGATCAAAGATACAACTATGTTGGTGTCCCTTGTTAATTTTACATTGTATTATTTTAAATGTAACTGCCGACTCCCAAACTGTCATTTGAAGTAAAACACATAGCCAAGTATTACTCTCCACAATTTTTTTATTGTGCATTAAAAAAAGAAAACAAATAAAGTTAGACATGAAATCTGCCAATAGAACTTAACCAAAAAGTGCATTCTATGCATCCAAAAATATAGAAAATGTACCAAATCAAATCATTATTATTCAACCAACAAATAAAATAAAAGCCTCATGCATGTGTCCGGCTTCTTATAGGGGGGCAGCAATGCCAAGAGTTGGTGAAAGCAGGGGTCCGTCTGTGTTGCGTTTGTTAAAATTATTATTTTTTTTTTAATATTATTCAGACATAAGATACATGGGACAATATTACAATATTGAGTTGGTAAGATTACTTTCAGTTTTTTGGCTTGAGTAGATTTCTCAAACAAATGCTGTTGCATACAATGGGTGCGTAGATACCATTGTTGTATTCAGTTGACAGTTTGAATAGGCTATTGTCTCTATAGCTACAGTAAACAAGTAAGAGAGGGGCTCTCAAACTGAAAGAATGACTGTTAGTCGGTTGTTATGGAAACAAGTTTGTAACCATTAACTTTTGTCAACAAACTTGTACAAATAAAAAGGGGTGAGTAGAGACCGGGACACACATCACCATGTTTTAAGATCAGAAGCCACTCATGATAGAAGAAAGGTGCCTGGTGTCCAAGAAGCATCATTGCCAATGGAGATCACAAACATACAGTAACAGAAGATAAGTAACCTTTAAGTGTATTTGTACTGTTATAGACCATAGGCTGTTTATTTGCTAGGCCTTTTGCTTGTTATATGATGGGGTACTAGTCCTCCCACTGATACCAATGATGGGGTACTAGTCCTCCCACTGATACCAATGATGGGGTACTAGTCCTCTCACTGATACCAATGATGGGGTACTAGCCCTCCCACTGATACCAATGATGGGGCACTATTCCTCCCACTGATACCAAAATTGGGGCACTATTCCTCCCACTGATACCAATGATGGGGTACTAGTCCTCCCATTGATACCAATGATGGAGTACTATTCCTCCCACTGATACCAATGATGGGGTACTAGTTCTCCCACTGATACCAATGATGGAGTACTATTCCTCCCACTGATACCAATGATGGGGTACTAGTCCTCCCACTGATACCAATGATGGGGTACTAGTCCTCCCACTGATACTAATGATAGGGCACTATTTCTCCCACTGATAACAATGATGGTGTATTATTTCTCCCACTGATACCAATGATGGGGTACTAGTCCTCCCACTGATACCAATATTGGGGCACTATTCCTCCCACTGATACCAATGATGGGGTACTAGTCCTCCCACTGATAACAATGATGGGGTACTAGTCCTCCCACTGATACCAATAATGGGGTACTAGACATCCCACTGATACCAATGATGGGACACTATTCCTCCCACTGATACCAATGATGGCACACTATTCCTCACACTGATACCAATGATGGGGCACTATTCCTCCCACTAATACCAATGATAGGACACTATTTCCCCTACTGATACCAATGATGAGGCACTATTCCCCCTACTGATACCAATGAGGGGGCACTATTCATCCCACTGATACCAATGATGGGACACTATTCCTCCCACTGATACCAATGATGGGACACTATTCCTTCCACTGATACCAATGATGGGACACTATTCCTCCCACTGACACTAATGATGGGGCATTATTCCTCCTACTAATACCAATGATGTGGCACTATTCTTCCCACTGATATCAATGATGGTGTACTAATCCCCCCACTGATACCAATGATGGGGTACTAGTCTTCCCACTGATACCAATGATGGGGTACTAGTCCTCCCACTGATACCAAAGATAGGACACTATTCCCCCTACTGATACCAATGATGGGACACTATTCCCCCTACTGATACCAATGATGGGACACTATTCCTCCCACTAATACAAAAATGATGGGACACTATTCCTCCCACTGATACCAATGATGGGACACTATTCCTCCCACTGATACCAATGATGGGACACTATTCCTCCCACTGATACCAATGATGGGACACTATTCCTCCCACTGATACCAATGATGGGATACTATTCCCCCCACTTATACCAATGATGGGACACTATTCCTCCCATTGACACTAATGATGGGGCATTATTCCTCCTACTAATACCAATGATGGGGCACTATTCTTCCCACTGATACCAATGAGAGGGTACTATTCCTCCCACTGATACCAATGATGGGGTACTATTCCCCTCACTGATACCAATGAAGGGACACTATTCCTCCCACTGACACTAATGATGGGGCATTATTCCTCCTACTAATACCAATGATGGGGCACTATTCTTCCCACTGATACCAATGATGGTGTACTAGTCCTCCTACTGATACCAATGATGGGGCACTATTCCTCCCACTGATACCAATGATGGGGTACTAGTCCTCCCACTGATACCAATGATGGGGCACTTTTCCTCCCACTGATACCAATGATGGTGTACTATTCCTTCCACTGATACCAATGATGGGGTACTATTTCTCCCACTGATACCAATGATGGGGTACTATTCCTTTCACTGATACCAATGATGGGGTACTATTCCTCCCACTGATACCAATGATGGGGCACTATTCCTCCCACTGATACCAATGAGAGGGTACTAGTCCTCCCACTGATACCAATGATGGGACACTATTCCTCCCACTGATACCAATGATGGGGTACTATTCCCCTCACTGATACCAATGAAGGGACAGTATTCCTCCCACTGACACTAATGATGGGGCATTATTCCTCCTACTAATACCAATGATGGGGCACTATTCTTCCCACTGATACCAATGATGGTGTACTAGTCCTCCTACTGATACCAATGATGGGGCACTATTCCTCCCACTGATACCAATGATGGGGCACTATTCATCACACTGATACCAATGATGGGACACTATTCCTCCCACTGATACCAATGATGGGATACTATTCCCCCCACTTATACCAATGATGGGACACTATTCCTCCCATTGACACTAATGATGGGGCATTATTCCTCCTACTAATACCAATGATGGGGTACTATTCCTCCCACTGATACCAATGATGGGGTACTATTCCTCCCACTGACACCAATGATGGGGTACTATTCCTCCCACTGATACCAATGATGGGGTACTATTCCTCCCACTGACACCAATGATGGGGTACTATTCCTCCCACTGATACCAATGATGGGGTACTATTCCTCCCACTGACACCAATGATGGGGTACTATTCCTCCCACTGATACTAATGATTAGGTACTATTCCTTTCACTGATACCAATGATGGGGTACTATTCCTCCCACTGATACCAATGATGGGGTACTATTCCTCCCACTGATACCAATGATGGGGTACTATTCCTTCTCCTACTGGCCACCAACAACCGCTGCCTTATTTACTCTCACTGATGCTGGGCTCCAGACATTTTATACCCCATTTGAGCACAATCCGGCTCCCCCTAAAGTCTGTAGAACAGTAAACTGGCACTTTGTTTGAAAAGTTTGATGACCCCTGGTATAGGGACTCACTGGATACCCAGCAATAGGACAATGGAAGCAAAGGTATCAAGTGTGCCCTCACACCAATTAACCAACAGTACAAACAAATGGCAACCACCCCAACCTATAACTGGCCTTTGCAATAAGGAGCACATGGAAGGGTGACGCATGTCAAAAAACAGCATACTTACCAGCCAGCCTTCAACAAACTGAAAAGATACACTTGTGGATTAGTGTTTATGATGCTCCCACTCTCTGAATTCCGGCAGATACGCTTGCTATCCTTCAGCTTTGATCAGCGCACCAATTCTTTACCTGATCACAGCTTTGACATTGTGATTGCAGATTAGCAGTGGGGGAGGGGTGTTTAGGCAAGTAAACATTTATACCTAATGTGGAACGTTGCACTCTGATTTTATAGAGGGTATGCTGGTCTGAAGAGAAATGCAAGAAGACTAAAAAGAACCTTATCATACTGGGGTCCCCAACATGAGTGTCGCTATCACTGAGCACCAAGAGAACATGCCCGGAATATCTTGTGGGGTTCGTTGGGTCCCAACTTTTTTTAATGCTAAAGTGTTAATGCACTGCAGTCACTAGTGCTGGATTCACACCTGAGCATCGCGTTTTAGTGTCAATTTGGCGCTTGACAGCCTATTAACTTTAATAAAAAGAGTTGAAATTGAAGCTCCACGCCAACGCTAAGAGGTTCAGATACAACTTTATTTCGTTAAATGTCAGGGGTACAATTCAAAAAGTAGCCAACATGTTTTGGGGTCTCTAAGTGCTCTCTTCATGAGGGGTTGACCGAAAACAAAGTGAAAAAAAACAGAAGTGAACTCGGCCTCCAATGATATTTTTTTTTCCGGTGTGAATTCAAAGCACAGGCCTAGTCAGCAGCTTGTTTGGCTTCACTTTGTTGCCAGTCAAGCCCTTAAGAATGGGGTACTTAGACTCCCCAAAACATGTTGGCTACTTTTTGATTTGTACCCCTGACCTTTAATGGAATAAAGTTGTATTTGGACCTCTTAGCAGTGGTGTGGCGCTTCCATTTCAACTCTTTTTACATCACACTACAAGCCATGGAGTCTGTGGGGTGTAGAAGCCACCTGCCCAGGAACCAGATCATTTACACTAACAGTAATACGTTAAAGTGGTATTAAAACTTTTTTTAAATACCACACATGTTATACTTACCTGCTCTGTGCAGTGGTTTTGCACAGAGCAGCTCTGATCCTTTTCTTTTTAGGATCCCCCGGCCGGCACTCCTGGCTCCTCCCCTTCGAGCAGTGCCCCCAGAGAAAGCCGCTCGCCCTGGGGGACACCGCTGCATGCTCGCTGCCGAGCCGCTGCTCTATGCGTCCATAAAACACATAGAGCCTCGGCTCAGCCTTGCCCCCCCCCTCTCCTCATTGGCCCACTGGCTGTGCTTGACAGGCTTTAGAACCACTTTAAGATAACAATACCAGTAAAATAAAGCTATGGGTCCAGCGCTATCTGTCCACTTTTCTCAACCATTAACTTGAATAGGCAGCCTGTCCCTTTAGAAATGCGCCAAAGAAGCACAAACACCATTTTTTGGCACTGAGCCAAGCACGTTTGGTGATGCGTGTTTTTCACTCTTTTTTTTTTTTTTCATGCACAAAACTCACGACAAAATGCACAACTACTACCCATGTTTAGGGTGCCATTAAAAAATAACAGCGGCGTAAGTGTGAAGCACATTTTTGTGCGCTTTTTGCTGCCCGCATTTCCATGTCGCTTTAAGTGTGAATGCACCATAAATTGTTCCGTCTTTCAGATCTCAGATAAAGTAAGTGGGAGAGGAAGACTCCCCTAAGCTCCTCCTTGGATTTGATGTTCAGTGTCACATGACACAACCAAGGGGAGGACTTCCCCTCACTGAGCACTGCCACTGTATTTGATGGTTGTTTGGATTTTAGGGCGGAGCTAGAATATGGGAGTGGGGGTGGGGGGTTGTACTCAGTAGGTGTGGCCATCCACACTGTTACTAGTGAGGCTCTTAACCTGTCTAAAAGGGTTTGGCCCTTGTGATAGATTGAAACAAGATTTTCAGTCTTCACTGGTTAAAGAGGTGTGGTGCTGACACTGAGCCAAGGAACAGTGATAAACTAAAAGAGGGAAGTGCTCAGATGGCATAATAACCCAGTAAATTTGCTGGCATTAGAGGAAGTTTATATATGCGGAAAAGGATTGAAACCTTGATCAATCAATTAAAATTCCTTGAAACACTAGGTGCTGCTATATGGCAATGCCTCTTTTTCCTCTTTTTTGGCACAGACGTTCCCCATAAAACCTCTTGATGGGCCCAGGGGATCATTTGGAACCAAGACCATTTTGAAAGGTGGCGGATATTAAATAACAAGGTTCTACAAAAGCTCCAGAAGAAGCCACGTTTGTGGTGAAACATGTAGAGGCAATCACACTTTTGTACCTTGACCATTGGGTCGTTATGGCCTAAATTTTATAAATTGTTTTATAATGTCTATGTAATAAAATTTTCTTTTTTTTTTTGTAAATTTTGCTTTTGATTGATTTTTCTGCACCTTAAAACTCCAATTTAGTGCTCTTTAGGTATACATTGTTTTGTCATATTTAAAGGAGGTGGTGCATTTATTAGAGTCTCCCAGCTCCAATACCTATTTGATAAATTTCTGTATTTAGAAGGTGTTTACTGGGAGGAGGGGGCATTTTGGTTGTATTCTGCACACTGGTCTTTGTGTTGCATCCTTCTGACCCCTGCACTCTGCGTTATGTACTCCTGACCCCCAGCACAGCTATTATATTATGTAGGTACAAGGACTGTGGCATATTAGTGCCATGTATACAGTAACTTGAATGGGGAGGGAGGAGAGCCCAGCGTCCGGAATAATGCAACTCTAGATGGGAGAATACAATTGTTTATTGAAAGTATATAAAAAGTATAAAATAATTACAGATCAAGCCAACGCTTCTCAGGGGAATGGCCTCCCCCTCCTTTAGGGTTTTTAGTATGTTGTTAACGGAGATGGGTGGGCTCCATGTTGGTACAAGAATTTATTTTTTATAAAATATATACTAAATATATATACTCGCGCTAATGGTGTAACAGAAATAACAAGAATAAATCGGATTGAAAATGATAGATAATAAAAAAAAAATAATAAATAAAAAATTGAAATAAGATTGCAGCTGCTATACACAAAGTGCTAATCACTTGAAAAACATGAAAAAAATTATTATAAATATAGCGCTCGCAAACAATAAATGTGGAATGAAAAGTAAAAAAATAAAACAGCACAAAGTCCAAAACAGGTGACTTCAAGGTGCTCCAATCCAAAATGAAGAGGAAAAAGGTGCTTCAAAAGATTCAGGTGCACAACACCCCCTTATGTGTCCCCACTCACTAGATCCATATAATCCCCAGCTTTTCAGTCTGGTGGGTCACTTAAGGCTTGGTATGGATGTCTCTAGGATGGTAGATAGGAGAACCGGTCATCCAATCCAGGGTTTACTTGGTGAAGGGTTTCAGCCAGGTACACACGTACACAGAAGTAAAAAAAATGAACTGATATTGAAGTACCATCAAAAAGGGTTTATTCAAAAAAATAGTACTTACAAAAAATAGGATTAAAACAAGCATCAAGCATGGAGCAGATCGTATAAAACCTCAGTTTCAGGCGTGCATTCCAAACGACCAGAACTGAAGTCAGAAATCCCGAAAATAGCGTCAACGTTTCGCCCTACCACAGGGCATCATCATGGACCTAATTTCCGGTTTAGCTAAGTCAGCTTAAATAGAGGGTGGAGGAGTAAACGCCCCTAGAAACACCCAATCAACATTAGCGCAGTGGCCATATTGTTGGTGGGATAAAAGTGTCGCTCCTAAGGATAAAAAACATCCACAGGAGAGACAAAACATCATTTTTCTGGTTTGATAAAATCAAACAATTTCCAAGGACACCATAGACGTCAATTCTGGTAACTATTGGAACTGGTAAAATATAAACAAAAAATACAATAATGAAAAAAAATGATATACAAAGTATTACAATGAAAACAATAAAAAATAAAAAATAAAATAAAAATTAAAAAATGTTATTGACACTTGACTAAAAATTGGACAGGAAGCAATTGAGATCCAATTCAATGTTCAACCCCAGGGGGCTCATCGTTTTGAGACAATGGATCCACTGGGTCTCATTATGAGAGATGGCTCGCTTAAGATTACCACCTCTCCAATGTCCCTCCACTCTATCAATACCACAGAAAGTAAGGCCACTAGGGTCCCTTCCGTGAAAAAGTCTAAAATGATTGGACAAACTATGATGTTTGTAACCCTTTTTAATCCTATTAACATATTCTCTTAGTCTCACACCAAGTGCTCTAGTGGACCTCCCCACGTACTGCAACCCACATGGACAGGACAAAGGGTAGATGACGTGGGTAGTGCCACATGTGATGAACTTGTTAATTTTGGAGGACTCCCCAGAGGAACCGGATGTTTATTTGGTGGTTTTCCACTTCCTTGGAGGACCAACCACATTGGGTGCCAATTTAAGCCTTAGAGTGGGGGGTTTGGTATAAATGAACTGGGGTTTACTGGGTAGAATCCTGGATAAATCATTGTCTTTGAGCAAAAGGTGCCAGTATTTACAAATGATTTTTTCCACCTGTCTATATTGGCGAGTAAAGCCGGTTATGAAAGCAATCCCAAAATCTTTCTCATTGACCGCCTTTTTTTAAAAAAGATCATCTCGATTCAAGCTTCTAACAGCTGATAAGGTTTTATTCAGTTCATATGGGGTATAGCCTTTCTCAACAAATCTATTAAAGAGAACTTTAGCCTGTATGTCAAAGTCTTAGATTCTGGCGCAATTACACCTGACCTTCACAAATTGACTCTTGGGGATTGTACTAAGCCATCGAGGATGGTGACAACTTCCCAAAGGAATGTAATCATTTCTGTCCACCTCTTTAAAAAAAGTTTTAGTGGACAGTTGATGGTTATCTTTGAAGACTACTAGGTCTAAAAAGTTAATGCTCTGGTCATCAAAAACTGCTGAGAAGGATATTCCATATCTGTTCTCACCAATTTCTGACAAAAACTTTAAAAATGACTCTTTTGATCCTGCCCAAATGACAAAAATGTCATCAATATAACGCTTATAGAACTTGAGCTGAGGTATATTTCCGCTAAAGATGCCATCTTTAGTGGAAATATACCTCAGCTCAAGTTCTATAAGCGTTATATTGATGACATTTTTGTCATTTGGGCAGGATCAAAAGAGTCATTTTTAAAGTTTTTGTCAGAAATTGGTGAAAGCAGATATGGAATATCCTTCTCAGCAGTTTTTCCCAATGACTCATGAAGAGGTTGGCCACTGACAGGGCATATTTAGCCCCCATGGCCACTCCCCTCTTTTGCCCGAAAAACTGTTTATCGTGCCAAAAGAAATTGCGACTCATGGTCAAATCAAGGGCATGAACAAAAAAATCTTTTTGGTTATTTTTTATTTTGGTTTTGTTCAGAGACCATACCACAGCTTCTATAGCATGTTTTTGCTGAATGTTGGTGTACAAAGAATTGACATCAATACTGGCCAAAAGGCGGCCCTCATCCACCTGCACATGCTGTAATAGGATTGGAGCACTTTGAAGTCACCTGTTTTGGACTTTGTGTTGTTTTATTATTTACTTTTCATTCCACATTTATTTATTGTTTGCGAGAGCTATATTTATATTTTTTTTTATGTTTTTCAAGTGATTAGCACTTTGTGTATAGCAGCTGCAATCTTATTTCACCAATGTATTTCTGTTACACCATTTGTGCGAGTATATATGTATTTAGTATATGTTTTTTACATTTTTTCCCTTTTTTGAGTGCACTCAGCAGCTATGGATATTTGCAATTTTGTCACGAAAAGAGTTATTAATGCAGATTAATTTTTCTCATTCACCAATGTCAGCTCTGATCTTAGCCATGATTTAGAGGTTCTTAAAAATGCCTTTACTCTGACTCAGTATGTTAAGGATGGCATCACCCCCAGAAGACTAAGATGGGACTTAGCTCCCAATGACGGTATGATTGGAAAGGAATTAGAAGACGAATGGTTTTCTTTTTTCAATCTTACTGAAAAGAAACTATTAGAACTTTTCATTTCTTGCAAAGATAAGAAATTAAAAAATCTAGAGGCTAATATTAATGCTGTCAAGACTAAACTAGCACCATTTGAAGGGTCAGCAGAATTTAAAGAAAAAATTTAAAATTTACAGGATTTTGAAGTTAAAGTCGACCAAGAAACCCAGAAGAAAAAGTTGAAAAAATATGCGAGGGACACTAGTGATTATAAAGCCAATAAGGTTTACAAATGGCAGGATGTCATGTTGACTGAAGAGGCCACACCTCTGGCTTCAACAGATGACACGGTCACTGTCCCTGTAACACTTTATACTCCACATAATGGGCCAAACCAACAGGGTCAACAAGGTACTGGTATTACCAGACCTCAGGTTGATTATAATGCATATAGTGTGCCCACACATAACCAATATGAACCCCTACAACAGGATGAGTATTATGCTCCCGATACCTATGACCAGCAATATTATGGTAGCAACCGAGGTTGGAATAGCTCCAACTGGGCTCAGCCCCAATCGAGAGGTGGGCCACCTTTGAGATAACAAAGAGAACACCCCGGTGCTGACTATAGGGGGGATTTTCAGAAAAGGGGGTATGGTGGACCCCCAGGCAGGGGGTGAGGATCCGCACACCCCAGAGGGAGGGGCCAACATCCCCAGGTGAATGGAGGAGGAGAATGGAAACCTTGGTATCCCATAGCACCCCCCAGACCCCCAAAGAGGGGAACCATGCAGAGCTCACTGAGAGGTTGCAGAGGAGGTAAAAGGAAAAAGAAAGAGAGAGACCTAATGCAGGGCATTTTCAATTTAAGTGATGCCATTTTTACTTTGGATGAGTTGAAAGTTTTAGAGTTGGGTCTTAAATTTGCCCCGGATAAGGATCTTAATAAATTTGATATTTTTATCGATTTTCAGAAATTTATGAGGAAAGTAAACATCAAGAAACATTACAGTAAAGTTACACCTCATACAGGAAACGAAGCATCAACGTATAGCCATAACAATTTGAGGAATAACTCAGTTTTCAATCCTAGAAATCCCAATAGCCATTTTTTGGAGGTTTTTAAATCCCTGGTCCAACATGACCTAGAGGATTTATCTATCAAACCTAGTAGGTGGAAAACAGATATTGAAAGGGGTAATAAACTACTGGAGAAAAAATAAACAGATTGTCGTTAGAAGTGCAGATAAGGGGGGGGGGTCTTGTTATCCTCAATAAATCTGACTACTTAGCAGAACTTAACAGACTAGTTCATGATGCTGAAACTTATGAAAAATTGGGGGGTAATCCAACCAATAGGTTTAAAGCTAAGCTGAAATGTCTGGTTAAAAGCGCTCAGGATGAAGTATTGTCACTAAGAAGGAGGCAAGATATCTGGTGCCAGATGCTCAGCGGGTACCAGTTATCTACCAATTGCCCAAAATAAATAAGAACCCTGCTAAACCACTGGGTCGACCCACTGTAAGTGGGGTGGACTCTCTGTTTGCCAGAATTGGTGAATATTTGGACCACTTCCTTCAGCCGCTGGCACAGAGTTGTCCAGCCTACCTTAAAGATAGTAGAAACCTTATAGAACTTTTACAGCATGTGCAGGTGGATGAGGGCCACCTTTTGGCCAGTATTGATGTAAATTCTTTGTACACCAACATTCAGCATAAACATGCTATAGAAGCTGTGGTATGGGCTCTGAACAAGACCAAAATGAAAAATAAACAAAAAGATTTTCTTGTTCATGCCCTTGATTTGACCATGAGTCACAATTTCTTTTGGCATGATAAACAGTTTTTCAGGCAAAAGAGGGGAGTGGCCATGGGGGCTAAATATGCCCCGTCAGTGACCAACCTCTTCATGAGTCATTGGGAAAAGGATGCCATCTTTAGTGGAAATATACCTCAGCTCAAGTTCTATAAGCATTATATTGATGACATTTTTGTCATTTGGGCAGGATCAAAAGAGTCATTTTTAAAGTATTTGTCAGAAATTGGTGAGAACAGATATGGAATATCCTTTTCAGCAGTTTCTGATGAACAGAGCATTCACTTTTTAGACCTAGTAGTCTTCTAAGATAACCATCAACTGTCCACTAAAACTTTTTTTAAAGAGGTGGACAGAAATGATTACATTCCTTTGGGAAGTTGTCACCATCCTCGATGGCTTAGCACAATCCCCAAGAGTCAATATGTGAGGGTCAGGCGCAATTGCGCCAGAATCAAAGACTTCGACATACAGGCTAAAGTTCTCTTTGATAGATTTGTTGAGAAAGGCTATACCTCATATGAACTGAATAAAACCTTATCAGCTGTTAGAAGCTTGAATCGAGATGATCTTTTTAAAAAAAAGGCGGTCAATGAGAAAGATTTTGGGATTGCTTTCATGACCGGCTATACTCACCAATATAGACAGGTGGAAAAAAATCGTTTGTAAATATTGGCACCTTTTGCTCAAAGACAATGATTTATCCAGGATTCTACCCAGTAAACCCCAGTTCATTTATACCAAACCCCCCACTCTAAGGCTTAAATTGGCACCCAATGTGGTTGATCCTCCAAGGAAGTTGTGTACTTTTTTGGATCAGGTTGTTATTTTCAGCTGTGGGAGATGTGTCATGTGCAGAACATCTAAACACAGGGTAAGGGAAAACCACCAAATTCACAGCCTGTTCCTCTGGGGAGTCCTTCAAAATTAACAAGTTCATCACGTGTGGCACTACCCATGTCACCTACCTTTTTTCCTGTCCATGTGGGTTGCAGTAAGTGGGGAGGTCCACTAGAGCACTTGGTGTGAGTCCAGAGAAGAGAACATGTTAATAGGATTAAAAAGGGTTACAAACATCATAGTTTGTCCAATCATTTTAGACTTTTTCACGGAAGGGACCCTAGTGGCCTTACTTTCTGTGGTATTGATAGAGTGGAGGGACATTGGAGAGGTGGTAATCTTAAGTGAGCCATCTCTCGTAATGAGACCCAGTGCATCCATCGTCTCAAAACGATGAGCCCTCTGGCGTTGGACATTGAATTGGATTTCAATTGCTTCCTTTCCAATTTTTAGTCAAGTGTCAACAATATTTTTTAATTTTTATTTTATTCTTTATTGTTTTCATTGTAATACTTTGTATTTAATTTTTTTCATTATTGTATTTTTTGTTTATATTTTACCAGTTCCAATAGTTACCAGAATTGACGTCTATGGTGTCCTTGGAAATTGTTTGATTTTATCAAACCAGGAAAATGGCGTTTTGTCTCTCCTGTGGATGTTTTTTATCCTTAGGAGCAACACTTTTATACCACCAACAATATGGTCACTGTGCTAATGTTGATTGGGTGTTTCTAGGGGTGTTTACTCCTCCGCCCTCTATTTAAGCTGACTCAGCTAAACTGCAAATTAGGTCCGTGATGATGCCCTGTGGGAGGGCAAAACTTTGACTCTATTTCCGGGATTTCTGACATCAGTTCCGGTCGTTTGGAATGCACACCTGAAACGGCGGTTTTATACGATCTGCTCCATGCTTGATACTTTTTTTAATCCTATTTTTTGTAAGTACCCATCTTTTGTTTGAATAAACCCTTTTTGATGGTGCTTCACTATCAGTTCGTTTTTTTACTTCTGGGTATGTGTGTTGTCTGGCTGAAACCCTTCACCTAATAAACCTGGATCTGATGACCAGTTCTCCTATCCACCAACCTAAAGACATCCATACCAAGCCTTAAGTGACCCACCAGACTGAAAAGCTGAGGGTCATGTGGATCTGGTGAGTGGGGACAAATAAGGGGGTGTTGTGCACCTGAATCTTTTGAAGCACCTTTTTCCTCTTCATTTTGGATTGGAGCACCTTGAAGTCACCTGTTTTGGACTTTGTGTTGTTTTATTATTTACTTTTCATTCCACATTTATTTATTGTTTACGAGCGCTATATTTATAATCATTTTTTCAAGAATTTCTGTTGGCACGTGCTAACGGAGATGGTTGAGCTGTGTGGTGGTACCAGAATTTCTTGTAATGGTAGAATGCCGACTTCTGTGATTCTGGTACTAAAAAGGAGCCCACCCACCTTTGTTAGCACATACCAACAGCCCTGAAGAAGGGGGAGGCAGTTCCCCTAAAAAGCATTGGCCCGATCTGTACTTTTTTTAATACTTTCAATAAATGACTGTACTCCTCCATGAAGAGTTGCATAATTCCAGACACTGGGCACTCCTCCCTCCCCATTCAAGTATTCTCTGCTGAAGAGATGGCAGTAAGGTAGCAGCCCAAACCTCAAAAAAAGTGGGACCAGCACAACCATCCACCCACAAAACCACCAAATGACTACTAAATCCGTCCAGCAGCTCAAACTAGTGTATACAGAATGTAAGGTCAGATTTTGTTAAACCATATCCCTTTAAGCCCCTCCTACTTTTGACACAATTTGACCACACCCACCACCGGGCCTTCCTCTCTTCTGGGGTGCCCCAGATATTTAAGAATCCTAGCAATGCCCATGTTCTCTAATTTGATCTGCATGCATCCATCAATGTTGTAGAAGAAATAAAACTCTTACAGATAACATAGTTTTATTTTATTCCATATAATTTCACCATTATACACGGCTTCAAATGTATATTAAATATTTTCATTTCATATTTGTATCTACAGTAAGTTGTGAGCAGAATTTAACCACTTTAAGACCGCCCACCACACATAATATACTGCGACAGGGCAGCTCTATTGTGCAAAATGTCGTACCTGTACCTTTAATGCAATAGATACTGTGGGCGTGCGCGTGCGACTAAATTGTGCCGCGATATTCGATATCGGCCAGCCAGCTGCGATCGCTCCACAGAGAGGCAGAATGGGGATCTGCCTATGTAAACAAGGCGGATTCCCGCTCTGACAGGGAACAACATGAAAATCAGGAACAGCGATCTCTGTGTTGTCTCAGTGAGCCCATCCCCCACACAGTTAGAACACGCAGAGGGAACACATTTAACCCTTTGATAGCCCACCTAGTGTTAACCCCTTCCCTGCCAGTGTCATTTATACATTGATCAGTGCATTTTTATAGCACCGATCAATGTAATAATGTTCACTGGTTCCCAAAAAGTGTCATCTGGGGTCAGATTTGTCCGCCGGAATGTCGCAGTCCCTCTAAAAATCGCAGATCGCCTCCATTACCAGTAAAAACATTAAAAAATAAATAAAAGTCCATAAATCTATCTCCTATTTTGTAGACGTTATAACTTTTGCACAAACCAATCAATATACACTTATTCCAAATTTTTTTACCAAAAATATGTAGCAGAAATTTTATTGGCCTAAACTGAGGAATACATTCATTTTTCTATATATTTTTTGGGGATATTTATTATAGCAGAAAGTAAAAAAAATTGTCGCTCTTTTTTTGTTTATAGCGTAAAAAATAAAAGCCACAGAGGTGATGAAATACCACCAAAAGAAAGCTCTATTTGTCGGAAAAAAAGGACATACATTTTGTCTAGGTACAACGTCGCACGACCGCGCAATTGTCAGTTAAAGCGACGCAGTGCCGTATCGCAAAAAATGGCCTGGTCATTAAAGGGGTAATTCCTTCCGGGGCTGAAGTAGTTAAAGTTGAAAACACAAATTAATTCAGCAGCGGGTTCATTATTATGATGTTAAATGTATTTTTTTTTAAATAAAATGAGTGTACCTGAATTTCACTTGACATCAGCCTCTTGGAAGTCCTGTACAGAAACACTCAGACTAAGAGAGGGAGGGGCAGGGTTGAAAGCCAATCAAGGGTGGTGGATACAAATATGCTCACTAGTACACTGATAACAGGAGAGATCAGAGTGAGCAGGGAGATGACTTCAGCAGCCTGGTTCTGCTCTTTCACTGTCCCATCAGCAAGCTGCTTGGACATCAATGTTTTTATTAAGGCTCAAGTTTAGTGAATATTTTTAAAACAATCATGCTGGTGTCCGGTGTGTTAGGGTGAAATCAGCAGGCATTTGCCTCAGGATACCCCCGCAGCAGTGATCTTCCAGTGCCGTGAGGGGTATTATGAGCAGTTGAATTTATGACAGACACTCATCAGGTGATGACTATCCCCACCTTTTTCACCCCCCTGTGCTCCATTCATAGAAGCCCTACTATTGGAGCAGACAGTTCTTTGGAGATGTAGATGATTCCATG
This sequence comes from Lithobates clamitans, assembly GCA_037952925.1. NCBI lineage: Eukaryota > Metazoa > Chordata > Amphibia > Anura > Ranidae > Lithobates > Lithobates clamitans. The sequence goes on along the minus strand of JBBGZY010001850.1, from coordinate 81,205 downwards.
AATGTGTATAAGGTTCTGTGGCAATTTAGACGATTCCATGGAGGTGTAGAAGTTTCCATAGTGGTGTGAAAGATTCCATGGAGGTGTAGAAGTTTCCATAGTGGTGTGAAAGATTCCATGGAGGTGTAGAAGCTTCCATAGTGGTGTGAAAGATTCCATGGAGGTGTAGAAGCTTCCATAGTGGTGTGAAAGATTCCATGGAGGTGTAGAAGCTTCCATAGTGGTGTGAAAGATTCCATGGAGGTGTAGAAGCTTCCACAGTGGTGTGAAAGATTCCATGGAGGTGTAGAAGCTTCCATAGTGGTGTGAAAGATTCCATGGAGGTGTAGAAGTTTCCATAGTGGTGTGAAAGATTCCATGGAGGTGTAGAAGCTTCCATAGTGGTGTGAAAGATTCCATGGAGGTGTAGATGATCCTATGGAGGTGTTCAGGATTCTGTGGAGGAGAAGATGGTTCTGTGGAGGTAAAAGAAAAAGGGGGGGCAAAAGTAGCCCACAGGTTGGACTTTAAGGGCACAATGAACAGTGGAGAATGTTACAAAACTATTTCAATATTTATTCATAACAGTACAGATGCCATGACTACCACATTGCCGCCCTTGTCTGAGGGCTTGATCACTATACTGGAATTCTTGCTAAGGTTGTCTAATGCAATCCTTTGGGCATGACTTAGATTCACATCGGCAGATCTAGAGAAAGCAACTCTCTCGATCTCCTGAGTGGTCTGAGTAAGAAATGCCCAGATATTTGAATTGGTATGCAAAGATGGAAATTGACGAGGAACATCTTGATCTTCTCTCTAACATATTACGTTGGTTTCGTTATATCGACAACGTTATGTTATGGACAGGATCAAATGAAGCTCTGCATCACTTTATATTGATGTTGGAAAACTAATAATTATAACCTTAGGTTCACAATGGAATCTAATGAGAACAGGATTGCATACTTCGACGTTACCCTGAGCATTGAAGATGATGGCACTATCAGTACGTCCCTATACCGTAAGCCTATGGCAGGGAATACGATTCTGCATACAACTAGTGCACATCCGCATTCATTAGTCCAAAGTATCCCTGTTAGCCAGCCTTAGGAGGAATTGCTCTAGTGAAGTTACCTTTAGGCATGAGGCCAATATTCTCTACAATAGGTTACTTGCCAGGGGCTACAGTAGATCTTGCCTTAAAAAGGCTTTAAAAAAAGCACAGGGTAAGTCTAGGGATACAGTTCTGCTCTCTGAACCTAAGAAAAAAGACTCTAAGACGGTTAGATTTATAACTACCTATTCAGACCAACATGAACAAATACGTTGAATTATGCAGAAACACTTGCACCTTTTGTCAGCTGACCCGATACTTACAAAATATCTAGGGGTCAATCCGGAGATAGCCTTCAGACGCTCGGGGTCTTTCGGGTATCCTCTGGTGCAGAGTCAGTACAAAAAGTCTCAAAATAAACAATGTGATAGACCGGGGCTCTTTCAATGTGGGGCACGTGACTATTGCCACTTGCTCATTGAGGGCCCCTCTGTCCCACTTCCCAATGGATGAATTCACACAATTCGTCATCACATAACCTGTCAAACCAAAGGAATATATATTATTCTTTGTGGAACCTTCTACATTGATAAAACCATCAGACCCTTCTGGAAAAGGATGAAAGACCACATGTACTATGCTACAGGTGGTCTGCTAAACGCGGCCATTGGTTATCATGTGGCCTTTAAAAGCAGATCTAACCCTCATGTGTTCAGATTTGCTGCCCTTGATCGGGTCTGTGAAGACCTACGAGGGGGTCATTTTGACCAAAAAGTTTTACAGGAAACCCATTGGGTATATATCCTACAGGCTATATCTTTTCCAGGCCTAAACGCTATGTTGAGTTTCATACCTTTTCTATAGGCAGGTTTATATGTATTTCCCACATATGTTTTAGGAAACATGTTTTGTGATTTGTTTTGTGTTTTTTGATCAGTGTTTAACCACCTTTTCATTTTTTTGCCCTTTCTGTCCTCTATAGTGAAATTGTCAAGATACCAACTCAGAATAGGGGTATTGTTTCTGCATTTTGAAAATTAATATATGAGAATTTATTTTTGTAATACTTAGCTTACTAAGCTTTGTAACATACTCATTAATTATATATATATATATATATATATATATATATATATATATATATATATATATATAGTTATTGAACAGTGACCTTTATAGGTATTTTTTGATCATTTATATATGATGGTACTTAAACAATACTTTCCTATCTCTATGGATCGTTTTTATGTCTCTTTGTGATATGTCTGGCACACTTTATTAACACAATGTGGATCTTTATTTACAGTGGTAATTGCAAGACTGCCCCTCCCCCCTTTTGGTGATTAGACTTTCTATTTTCATCTTTTTGTTTTTCATATTTTTTTAATTGTTTGGTTGTCTGGTTTTTGAGTTTGATCTTGTCCTTTGTTCTCTGTTCCGGGGCATGATCGCTGGAGCTGTGGACGTCTATATGTCTTTTGTGTGTGTCTGCGCGCCGTGGATGTGTGCCCGATCTATGGGATGGACGGGCTGGGATCTGGTGTTTTCTTCCCCTCTTTCACCGCACTGTATCCGTCTAATGCCCCCGATGGACGGCCTTGGCTGTTGCCAATCGTGGTCCTTACGTCAGACGGGGGGCATGTTTTGCCACTGCATCATTGACTGACGTCACTCAGCGGCGCCGTTGTTCAGTGCAGGACCTGCGCCACGTGCATCAGCATTTGGCGCGGTCCTCAACATGCCATTAGGGCTATAAATAACTCTCCTTTTCTCTACCTGGACATTGTGAGCGTGCGTCTCTTTCTGGGGGGTAAGCTGGACGAACTTGTTAGTCACAGTAGGTACAGATAATACCATTTCTCACTCTGCCTACATAGTTAATATCTATAATATATTCATTTATATTATACTATTTTTCCTTTCTCCTCTTTTTTTAGATGGCCTTAAGGGTCTATTTAAACCTGATTTGACTTTACATCTGTTTTTTTGCTTGATCGCAGCCTGATTCTCCCTACTCTAATGCCGTGTACACATGACCGGACTTTTCGACAGCAACGGTCCGACGGAACGAATTCGCCAGACAATTTGATCGTGTGTGGGCTTCATCGGACCTTTGCTGTCGAAAAATCAGACGGACTTTAGAAATAGAACATGTACTAAATATTTCCACCGGACTCGAGTCCTGTCGAAAAATTAATTCGTCGGTATGCTAGTCCGACGGACAAACATCGACGCAAGGGCAGCTATTGGCTACTGGCTGTGAACTTCGTTATTCTAGTCCGGTCATACGTCATCACGTATGAATCAGTCGGACTTTGGTGTGATCGTGTGTAGGCAAGTCCGTTTCGTCGGAACTCTGTCGGAACCCTGTTGAAAGTCCGTCAAAAAGTCCTCCGGAGTTCAGTCCGTGGAAAGTCCGATCCTGTGTACACGGCATAATAGTCATGTATATGGATCTGACTGAAAAGGGGGGTAAATATAAACTCAAATATATATCGGTCTTGGAATCAATTGTTTAAAGTCATACCACGCCCCCTTTCCTTCCCATATTCTCTGCATCATCCTTCTATGGCTCTTTAGCTAATAATATGAATAATGGAGCTTGTTAAATGGCATCTTTGTGCCAGTAAGTATTTCCTAATTTTAGGATATATAGACTATATTCTTTGTTTTTGGATGCTCGCAAGGTCTTTCTGGCTTTACTGACTGGTGTTATTATACTAATTATACTAATTGTTCCTATGAATATCCAGAATATTTACAATACTAGTGGATGTGAATTTTTGAAGTTTTATGGGTGAAACTTTCACGGACCCCTTTCTTTGCAAGGTATCCTCTTTTGTGTGCCATACATGTCGTTCAGATGCAATGATGATCCATTTTTAATACATGTGTTATTACTTTACGAAGTCTTAGCTATGTGTTTTATTTTAGATAGTGAGACCTGTTTCTCCCCAACAATCCCCGAGTGTGTCCTGATGAAGCTAGACAGCAAAACGCGTTGACACACACGGGCTCACTCTACTATACTGTACTATACTATTCTTTTCTGTCATGTATTTTATATATATGCTTTTTTAATTTTTTAAGTCTTTTTGTGTACCATGTACTGTTATGAATAAATATTGAAATCATTTTGTTACATTCTCCACTGTTCATTGTTCCCTTAAAGTCTGACCTGTGGGCTACTTTTGCCCCCCCCCCCATTTTTTCTTTTATACCAAACCTTCGTACGAATGTGGCCATAGGAGTGTTTTTTCTGTTTTTTCATAGTTCTGTGGAGGTGCAGAAGATTCCATGGAAGTGGAGAAGATTCTGCGGAGGAGAAGAAGATTCTGTGGAGGTGTGTAGAGGATTTGGTGAAGGTGGAGAACAGTGCTCCAGACTGTACTGCTCAGTACTTCAGGACTTCACCCTCATGCTTACAGATATAGCACAAACATTTTTCTATGTTTGTATGTAATTCTGTTTATGATTTTTACTTCTTCTTACCAAATAATCCAAAAAATTTCTTGCCTTTTTTGGCATTGGCTTCCTGTTGTACCCAGATTTCTTCATATCTGGCTTGTTCAGCTGATCTCTGCCTCTCGAGCTCTTCTCTTCGTTTCTTCAGATTAGCATCATCAGCTTCTCTTCTCCTCTGCCGGTCTCTTTCTAACGCTTCCTCTTGTTTTTTTAATTCTTTTTCCTTCAATGCTTTTTCAAAGGCTTTCTTCCTCTCCAGACTTTCTTGCTTCATCATCTTCTCTCTCTGGTGAACGTAATTTATGACAAACTGTTTGCGGTCAAGCATCTCCTTCACTGGATTCCGTGTCTGATGTTCTACCCGGAACTGAGCATCTCTAATGACTTCCTGTAGGAACTTCAGCACTTCCTCGTGTCTTCCTCTGGTTTTAAAGTGGTCTTCTTGGGTGTAATTTTCAAATGCAAAAATCCTTTCTATGCCCATGTCCCTGAATGAGGACTCAACGGTAGTTAAGTTCCCATAGGTCTTGTGGGTGAGAACCACAATGGGATAGATCCCTGGAAGGAGAAGAGAAAGGAATTACATTCAAATATAGAAGAGTTCAAATTTTTTTTTGTCCATACAGATATTGATCAGATGTAAGCAAGAATTCTCAAAACAGAAATGGTTTTCTTGGTTGGTTGCAATCCTAACTACTATGTCCCCAGTCCATTAATATGATATCAACTTGTCCTAAAAAAGGCTTTGCTGGAAAGTTTAGGAATCTGAGTCCACTGCTCAGAAAATGGAGCGCTGCCATTTTTGAGTTCCATGGCAGAACTTTGCCATGGAACTCCAATATACAGTATGTGTTTGTTATACACTGGGGAGAGCAGTGATTTCACAGAAATTGTTTTGCAGTAACATTTTAGGTTGATCAAATGACACCATGCAAGGTGAAAGTTGCCTAAAAAATGACATGGGAGGAGCTGCTCTAACCATGAGGAGTCATTCAAAGCCCATGAAAACACTTAAAGTGGTTGTAAAGTCAGAAGGTTTTTTTTTTAATCTTAATACATTCTATGCATTAAGATAAAAACCTCTGTGTGCAGCAGCCCCCCTTAGCCCCCCTCATACTGACCTGAGCCCCATCTCAATCCAGCGATGTTATGCAAGAGGCTCGGCTGTCCGGGACTCTCCCTCCTCATTGGCTGAGACAGCAGCAGGAGACATTGGCTCCTGCTGCTGTCAATCAAAGCAAGTGAGCCAATCAGGAGAGGCAGGGGGCAGGACTTGGCTGTGGCTCTGTGTCTGAATGGACACACAGAGCAGCGGCTTGGCTCAGGTGCCCCCATAGCAAGCTGATTGCTGTGGGGGCACTTGGCAGGGGGGAGTTGCTAGGAGCTCTGGCGAGGGGCCCGAGAAGAGGAGGATCGGGGATGCTTTGTGCAAAACCATTACAGAGCAGGTAAATATGACTGAAGAGAATTTATAGGTACTTCAAAATGCAAACATAAAGTCTGTTTGTGATGATATTCTCAACACCAAACAAGTTGCTCCTATATATAGGCAACTAATAGTTCTTCCACCATGGGTGCTCAATGGGAAGGTGGCAACTCGCCAGAGGCTCTAATAGGCTTCAAAATAATGTGGGTGTGGGGCTCAGAGCACTGCGCTACAAGCCCACCCAGCTGTGTTGCAATAGCGAATGAATATTCACCATTGAAGCACTGATCCTCCTCCCAGCCAATCAGAAAGTGAGTCTGAGACCCATTTTCCAATTGGACGAAAGGACAAGTGTCCCAATTGGCCGCCGAGGAGAAGGGAGGAAACAGAAGCCGTCGCCGCCGTGATGCCCGTGGAGAGCAGGGGAAGCCTCCTTCGTGATGACCGTGGAGAGCAGGGAAAGCCGCCAGTGAAGCCCGGGAGAAGTGTTGCCTGCCATAGATGGGGTAAGTGCTCCAGACCCGACCAACCAACCGACCGGACGGGGGGGATGGCGGTGTCACTGTTTGCTGCCCCCCCCAAAAAAAATTACCACCGCCACTGATACAGACTCCCGGCAGCCTCCAGGGCCCAGCTCCCTGGGATTGGCCAGGGCTGTTAAAAAAAATATTCATACTGCTATTTTCATTGCTCCACACCTATGTTCCAGAGGATTCTACTGCTCTCTGGAAAGCAGAGGAAACAATCAAACCAGCAGCAGCTGAAACGCTGAGCAGACTAACTAATCACATGCAGCTGCACTATTTACAGTGAGCACAACTACATTTACCTAAGGCCCCTTCCACATGGGCGTTCCATTTGTTTAATCAGTTCAGGCATGTTTCTTCAAAGAAAATTGGATCTGTTTAAATCGTTTTTTTTCCACCACCAATGCAAAAACGGATGCAAAAATGGACCGTTTGTCCGTTTACATCCATTTACATCTGTTTTTCCTTCCGTTTTTTTAAATACGGCTTTCTTCGATTTAAAAAAACAGATGTTAACAGAAGGGAATGTAAACGAATGTCAACGGATGATCATCCTTCTACATCAGCTTTCCCAAAGAAATACATTGGTGTCTGTTTTTCATCTGTAAATGGACGGATAAGAAACGGACATACAGTATAGATGCCCGGGTGAAAGGGGCTTAACTCAGCCATTACAGACACACTGCTTCCAGTGAGCCAGCACTAAATTTACCTAATCCCATCACCTATCTAGAAAGGTGCTACATATTTGTAAAAACTTGATAAATATGGTAATTCTTGCCCACAATTTTATTTCAGAAAAAGAAAGTCACAACTTACCAGTCAGATCTCTGGCTGTATGAAGAACGCTCTTCAATTCATGGATTTCCTCGGGGGGAATGATATGCTTCACACTAAACAAAAGGGATGAAGACATTCATTTCTAAAGCTGATTAGACAGTATATACAATTAGGTTAGAGCAAAGGGGCCATACGGTATAGTAAAGCCTTCAAAATCAAACTCCAGGCACCCAGCTAAATACACTGATAAAATACATATATGGAGATGTTTTACCAAGGATTTACATTTCTGTACACCCAGTCTTGGTTGCAGTGATTGAACAATGAAGGAGAAGACCAATGAGCTAATATAATTATCACTTTGTTTTTGCAAACGACTCCTACTTACGAATTTGACGGAACCTTTTCGACGGCGGGCACATTCGACTGACCCTTTTTCAATGGCGGGCACATTCGACGGAACATCGGAAAACGACATATCTGCCGTTCTGCCCATGCTGTTTCGACTTACGAACATATTCGACTTAAAGAGGGAGGGCCCATTAAAAAAAAAAAAAATTAAAGTCAGCAGCTACAAATACTGCAGCTGCTGACTTTTATTTGGACACTTACCTGTCCCAGGGTCCAGCGATGCGGGGGATTGAAGCCCCGCTCGTCTCCCACTCCGTTCGGCGGCACCGGCATTGCAACTGTGGGCGTCGGGCTGTGGCTTCACAGCCTGGCACCCACTGCGCATGCGCGAATGGCGCCGCATGCCGTGATTGGCCTCTCAGTCACCTGGAACCTGTAATGGGTCCCAGATGATTGACAAGTGGGAGGGAACAGAGCCGAGTGATGTCACCAGCTCAGGCACTGAAAGAGGCAGACTACGAGGGACAACCTAGCAACAGGCATTTAGAGGTAAGTTAAAAAAAAAAATTCCAAATGTTTTTTTTTTATTTTTTTTTAGGCACAGTCATGCATTTTTTTTTTAGGGTGGAACACCACTTTAAGAACAAACCTACAGTCCCTAGCCCGTTCGTAACTCGGGGACTGCCTGTACAGGGACCACAAGTGTCTGACACCAAGTCCTACTCAGATACTAAGCCTCCGTTCACACCAGTGAGATTTGTCATGCTCCAAATCGCATGTCAAGTCGCACCCCATTGCTGGCAATGGAACCATTCATATTACCATATTACCGCGACTAATATTTCAGTAATTATGAAAAAGGTTCTTGCACTACTTTTTACTGATTCCATTGCGACTTGCATTAACTTCTGTTAACCTGTTACCGACCGCCCCACATACATATACTGCCGGCGGCGGCTCCTGTGTGCAGAATCACGTAGAGTTACGTCATTCTGATTTTTCAGGTCTGGGGCGCCGCCAGCGACCCCCTCCTGTCTTCCTACAAAGCAGGAACATGGATAGCTGTCTACCTATAGTGTCTTGGAGTCTACTAATTATCATTGCATCTATTTAAGGGTGTCCTGGTCCTAACCCGCTCTCATCTTGTGTACCAGATTCAGATTCATGCTCTCTCTTCCTGTGTGTCTCGTTGTGCTTACATGGTATGTCACTCGCAGTGTCAGTGTCGGTGTACACAGGGATGTGGGGTGTCCTGGTCCTACTCCGCTCTCCCACAGTTCTGTTAAGAGACAATAAATCTCTTGTTCACATTCAAAAAGTGACTGGCACCCATCATTCCATCTTGCATTACACCCACCATGCCTGGTAACCCACTCTACAAAGGAGGATGTCAGCTATCCCTGGCTCTGGAGGTCACCATTAGACCTCTGGAGGTCCGGGACCTTGCTACAGTTAAATAAGTAGTGGTCCAAGCATGAGGTATTTAAGGAATGTAATAATAGTGGGCTCACCTTTGGATACCCCAAAAAGTTTTTTGACATTCACTAAAAAACGCTACTAAAATACTACACGAGTTATTTTTTGAAGCCATGCAGTATTTTAGTAGTGAAAGTCTGCAAGCATTGTAAATAGCTGACTGTTAAGGAGTGGGTGGACACCGTGTCCTTAACAACCGATGAGTCATCAGCTGTCAGCGGGTTTCTAGCTGAATGTAAAAAAGAGAGTTGCCGGCAATGAAAAATTAAGAAAAAAACGGCACGGGGTCCCTCCAAATCCTCCAAATCCATACCAGGCCCCTTGGATCTCACATGGATTTTGACGGGAACTCCCATGCCAATGTATTTTTTCTAATGGCGTGGGGCCCCCAAAATCTATACCAGACCCTTATTCAAACATGCTGCGCCCCCCCCTCCTGAACCATACCAGGCCACATGCCCTTAACACACGGGGGGCTCTTCCCGCTGGTTGTTGGGGTCTGCGGGCAGGGGGCTTATCGGAATCTGGAAACCCTCTTTAATGAGGGGGCCCCCAGATCCCACTCCCCCATGTGAATGAATATAGGGTACATTGTACCCCTACCCATTCACCAAAAAAGTGTCAAAAAGTAATAACATGGGGACAGTTTTTGACAATTCCTTTATTAAAAAATAAAAAAACTGTCCCTCGATGTAAAACCATTGTCCATCCCGACCCGAAAAGACAAACCGCTGAATGGCTGGCTTGCTGTTTGACAGTTCTTATATAGGTAAGACCTCCCGTCGTGACGTCACCAACTGGTGCATGCTGAGTCGGTGGCATCACAGGGGGGTGGCGAACGCCCTGCAAATTTGGGTGTTTACCAAACTGGGCAGACAGCCGAAGTTCAGCCTGAACTCAGGCTTGGGCTGAACTATTCGTCCAACACTAGTCACCACTATTCCCGCTCCCCCTGTGGGCGGGGGGCTTATCGCAATCTGGAAGCCCCCGTTAACAAGGGGGCCCCCAGTTCCCACCCCCCCAAGTGAATGAGTAGGGGTACATAGTACCCCTACTCATTCATCAAAAAAAGACAGTAGGCAGTTTTGGATAAGTCCTTTATTAAAAAAACTAAAATTAAAAAAATGCCCCTCTGTGTAGATTCTTTGTCTAACACGATGTCTGCTGCCGCCGGTGCCTCGAAAAAATAAAAATAATCTCCACTACTGATTCTGGGTCCCGCTATCTGACAGCTCTGCTGCCTCCCACCGCTAAATAAACTAAGAGGCGGTGCTACCCGGTGGCGTCACCAGGCGTCCCCACTCCAATGTGACGTCACCAACTTGGGAGCTACCATGCTTGGATAAGGGTCTGGTAGAGAGTGATAGGTGACCTGGGAGCCGCACATCAAGTCAAAGCCTGCTGTGTGATAATTGGCAGTCTCAGCCTGGACCTCCGCCCGGCCACACCCCCAATGTGTTTTACATACGGTGAAAACGCATTGATTCTTCAGCTAATTTAGCCATTGATGCAAGTTATTCAATTATTTTTTGCTTGAATAGTTGCATTGGAGGCCGGGGGGGAGACATTGGGGGGCTAATTGATCCCCAATGAGTACATAAAGAGTGCCTATATATATATATATATATATATATATATATATATATTAGCAGAGACCCCAGAGAATACAATGGCAGTTGTTGCAATATTTTATGTCACACAGTATTTGCACAGCGGCCTTTCAAACGAACGCAATTTTTTGGAAAATATACACTTCAATGAATTAAAAGAAAATATGGTTACAAAATAAAATTTTACTTCTTGGCTAGACATTAACCACTGTGCTGCACACAGGAGGCTTTTTATCTTAATGCATAGAAGGCATTTATGCCGCATACACACGGGCGGACTTTACGGCAGACTTTGTCCTGCGGACTTTTCAACTGACTTTTCAACAGACTTTACGACGGACTTTCCAAATGAACGGACTTGCCTACACACGATCAACCAAAGTCCGACGGATTCGTACGTGATGACGAACGACCGGACTAAAACAAGGAAGTTCATAGCCAGTAGCCAATAGCTGCCCTAGCGTCGGTTTTTGTCTGTCTGACTAGCATACAGATGAGCGGACTTTTTGACCGGACTCGAGTTCGTCGGACATATTTGAAACATGTTTCATTTCTTGGTCCGTCAAACTTTTGAGAAAAAAAAGTCCGCTGGAGCCCACACACAATCAAATTGTCTGACGGACTCAGGTTCGCCGGACCAAGTATGCCGTAAAGTCCGGTCGTGTGTACACGGCATAAGATAAAAAAAAACCTTCTGACTTTACAACCCCTTTAAAGACCAGGGCTTTTTCTGACATTTGTTGCCAGTAGGACGGGCTGTCTGTGAGCTTCCAGCTGGCGCTCCAGACTACACTACATGCCTACTATTGTCTACTAACATGTGAGTTTAACTTTTTACTTATCCAATAAAGTCAATGATTTTACACTACATGGAGCCTTTTTTCCTTCTATGACTATATCTGCAATGCTGTGGGCTGATGTCTGAGTACCTGTCAGTGTGAACATCTTTAGCCTGACCCTGTAGTCTTTGATGTCCCATCTCGGTATAAGGTCTCTGATCCATTGGTCGTGGTTCGAAGCAGTATTGACAAACAGCTTTCTCTGATCCTCTGTAACGGGGATCATGAGTTTCTGGTAAGCGGCCAGTCTGATTTGACGGTGGTGGAGCAAGCACGCTTTTTTCTTCTCACAGCAAGAATTTATGTTTTTTGGGACTTTTTTAAGATATTTTCATATCACTTGGGTGATTTATTTTTTTATATATGGACTTTTTATTACCACTCTGAAATTTTTTTTGGATTGATTATTCATTTGACATGTGTTTTGTATATTATGTATACACTAAAGGGGAACTCTTCATTTAGTTCTAAATATTTGGTTTGGTGATGATGTGTATGATCACCAATTTGTTTTAGCGCGATTCAACCCCCCTTTTTTCTTATTTAATTTCACTGTGTTTGTGTTACATAGAGGAATCGCAGCTTTATTTGTTATTGTTTATGTATTTCACCGTAGCGCAGTTATTCCCCTCTTTTTTCTTTTTTAGCAAATACCCTAGGGAAAAAAATGGCGGTTGTTGCAATATTTTATGTCACACTGTATTTGCACAGCTGTCTTTCAAATGCATGTTTTTTTGGAAAAAATATACTTTAATGTACACAAAACCCCCCAAAAAACAGTAAAGTTGATCCAATTTTTTAGTATAACGTGAAAGATGATGTCACACCGAGTGAAGATGTACCTGTAACGGGAGGGCCCGTGGAACTCAGAATACATCTTATGTCTAAGTCACCCTGTGCCATCCTGGCACAGGGTGAGGGAGAAAATATATCTTGGACTACTTAAAATGGGACAGTAATATTTGTCCACAATATCTCCCAGGATGTATGTAGAGACTATTATTGGTTTGGTTGATTCTGAACGCAACCTGTTAATTGAATGAGCTGATCACATTGTCCTCTATACAATGTAGGAGACGGGACGACTCCTATTGGAGCTCATGTTAATTAGGTTACAGTTGTATTGTTAGAGGAGGTTCCAACGGCATATAAAGTCTTGTAATTTTGATTCTAAATAAAGTTAGTCCTGATGTACTCCAAGACTGGTGTTGTCTAGTTCTTGGGGGTTCCTATAGCCAGATCCATTGGACTTGTGTTCCAGAACTTAGGAAGCGGTATACAGACAGAAGCACTCAAGCAGAGTGTGGGACATTCCGTGACAGTACCTAACACGTTACGCTTTAAAATTGCGTACACTCGTGTATATATAATGTTTGGGGGGGTTCTTCTAAGTAATTTTCTAGCAAAAAAATACTGATTTTAACTTGTGGTTAATGTCTAGCCAAGAAGTAAAATTTTATTTTGTAGCCACATTAGAGGCACAGATGTGCAACAATGATCTTATTTTTTATTATAAGTCAGAGCTTTAAAAGATAAGGAGGAGTCTCTTACCTGTGTACAAAGACGGGGACAATGAAATCTGAGGTTTTTACTAATTTCTCTGACTTAACAATTCTATCAACAAGTCCGAATCCCTTGTTAAAATCCACTTCTTTCTCCAGTGGAAGCAGATTACCTGGAAAGGGAAAGACTCTTAATTACTGACTATGAACAACTCTTAATCAAGATGTCTAATCTAAATATTGGAAGGAAAGCCAACCTGACCTTGAGATTAAAGTGGTATTAAACCTAAAATGTATTATATGAGACGTGGCAATTTAATTCTCGGAATGCTCGTGGCGTAGCACTATAGTGGTGAGTCTGTAAGGCGGGGGGGTGGGGGGAATGGTGCGGCGGCGATGATTCACACAGTCAGGTGCAATATAAAACTTTTATTGAAGTAATACAGCAGCAGTTCACAACAAAGGTGTGCACAGCTTACTGCATTAGGGTGTGCTCCCCAAAACTCAAACACACATGCATGTGTGTGTATATAAACTGTATATACATTGCCTTGAAAAAGTATACATATTTCTTGAAATTTTCCCTATTTTATCCTTATTTTGTCATGTTACAACCAAAAACGAAAATGTATTTTTTTGATATTTTATGTGATAGACCAACACAAAGTGGCACATACTTGTGAAGTGGAAGGAAAATGATAAATGGTTTTCAAATTTTTTTACAAATAAATATGTAACGGGAAGGTGGTAGGCAGTAACGCGTTTCGGAGCATGCACAGCTCCTTCGTCAGGAGCTGTGCATGCTCAGAAACGCGTTACTGCCCTCCACCTTCACCTGATGTTGCACTGGCCGCATTCTAGAACCTGGGCTGCCTCATCGCATCTTTGCCTCCTCGCCAATCCACATCACTAGGGACTCTGACAGCTGCAGGACGGCTCTCTCTCTCCCCCAGACAGACGAGGACTACAGTGATCCGAATTAGGACAAATTATTATATGCCTATGACCTCTTACTATCTTGTAAGTGTTTTTAATCCCATTGTGCCTGTAATAAATCTTTTAACCACTTCACTTAGAGGCGCCTTTCTCTTTCCTAAATTAGTAAATAGAGTCCACCTGTGTATAATTTAATCTCAGTATAAATACAGCTGTTCTGTGAAGCCCTCAGAGGTTTGTTAGAGAACCTTAATAAACAAACAGCATCATGAAGGCCAAGGAACACACCAGACAGGTCAGGGATAAAGTTGTGGAGAAGTTTAAAGCAGGGTTTGGTTATAAAACATCTCCCAAGCTTTGAACATCTCACAGAGCTCTGTTCAATCCATCATTGGAAAATGGAAAGAGTATGGCACAACTGCAGACCTACCAAGACATGGCCGTCCACCTAATCAGACCGGTTGGGCAAGGAGAGCATTCAGAGAAGCAGCTAAGAGGTCCATGGTAAGTCTGGAGGAGCTGCAGAGACCCCCACAGCTCAGGTGGGAGAATCTGTCCACAGGACAACTATTAGTCCTGCTCTCCATAAATCTGCCTTTTGTGGAAGAGTGACAAGAAGAAAGACATTGTTGAAAGAAAGCCACATGAAGTCCCATTTGCAGTTTGCAAAAAGTTATGTGGGGGACACAGCAAACATGTGGAAGAAGGTGCTCTGGTCAGATGAGACCAAAATTGAATTTTTTTGGCCTAAGCAAAACGCTATGTGTGGTGGAAAACTAACACTGCACATCACCCTGAACACACCATCCCCACTGTGAAACATGGTGGTGACAGCATCCTGTTGTGGGGATGCTTTTCTTCAGCAGGAACAGAGAAGCTGGTCAGAGTTGATGGGAAGATGGATGGAGCCAAATACAGGACAACCTTAGAAATAAAATCTGTTAGAGTTTGCAAAAGATTTGAGATTGGGATTGAGGTTCACCTTCCAGCAGGACAACAACCCTAAACATACAGCCAGAGCTACAATGGAATGGTTTAGATAAAAGCATATTCATGTGTTAGAATGGCCCAGTCAAATCCTTTGGAGAATCTGTGGCTAGGGGTCATCTCCAAATTCTTTACCAGACCCTTTCAGTCAAGAGAGAGTTAAGGGGGAATCCCACCCAAAAAATGAGAAAAAAAACATGGGATCCTAAACTCCATGCCAGACCCTTGCCTGAGCATGCAGACTGGCTGGGCATAAAAAGGGTTTGGAGGAGCATGCGTCAACCCCACCCCCCTTCTAAACCACAGCAGAGTGTTACCTTGCCAGGGAGGTCCCCCCTTAGCAAAGCACATTGTCCCATGTTGATGAAGACCAGGGTCTCTTCCCCACAACCCTGGTCTGGTGGTCGTGGGAGATCATGGGCAGGGGGCTTATGGGAATCTGGAAGCTTCATTTAATGACAAGAGTTTGAAGAAGGACATAAGCAGGTCAGAAGGCGGTCATCTGTAAGTCAGATATACCTGTCAATGAATTCCGAATAATCTCAAACTGATGTCAAACACAAGCCGAATGAACTTGAAAGTATACCATATTTGCCCACACAATCCCTTTTACTTATAGTTATCTATTAGATTTAGATGTTGAATAACTTTTTGCAAAATATGGGAGGTCTGAGTGTTGTTTTTAATAACTGAAACACACGTTTGGGAAATGCTGATTGATATGATGCATTAAATTGTAATTTTGTTAAAGCATACTTTTTACCACAGCTACAAATCTGGATTTTTCTACCAACCCTTTTAGAACTTCACAGAAAACAAACTGGCTGCTATCGATGATCAGACAATTGTCCCCAACTTCAGTTTTTATAAGTTCCCATGTTATACTACAATTCCATGAAAAAAAATGAACTGTTTGATCTATTCACACTCACCGAGCTGAGCAAAGATCTCTCCACTCCCATAGGCATCCAATTTCGGCAATCCTCGATTATCCACCACCATGATGTTACTTGTGATTGTGTGTGGAATTCTATGTTTTGTAAATCCTCCATCACCTTCATTTGCCTTTGCCCAGTTCTTGTATTCACCATCTTGCCAGACGTATATACAGGTATTAATGAACGAGGACTTTCCATGGCCCAGCAACCCGAACAGCTGGATGAGGATTTGGTTGAAGCCCTGGTTGCCGTTTTTAAGTCTATCAAAGCTAAAATTATTAATGACACATTTGAGCTCCTCCATATCCATGTCTACCTCCCGGAATTATGTCCTTCTTCTGCCTGCGGTGAATAGAAATCTCTATGTTCTTAGTTTTTTTGTCTTTATACGCAGAGCAAAAAACATTCTGCTAATTTTCAACTAAGAGGAATATCTAGAGGAATTATCTTAAGGTTGTTCCTTATTGCCTGATGTCAAAAGTACAAAGATTAAAGTAATTAAAGTTACAGCAATAAGAATACCTCCCAACTGTCCCTGATTTGGAACAAAGTTCCTCTGTCCATCTTTCCTCCTCATTTGTCCCTCATTTTGGTCTGATCTTTAAAGTTGTATATACTGTAAAATAAACGATTTATCTTCCAAAAATTGTTTCACAGTGCTAAACCTTTAATCATATATTTTTATTCCCATTATTTTTTGTTTTCTTACTCTTAATTTCTGCTCCTATTTTTTTTTTTTAAGAACATTTGGGGTTGATTTACTAAAGTCAAATGGACTTTGCACTTTGCACAGTGCAGTTGCACCCTGCAAGTGCAGTTGCTCCAGAGCTTAGTAAATGAGGTAAGGCTTCACATTGCAAAGAATACCCAATCACGTGCAAGCAAAAATGCATTTCTTTTTTCATTTTCCTCGCACATGATTGGGTATTCTTTTTAAAGTGAAGGTTTACCTCATTTATATGCACAGTCTATTTGCCTTTAGTAAATCAACCCCAGAGTGTCTTGCCAGAGTTTCCCTTAAATTTATTAAATTCATTCATTCACAATTCTGTGTATACATTAGTAAATAAGTTATCTTTTTTTATTAGAAATTTTTAAGTAGATTGTCCACTAAAAAAATCTATGTTTTTTAAGAGATACATTAATAAAGATTTCTAATGGAGGAGGAGGGGGGTGGTGTAGAATATTTGCATTTTAGCCTTATCATCAAACTCCTGCACAGTTGTTTCTTTACATACACCTTGGGAGAGGCTGGCCATTTAAAACTTCCTTGCAACCAGATCTTCTATTGCTGCTCTGTGTATGCACTTCCCTAAACACACAACCTCTATGACCAGCCCTTCCCAACCACTTCACACACCTGATATTCATTCTTTCACTGAATGGTGACCGATAAAGCATTTAACCGCCCCCTTCCACCTGGAGACTCCACCCCCAGGAGTAAAACACATTGGGCCGTGGGCTGGTGGGAGTCCAGGCTTAGACTTCCATTCACTATCGTACAGCAGGTTTTGACTTGATGTGCAGCTCCGGGACACCGACCATTGCCTGGAGCATAGACAAGCTTCCTTCCCAGCCAGCACTCACAGCGGTGGGCACAGGACATCATACCCATACAGCCTGATTGGCTCCAACATATATCTTGGTTCACTGGTAAACCTGCTAATGACCCAGCAAATTACACACCCATCTCTTTGTTAAAAATAGACACCAGGCTCTTCACAAATATTCTGGCAACCCACCTCTCTTCTATTATTCCCTACCTAGTTCATATGGATCAGGTGGATGTGGTGGCTGGTAGACGGTACCAGACAGTTCATAGACTTACTGCGGTGAGTTCAGTGAAAAAAACACTCAATAATCCAAGGACTTTAACACATCAATGGGAGCACATTACTGCAGTAGGTTGAAGATCATTGAAAGCCACCTCTGCTCCAATCTTTGAATGCAGAGAAGGTATTCAACTGGGTACACTGGGAATACCTGGAAGGTGTCCTCATTAAGTTCAGCTTTTCAGGCACCAAACAATCTATATTGAGTTTATACTCTGCCCCTAGTGCCAGGGTATGGGCCTCAAGAATCCTTTTGGACCCTTTCAGTATTACAACTGGAACCCGTCAAGGCTGTCCCTTATCTCCATTGGTTTTTGCATTGGTAATGGAGACACTAGCACAGGTCATACATTCTAACCTCCTTATTGACAGTGTAATGGTGGGCAACACTACCCATGAAATTGGTCTCTGTGCTGACGATGTAATAGTCTCACTGACAGATCCTATCCACTTCCTCTCTGAGCTTCAACATATGCTTTATCTCTTTAACAATGTTTCTCTTTAAAAATTTAACTATAATAAATCCTGCATGTTGGATATCTGCCTAGACAACACTACCAACAGTAGCATTGCATTCCACTGCTCCTTTCTCGTGGGTCTCTAAAGCCTAGTACACACGATCGGATTGTTGGCCAACAAAACCGTGGACTTTTGTCCGAAGGGCGTTGGCCCAAACTTGTCTTGCATACACACGGCACACAATTGTTGGCCAACAAACACGAACGTAGTGACGTACGACTTTGTTTTTCAGCTCTTTAGCACCACCCTTTGGGCTCCTTCTGCTAATTTCATGTTAGTAGAAGTTTGGTGAGTGTTGATTTGTGCTTTTCATCTCGGGCGTTTTTTTAGTTTGCGCTTTTCATTTCATGCTTTTCAGTTTCTGAGCGGCCGTTCGTCAACCAGACATGTTGCGGAATCTGAGGAGATAACGTGTTATTTATTATTGGCCTTGGAGTTATTGCTTTGACCCAAGTCCAGTCCAGGAACAGGAGGAGGAGGATTTATTGGACCAAAAATCGTGACCAATTAAGTCATATGCCTTTGCTGCGGGAGCTCCAGGAGAATATTCCAGATGTTTTTCGGAATTATCTCAAGATGACGGACCCTTGCTTTCACCAATTCTTGGCATTGGTGACCCCCTATATTAAGAAGCAGGACACATGCATGAGGCTTTTATTTTATTTTTTGGTTGAATAATAATAATTTGATTTGGTATATTTTCTATATTTTTGGATGCATAGAATGTACTTTTTGGTTAAGTTCTATTGGCAGATAGCATGTCTAATTTTATTTGTTTTCTTTTTTTAATGCACAATAAAAAAATTGTGTAGAATAATACTTGGCTTTGTGTTTTACTTCAAATGACAGTTTGGGAGTCGGCAGTTACATTTAAAAAAAATACAATGAAAAATTAACAAGGGACACCAACATAGTTGTATCTTTGATCTTAAAAACTACGGGATAATGGTGTTGTGGTAACTTGCCCAAATAAAAAAAAAAAAAAAAGCATAATAATATTATTCTTGATATCACTAGAAAAAAAAAAGCCTTTGAAAATTTGTTTGCAATAACTCCATCAGTATCACCGGCAAAGCAGCTTCATTATTATCCCATTAAAGAAGAAGAGAATTGACACAACCAAGGGGAGGACTTCCCCTCACTGAGTACTGCCACTGTATTCGATGGTTGTTTGGATTTTAGGGAGGAGGTAGAATATGGGGGGGAGGGTTGTACTCGGACAGTGTTTACTGGGAAGAGGGGGTCATTTCGGTGGTATTCCGCACACAGTGGTCTTTGTATTACATACTTCTGACACCTGCACTCTACGTTATGTATTCCTGACCCCGAGCACAGCTATTACAGCATATTTTGTAGGTACAAGGACCGTGGCATATTAGTGCCGTGTATACAGTAACTTGAATGGGGAGGGAGGAGAGCCCAGTGTCCGGAATAATGCAACTCTTGATGGGAAAATACAATTGTTTATTGACAGTATATAAAAAGTATATAATATGTACGGATCAAGCCAACGCTTCTTAAGGGAATGGCCTTTCCCTCCTTTAGGGTTTTTAGTATGTTGCTTAAGGAGATGGGTGGGGCTCATGTTGGTACAAGAATTGCTGTTGGCTCGTGATAACGGAGATGGTTGAGCTGTGTGGTGGTACCAGAATTTCTTGTAATGGTAGAATGCCGACTTCTGTGATTCTGGTACTACAAAGGAGGCCACCCATCTTTGTTAGCGCATATCAACAGTCCTGAAGAAGGGGGAGGCAATTCCCCTGAAGAGCGTTGGCCCGATCTGTACTTTTTTTAATACTTTCAATAAATGACTGTTTTCCTCCATCAAGAGTTGCATAATTCCAGACACTGGGCACTCCTCCCTCCCCATTCAAGTATTCTCTGCTGAAGAGACGGCAGTAAGGTAGCAGCCCAAACCTCCAAAAAAAGTGGGACCAGCACCACCATCCACCCACAAAACCACCAAATGACTACTAAATCCACCCAGCAGCTCAAACTAGTGTATACAGAATGTAAGGTCAGATTTTATTAAACCATATCCCTTTAAGCCCCTCCCACTTTTGACACAATTTGACCACACCCACCACATGGCATTCCTCTCTTCTGGGGTGCCCCAGATCTTTAACAATCCTAGCAATGCCCATTTTCTCCAATTTGATCTGCATGCATCCATTGAGGTTGTAGAAGAAATAAAATTCTTACAGATAACATTGTTTTATTTTATTGCATATAATTTCACCATTATACACGGCTTCAAATGTATACTAAATATTTTCATTTCATATTCACATCTACAGTAAATAGTGAGTATAATTTAACCACTTTAAGACCGCCCACCGCACATAATATACTGCGACAGGGCAGCTCTATTGTGCAAAATGTTGTACCTGTACGTCCTTCAATGCAAAAGATACTGTGGGCGTGCGACTGATTTGTGCCACGGTAGCGCGTGTGTGCGGGTCCGGCAGACTGAATGTCTGCCGGCCAGCTGAGATCGCTCCACAGAGAGGCAGAACAGGGATCTGTCTATGTAAACAAGGCAGATTCCCGTTCTGACAGGGGACAACATGAAGATCTGCTGTTCCTAATAATCAGGAACAGCGATCTCTGTGTTGTCTCAGTGAGCCCATCATCCACACAGTTAGAACACGCTGAGGGAACACATTTAACCCTTTGATCTCCCACCTAGTGTTAACCCCTTCCCTGCTAGTGTCATTTATACATTGATCAGTGCATTTTTATAGCACCGATCAATGTAATAATGTTCACTGGTCCCCAAAAAGTGTCACTTGGGGTCAGATTTGTCCGCCGCAATGTCTCAGTCCTGCTAGAAATCGCAGATCGCCTCCATTACCAGTAAAAACATTAAAAGATAAATAAAAGTCCATCAATCTATCCCCTATTTTGTAGACGCTATAACTTTTGCACAAACCAATCAATATACGCTTATTGCAAAAAAAAAAAAATTACCAAAAATATGTAGCAGAATAGATATCGGCCTAAACTGATGAATACATTTGTTTTTCTATATATTTTTGGGGATATTTATTATAGCAGAAAGTAAAAATAAATAGTTTTTTTTTTCAAAATTGTCGGTCTTTTTTTGTTTATAGCGCAAAAAATAAAAACCGCAGAGGTGATCAAATGCCAACAAAGTAAAGCTCTATTTGTGGGAAAAAAAGGACGACAGTTTTGTTTAGGTGCAACATCGCACGACCGCGCAATTGTCAGTTAAAGCGACGCAATGCCGTATTGCAAAAAATGGCCTGGTTATTAGGAGGTTAATCCTTCCGGGGCTAAAGTGAATATTATGATGTTAAATGTATTTTTTTTTTTTTTTAATAAAATGAGTGTACCTGAATTTCACTTGACATCAGCCTCTTGGAAGTCCTGTACAGAAACACTCAGACTTATGCCCCATACACACGGTCGGATTTTCCGACGGAAAATGTGTGATAGGACCTTGTTGTCGGAAATTCCGACCGTGTGTAGGCTCCATCACACATTTTCCATCGGATTTTCTGACACACAAAGTTTGAGAGCAGGCTATAAAATTTTCAGACAACAAAATTGTTGTCGGAAATTCCAATCGTGTGTACACAAATCCGACGCACAAAGTGCCACGCATGCTCAGAATAAATTAAGAGACGAAAGCTATTGGCCACTGCCCCGTTTATAGTCCTGACGTACGTGTTTTACGTCACCGTGTTCAGAATGATCAAATTTTCCGACAACTTTGTGTGACCGTGTGTATGCAAGACAAGTTTGAGCCAACATCCGTCGGAAAAAATCCTAGGATTTTGTTCCGAACAAAGTCCGACCGTGTGTATGGGGCATAAGAGAGGGAGGGGCAGGATTGAAAGCCAATCAAGGGTGGTGGATACAAATATGCTCACTAGTACACCGATAACAGGAGAGATCAGAGTGAGCAGAGAGATTACTTCAGCAGCCTGGTTCTGCTCTTTCACTGTCCCATCAGCAAGCTTGGGGGGAGCGGACATCAATGTTTTAATTAAGGCTCAAGTTTAGTGAATATTTTTAAAACAATCATGCTGGTGTCCGGTGTGTTAGGGTGAAATCAGCAGGTATTTGCCTCAGGATACCCCAACAGCAGGGATCTTCCAGTGCCATGAGGGGTATTATGAGCAGTTGAATTTATGACGGACACTCATCAGGTGATGACTATCCCCACCTTTTTCACCCCCCCCCCCCCCCGTGCTCCATTCATAGAAGCCCTACTATTGGTTCCCACTGAATTGCTGAATTGGCATAGTTGGCACTTGATGAGTGCACATGGGGTACTCTTCGTTCATGGTAAATACTGTCCCTGGTGCTCTTTTTTTATCTTACTAAACTGTACTAAACTTTAATTGTAAGTGGGGCCTTCCACTTGGCTGCACTGTGTGCCACTGCTTGGTAAATTTCAGGACTGGATAGATAGTAATACAAACCCTTTTGGCAGCTAAAACATCTCTCATATATGTATTGATTTTGTGAATTTAGCAGTGTACTTTACTTTAATACTCATAGCATGCATTTCTTTAATTAGATAGGTAGCAGTGTGCACAGATTGTACAAAATGCACAGTAAAGTAAAAAAA
Source organism: Lithobates clamitans (assembly GCA_037952925.1). Taxonomy (NCBI): domain Eukaryota; kingdom Metazoa; phylum Chordata; class Amphibia; order Anura; family Ranidae; genus Lithobates; species Lithobates clamitans. Next base: position 58,381 of record JBBGZY010001850.1, on the reverse strand, counting down.
AAAAAGCCCACCTGAAGAAAAAATGATGATGTTCATTTAGTATGAATTTCAGGCAGTTAAATTTAGAAAAATATTCTTTGAAGTTCCCAGGCTTTAGTTGTTGCTTCAGTTATGCTAATAAAATATTGGAAAAACCATAAATGGATGAAGGCTCCTGTGGAGGAGTAGAAGGTTTTGCAGAGGTGTAGACGACTATTTGGAGGTGTAGAAGGTTCTGCTGAGGTGTATAAGCTTCTGTGGAGGTATATAAGGTTCTGCAGAGGTGTGGATGGTTCTGTGGAGGTGTAGAAGGTTCTGCTGAGGTGTATAAGCTTCTGTGGAGGTATATAAGGTTCTGCTGATGTGTGGATGGTTCTGTGGAGGTGTAGAAGGTTCTGCTGAGGTGCAGATGATTATGTGGTAGTGTAGAAAATTTTGTGGAGGTGTAAAATATTCTGTAGAGGAGTAGACGGTTCTTTGGAGATGTAGATTATTCCATGAAGGTTTATAAGGTTCTGTGGCAGTTTAGAAGATTCCATGGAGGTGTAGAAGATTCCATAGTGGTGTGAAAGATTCCATGGAGGTGTAGATGATCCTATGGAGGTGTCCGAGATTCTGTGGAGGAGAAGATGGTTCTGTGGTGGTGGAGAAGATTCTGTGGAGGTGGAGAAGATTTGGTGAAGGTGGAGAACAGTGCTCCAGACTGTACTGCTCAATACTTCAGGACTTCACCCTGATGCTTACAGATATAGCACAAATATTTTTCTATAATGTTTGTATGTAATTCTGTTAATGATTTTTACTTCTTCTTACCAAAGATTCTAAAAAATTTCTTGCCTCTTTTGGCATTGACTTCCTGTTGTACCAAGATTTCTTCATATCTGGCTTGTTCAAATGATCTCTGCCTCTCCAACTCTTCTCTTCGTTTCCTCAGCTCTGCTTCTTCAGCTTCTCTTCTCCTCTGTCTCTCTCTTTCAAAATCTTCCTCTTGTCTTTTTATTTCTTTTTCCTGCTTTGCTTTTTCAAAGGCTTTCTTTTTCTCTAGATCTTCCTGCACCCTCTTCTTCTCTTGCTGGTGAACGTAATTAATGACAAACTGTTTGCGGTCATGCATCTCCTTCACTGGATTCCATGTCTGATGTTCTACCCTGAACTGAGCATCTCTAATGACTTCCTGTAGGAACTTCAGCACTTCCTCGTGTCTTCCTCTGGTTTTAAAATAGTCTTCTTGGGTGTAATTTTCAAATGCAAAAATCCTTTCTATGCCCATGTCCCTGAATGAGGACTCAACGGTAGTTAAGTTTCCAAAGGTCTTGTGGGTGAGAACCACAATGGGATAGATCCCTGGAAGGAGAAGAGAAAGGAATTACATTCAAATATAGAAGAGTTCAAATATTTTCTTGTCCATCCAGATATTGATCAGATGTAAGCAAGGATTCTCAAAACAGAAATAATTGTCTTGGTTGGTTGCAATCCTAACTACTATGTCCCCAGTCCATTAATATGATAGCAACTTGTCCTAAAAAAGGCTTTGCTTGAAAGTTTAGGAATCTGAGTCTACTGCTCAGAAAATGGAGCGCTGCCATTTTTGAGTTCCATGGCAGAACTTTGCCATGGAACTCCAATATACAGTATGTGTTTGTTATACACTGGGGGGAGCAGTGATTTCACAGAAATTGATTTTGTAGTAACATTTTATTTTGATCAAATGACACCATGCAGACGGCTTAGGTGAAAGTTGCCTAAAAAATGACATGGGAGGAGCTGCTCTAACCATGAGGAGCCATTCAAAGCTAATGAAAACACTTAAAGTGGTTGTAAAGTCACAAGGTGTTTTATCCTAATACATTATATGCATTAAGATAAAAAAAAACTTCTGTGGTCAGCTTCCCCCTCAGCCCCCCTAATACTTACCTAAGCCCCAACTCTTTCCAGCGATGTTGTACAAATGGCTCAGCTGTCCTGCATTCTCCATCCTCATTGGCTGAGACAGCAGCGGGCACCATCGGCTCCTGCTGCTGTCAATTAAAGCAAGTGAGCCAATCAGGAGAGGGAGGGGGAAAGTCTTGGCTGTGGCTACATGTTGAAATGGACACACAGAGCAGCGGCTTGGCTCAGGTGCCCCCATAGCTAGCTGCTTGCTGTGGGGGCACTCGGCAGGAGGGAGGGGCTAGGAGAGCCGATGAGGGACCCGAAAAGAGGAGAATCTGAGCGGCTCTGTGCAAAACCACTGCACAGGGCAGGTAAGTATAACATGTTTGTTATTTTTAAGCAGAAAAACAAGCCTTTAGTATCACTTTAGTTTTAGCCTCCCCCCATGGATTTCAATGCAGTTCACCTAAATGGCAACATTTTGTTTAAATGTACTGATTTTTGCCAACATATCAATAAAGGTAAAAGTCCAAATTTTACTCATCACTACAAGACACCTATTTGTCCTTTTAACCATACAAAATGTTATAGGCAGTTAGTTGCGATAGATGTAGCACCCTCCTAGATAGGCTACTAAGATGTTTGGTTCTTTCTGTCCCCTATGTAACCATTGGTGCAGCTGTTGATTACTTTGGGCTGTTCTGGGTCTCACAGGCTGCAGGTTTGACCAGTTCCCCCTGCATTATAGATGCTTCTAGAACATAGTAAGCTGGAAAGTGATTAATGGCACTTGGCTGGACTCATCTTTAGTGGAGAAACAAAAAAAAGATTCTGTCCTAACCCCATACTACAAAAATGTAACCCATGTAGAAAAACTGTGAAAACAGAGCTCAGCTGGTTAAAGAGGATACCTTAATTCCCCTAGTGCTTCGAACGATGCCACAATCTTCTCAATTTTGTTTATGGTGGTCTTGAAGGAGGTCAATGGACTTGGACTTACTTATTACCTATGTAGTGTTACCCCCATAGGGGATGCTGTAGTTTAACAGGTTCTTTCCCAAAGCATTGCAGAGGCAGCCAGGCACAGAGCAACGGTCCATACACTCTGGCTCAATAAACAGTCTAGGGGATGCCTTTTTTGTATTTATCGCTGGATAACCGCTGTAGCTCAGTATGGGATAATCTGGAAACAGTACATAAGAACTGGACACAATCCTTAACTGTCTTTAAACCATACATAAAAAAGGAAAAAAGGTAGCCAGACTGGGTCCTTGAGGGATTTGCCTCAGCCAGAATCACCACTAACAATCTCACCCACGAAATACCAGCACTCAGCCACTAGGCCCTAAAGCTTAGATCTGTACTCACAATGTCACAGGATAGCTGGATAGCTGGATACCTCCTTCCAGTATCCACTGGACACTCTTCAGTAAAGGGAGAGGTTAATGCTCACAATGCCACAGGACAGCAATGTACCCTTTAGCTTCCACCAGGTACTCACCAGTGAGTTCTCCAAACCATATTCTTAGCTCCAGAAGGTTTAGAAATAGGCCCCTCGGCTATGCCACAACTAGGACCTTAATGAGGGAGGCAGTAGTTGCTTGCTCTGGGGGGCATTTGGCAGGAGGGAGGGGCCAGTGCCCCTTGGAGGATTGAGGTTGTTTCGTACAAGACAAAAAGAGTTTTTAAGCCCTTTGTACTCTATACAAAATTAAAAAATAAACATTTTTGACTGGAGAAGGTGTCGGTGCCCGTATTAGACAAGACATTGTAATTCCTGTATATTATCAGCCATGTTTTCTGCATACCCAGATGCCACGAGGTGTTTAGCGAAAGGACAACCTATACCAGAGAGAAGACTGGATGACAACCAAAGAGAGAAAAGTTTGAAACATTTGTAGCGCTACCCCTGAAGGAGCTGCTTTAAAGGGGTTGTAAATGGTCTAAATGGTTTTTACCTTAAGGCATTCCTTGCTTTAAGGTAAAACATGTTTAGCTGTCAGCACCCCCCCTCAGCCCCCCTTTACTTACCTAAGACCTCACTCTATCCAGCACTGTACATGTCTGCAGATCTCTTCTCCCCTCACTTCTGGGTCTCGCTGGCTTTGCTGGGGCACCGGGGGCCATTGGCTCCCAGTGCTGTCAATCAAAGCCAGTGATGTGGGGGCCGAGTTCCGCTGTTTTTGTCAATGGACGCAGCAGAGGGACTCGGGTACGAGCATGCACGAGTGCCCCCACACAGGAGTGCCCCCCATGGGAAGCGGCTTCCCGTGGGGGCACTGGCCAGAGAGGAGGGGCCAGGATCTTTGAGGAGGGACCCAAAAAGTGGAGGTTCCCACCCGCCCACTCTTAAGTATAGACATGTTAGTTATTTTTTTTTAATTTACCTGTACAACCCCTTTAAATTTGCCCAGCTTCCTTTTCCCAATGGATTGCCCCGTAACCAGGCACATGAACACAGTCACTCTTTTCCCCAATAACTAGTCTAGGGGTGTTCTTTTTGTTGTTTTTATTTTTGGACACTGGAACTGAAATAGGGTTGAGAAGAACTAAGTGGGATACTCCAAAAACAGAACTAAGTACAGATTGAGGACAGTAAACTTCCTTCTCTAAATTGGAAACAGATGTTCTTGCATATAGCAAACTATGAACTTGGCTTTGAATTAGAAGCAGTAGAGCAGAGGCGCTTCACAAATAATTAGATTGACTGAGTTCTTCAGCACACCAGCCGATGTCTCCTGTAGTCAAACACACAGCTGAATCTTTAGCACAAGAGGGGTGGCAGCAACCCAAAAATCTCTAAGATCTCCTAGCAGTTTGTACTCACAAATGTTCAGGGAAAGCTGGTTGCCTCCTTTCAACACCTATTCAACGCCTTTCTTCAGTGACACCAGACTAGAACTTCAGCAGACATCCCCTCAGTCAGCTCTCTGTAGCTTCAGCATCCAGGCCCTCAGGTCGCCCAACTGAGTTCTCATGAACAGCAAGCACATGGCACCACTGCCCAGAGGGCAACAAGCCCCCCAGACTGTGTTCCTCTCCTGAAGGAAAAGACCCAGAAGCTCAGTGTTTCTCTGAGCATTTATACAGGCTCCCAGCAGCCTCCAGGGCCCAACTCCCTGGGATTGGCCAGGGCTGTAAAAATATACATACTGCTATATGCATTGCTTTACACCTATGTTCCAGAGGATTCTACTGCTCTCTGGAATGCAGAGGAAACAATCAAACCAGCTGCAGCTGAAACGCTGAGCAGACCTAACGAATCACATGCAGCTGCACTATTTACAGTGAGCGCAACTAAATTTACCTAAGGCCCCTTCCACATGGGCGTTCCATTTGTTTAACCTTTTTCGCTGTCAGAGCCGTTTTTGTGTTTTATGCACACATGTTTAAAAAATAGTTTTTGCCCTAAAGATAATGTAAATCCCCCAAACATTATATATTTTCATAAAGCAGACACCCTAGAGAATAAAATAGCAGTAGTTACAATTTTTTTTTTAATGTTTATTTGGTTTTCAAAGGGAAACAATTACATCAATAATAGCGCGGACGTGTCCATCTTGATAATAACATGAACATAGATAATGATATAAATGAAAACATAGTAAACGAGTAAATTCTTACTAATACTACAAATATTCCAAATATAGGAAATACAGAAAATGCATACACATAGAGAATACAGATATTGATATAGAAGGTAGTGGGTATGTTGTACAAGGCACTAACAGATTTATATCAGAGGAGGCTATTTGTGTCAGGTTAAGGCATAAATTGGAGTCACATGGTTATGACAGTTAGGTTCAAGATTCTAAGAACCTATGAGGGGTACCATAGGAACCAATGTTTCCATATAAGGTCAAAGGAGCGGAATGTTTTGTGTTGTAGGGTTAGAGATTTCTCCCATAGAAAGTGTTGGTGGGTGGTATTGATCATTTTGTATGGGTTGGGAGACAGATCTTGTTTCCAGTGCCTGGTAATATATAGTTTGGCAGATAGTAGGATGTTGGCTACTATACCACGGTACATGATCGGGAATTTGTCAATACCTAAATTAAGTAGGGCTAGAGCAGGGTCGGTAAGTGTTAAGATAACTGTTATTTCGGATATAATTTGAAATGTTTTTTGACAAAAATGACGGATATTTTTGCAAGATCATAGGATATGCATGATATTGCCTGGGGAACCACAGCTGCGCCAACAGAGTTAGGAGCCCATGGGGAACATTTTGGCCAATTTGTATGGGGTAAGATACCACCTGAGATAGACCTTTAATGCCAGTACCCAATGGTTCACACAGTGTGTAATAGAATGTGAATATCGGATGGCTTGGATCCACTGGAAGTCCTGTAATATGTTGTATATGAGGGACATTCCTTTGCAAAATTTGCAAATAAATGCCATATTTTGGGGTGGAGTTTAATAGTGGGTGGTGGGGAGGTTTTGAGAAAGTGATAAGTATGATAACGTGTGAAGAAGGTGGAAGGTGGGAGAGCATTTTTAGCAATAAGTGACTCCAGGTGGTGAATACAAAACTTTCTCAGGTTGACCAGTTTAATGTCAGGGATGAGGTGCTCTAGAGTTATAAGTGGAATTGTAGTGACTGTGTAAGTAGAGACTTGGGAAGGGGAGTTTACAATCTTTCTGCATGCATGGATAGATGCTCTAGTATTGGGTAGATTTGCAGATGAGTTTAGTGCTCTCCAGGGGGGCGCATATAAGAGGGAACTGAGATTAGTGATTTTGTTAAATCCCTTTTCTATATCCAACCATAGTGGTTCTGCAGAGGGGTTAAACCAATGTTTCAAATGAGCCAGGTGGACTGCAATGAGATAGTCTTGTATATCTACCATTCCCATACCTCCTCTTGATCTGTGTTTTGTCAAGGATGTATGGGAGAAACGTGTCCTCTTTCCCTTCCAAATAAAGCTTCTTAGTTGCAATGTGAGGGTTTTTATGTATAGTTGTTTAACCAGGATGTGTAGGGACCAAAATATGTATAGGATTTGGGGAAGAATCTGCATTTTATTAGCTGCCAGCCTGCCTACTAATGACAACTCTACTTGGGCTAGTTTCTTCAGCTGTGCCTCAGTATTGGCTATTAGAGGTTTGTAATTAGCTTCCTCTAGGGTAGAGTAGGAAGGGGTGACTACGATACCAAGGAATGAGATACTTGATTCGGACCATGTGTACAGTTCCTCTTTCAATTTAGCTATGATAAGTTTGGGGATATTGAGGTCCATTACTAGAGATTTAGAATGATTCACTTTGTAATAGGATAAATTGCTAAATTCTGTTAGAATTTTGTGAGCTTGTGGGAGTGAGATATGGGGTTTGTCAGCATTAAGATGATGTCATCTGCAAAGAGATTAATAAGGTCTTTACCTAAAGAGGAAGCCAGTTATCAATGAGTGGGATCAGATTTTCTCTGCTAGTGGTTTTATCATCAAGATCGAGAAAATCGATGGGGAGAGTGGACACCCCTGTCTTGTACCATTGGTTATGGCAAAGGGTTTGGAGAGAAAACTTGCAGTGTACACCTGGGCCGAAGGGGTGGAGTATAGTGCTAACACAGCAGAGAGTATCATCCCCTGGAAAGCAAAATTATTGAGAATTTGGGACATGTAGCCCCAATGAACCCGGTCAAACCCCTTCTCCGCATCAATAGAAAGCATCAGAGAAGGTGTTTGACTACACTTAGCAAAATGAACAACATTTATTACACGTCTTATGGCATCAGAAGTCTGTGTACAAGGAACAAATTCTGTTTGATCTGGCTGTATTAGGGAAGGTAGTACTTTATTCAACCGTTGTGCCAGAGTTTTAGCACACAACTTGATGTCTGCATTAAGCAGGGAAATCAGTCGGAAATTAGCCGGGCAATCAGGGTCCTTTCCCGGTTTGGGAATAGTGACGATGTGAGCTCTCAACATCTCCTTTGGAAAACTTTGCCGTTATCAGCAGCATTAAATAATTGGGCCAAGTAGGGGCTTAAGAGGGAGGAGAAGGTGTGGTAATATTTATTTATGAACCCATCAGGGCCAGGGGATTTCCCACAAAGCATTGATTGGATTGTCCGTTGTATTTCTAATATAGAGAAGGGGCGATTCAGTTCCTCAAGGTCAGAGGGACTCAATGAAGGGAGTTTGAGGCTGGCTAAAAAGGAAGAGATTGCAAGCATGTGTTCATGCTTTTCTTGTAATAGGGAGCAGAGTTCCAAGTGTAGCTTTGCAAGGTCAGATGTGGTATTAGGGTCAGGGTGAGACTTATTCTGGTCTTCCAAAGTTTGGAGATCAGTTAATGTACATTGTAGTTTTGCCTTATGGGCTTGTTTGGCATGGATGCCTAATTGGATCAAGATTCCACGAGTGTACGCTTTGTGTGCATTCCTTAGGGAAAAGATGCTAATGTTGGGAGTGTCATTGGTAAGAAAATAGTCTCAAAGATGTTGAGTGAGCACTTCATTTGTAGGGTTTTAATTTGTTATTACATCTCCACAATAGGGTAGGGCGTAGGGAATCTGATTCCGAAATTGTGATGGAGATAGGTGCATGGTCAGACCACGTGATATCACTGATTTCGGAAGAAGATATCGGCTGTAGCAGCTACTTATCCACAAAGCATAAGTTAATACGTGAATACCTGGGGGAATGATATGAATAATCTCTTTCAGATGCATGTAAGCATCTCCATGCATTGTAGAGATTCTCACTGCGCAGAAGGTTAGGCAGGGGAGATGGACGGTGCCTCCTACCAGAGGTCGTGTCCATGAGGGGGTCAACCACCGAGTTCATATCTCCGCACAAAAACAAGTTAATTTGTTTTTGTTTATCAATGCATTTAAAAAGCTTGTGAAAGAATTTTCATTGATTTGAGTTAGGAGCATATACCACCACGATGGTGTAGATATTAGAACTAATTGTGCAAACTAGAATGATGTATCTGCCACATTACGGAAGAGTGGAGTCTAAAGTCCACAGAGTTTCTGATGGCAATAAGAACCCCTCTCCTCTTGTAGGTAAATTCGGAAGAGAAGGTGAAAGGAAAGTCCTTATGCTGGTATTTCGGAGCAGCAGATGATTTGAAGTGGGTCTCCTGAACGACGACTATGTCAGCTTTAGAGTTTGTGGCTTCTTTCCATAATCTTTTGACGGTGTGATTTAGCCCGTGAGCATTCATGGATAATAGTTTAAGGGACATTGGGATAGTAGTAAGGGTTGATATCAATGCAAATCATCCATCATCCATCCTTGCAACAGATGGCCAATGGCTCTCGGAAACTCAGGAGAGATGGAAGCAAATTTGCCTTTGAGTTGTCTAGTGATCTATTGTCAGATTGATGAGAAAATAGGAAGATGAACAGAAAATAGAAATTGTGAATTCGCAGTGCCTTGGGGAATGTGGAATGGCATAGAACAACCGCCATAGTAGTCTGAAGGGAGCTATGTGTAAGCGGGTCGAGAAGGGAAGAGGCAAAGAGAGGAAAAGGAACAGTAAAAAAAGGTTCAAAAAAGAGTCAACTGCAGTATGTGGGGAAGAACTTGCTAGGAAACTGATAAGAGAACACTTACTTCTCCAGGGAAACAGCCTAAGCCATATTGATAGCACTGAAGTGATGTGTTCCAACAGTCATTTTTTACTGTTATTACATCTATCCAGGTACTGATTCCGCTCTGCAGGAAACTTGGACACAGATCGTGAGGGTTGTAAGCTCAGCGGGTCAGCTGGGATGATGTCCCAGTCATGCAGTAGACTGAGCCCTTCATCGAGTGTGTTAATAATTGAGGTTGAACCCCCTCTTGTGATCTTGATTGTGACGGGGTACTTCCATTGATACCCAACATCATGGTTCCTCAGGGTTTTGGTGAAGGAGTGTAGACGTTTGTGCCTCTGTAGAGTGTGAGCAGAAAGGTCAGACAAGACTTGAATGGTCGCAGCTCGTTCAGGAAGTGGTCTTTTTTTGCGGACCACTGCCATAATAGATTCCTTCGCCTTATAATACTGCATCCTCAGCAGAACATCTCTGGGTACTTCTTGGGGAAAGAAGGATGGTTTGGGGACCCTGTGAATATGGTCTATGGTAAGGTCACCCGGAGTTAGGGATGGTGCTGCAGCTTAAAGTAGCTTGCGTACATAGTGCGGGAGCTTGGCAGGTGATACCAACTCTGGATCGCCTCTGAGTTTTTAATTGTTGTGCCTGGAGCAATCCTCCAGGTCTGCTACTTTTGACTTCAGCCAGGCAATGTCCTCAGATTGAGACGTATGTGCGTCCACCATTTTATTATAGGACTCCATATATGCACCCATAGAGTCTTCCAGATTGTTTACTCTGTCCCTTAGGTCTCGTATGTCAGCCTTACATGTTTGAAAGCAGGTAAGCATGTCTGCTTGGAGGGAGAAGCGAAGGGACAATAGCATGTCCTTCATTATGATGTATGACATTGGTTGTCCTACTGTGGGGAAAGAGGCAATTAGATCAGGTTTGGAAGCATTATACTGCTGGGCACCTACCTCCATGCAAGGTTCAGCAGTCTCCTCTGCCTGGAATTTCCTCCGTGGCTTGGATTTGACAGGGCTGCTTTTGCTGGGTGATGCTGGAGGTGATTTGCTGCCATTTTCCTTTGGTTTGGCTGTATTTGTGGCTGTGTGAGGTAAAATGAATGTGGCTGCCGCTAGAGGACCTTCCTCAAATGCAGGCGAATGACTCCCGCCGCTATTTTGTTGAAGCTCTTTTCGGATCGGCATGAAGAAACCTGAGAGTTTTTTTAGCTTCAGTTCTTCTCTCAGCTAGCACGACATGCTGGATGGTATGAGAAGTGGTCAGGGCTGTGTCGATCCACTGGGGAGATCGCTGGATCCATGAAGAAGTCTGTTTCCCTGGGTGAGTGGAGGAGCTACTGCTTCATGCGACCATTCCAGTCGGCAGTCGCCACGTCCCCCTAGTTCCAATTGTTTATGTCACACAATATTACCGCATAGGTCTGGAAAACTCAAAATTTCAGTAAAAAATACACTAAAGTGAATCTTAGGGCAAACAAACACAATAAATTACCCACATTTTGGTAAAATATAAAAGAAAAGGTTGCACCGAGTAAATAGATACCCAACATACCTTAAATTTGTGTGCGCCCGTGAAATGGTGACATTAAGTGGACTTCACTTAATGTTTTGCAATGAAGATCGCATTGCAAAACATTACTTCCCAGCTGAGGTAGCCGGGGACACCTAGATGCTGACCCGGAAGTGATGTCACTTTGCTTTCAGGGTCACAGCAAGAAGAGGAGGAGAGCAAATATGTGTCCGCTTTTCTCCATCCCCCGCAGCCGCCGGCACACGCCATGTCGTCCTAGGCCTGCAGATGGTCAAGTAGTGCCCAGTAAGCATGGCGGGGTAGCACGCGCGGGGGCGCTGGTACTGGGGGTGTGCGAGAGAAATCGGGCGCCCAAATGCTCTCACCTGACAGGCAGGGGTCTGCCTGTCAGTTTCACACACAATACAACGTATGGACCTGGCAGTGAAAGGGTTACTCATTTCAGTAATGTTTTTTCAAAGAAAAATGGATCCATTTAAATCAGTTTTTTTACATCCATTACCAATGCAAAAATGGACCGTTTGTCATTTCACATCCATTCCGTTTTTTTAAATGGGGCTTTTTTCTGTTTCAAAGACCGGATGTTAACGGAAGCGGATGTAAATGGATGTCAATGGATGATGATCCTCTTATATCAGCTTCTCCATTGAAATACATTGGTGTCCGTTTTTCATCCGTAAACGGACGGATAAGAAACGGATTAGAAAGCCCAGGTGAAAGGGGCTTAACTCAGCCATTACAGCCACACTGCTTACAGTGAGCCAGCACTAAATCTACCTGATCCCATCACCTATCTAAAAGGGTGCTACACATTTTTAACATTTTGTTAAAAAATCTTGTCCAAAATTTTATTTCAGAGAAAGAAAGTCCGAACTTACCAGTCAGGTCTCTGGCTGTATGAAGAATTCTCTTCAACTCTTTAGCTTCCTCAGCTGGAATATTATACTTCACACTAAACAAAAGGGGTGAAGATATTATTTTCTAAAGCTGAATAGACGAAATATAAAATTAGGTTAAAGGGGCCAAAGGGGTCAAAGGGGCCATAATCTATAATAAAGCCTGAAAAGCAAATTCCAGCCACCCAGCTAAATACACTAATAAAAGAAACATACAGTGGAACCTTGGTTTATGAGTAACGTGGTTAACGAGCGTTTTGAAAGACGAGCAACTTTTTTTTTTTAAATCCTGACTCAGTTTTACGAGTGTTGTCTCGCAAAATGAGGTGCAGGGGCGCCGGTGATACTCGGAATGGTTCGGAGCTGTTTGGAAATACTCGGGACCATTTGGAAATACTCGGAAACACTCGGAAATACTCAGTTCCCAAGTGTTTCCGAGTTCAGCCGAGCTGTCCCCGAGTATTTCCGAGGCTCTTCGGTGCTCCCCCCACCTCTGGCCACATGCGGTATTGCACGTAATAGAAGTCTATGCGGAACAAATTATCTTAGTTTCCATTGACTTCCATGGGGAAACTCGCTTTGATATGCGAGTGCTTTGGATTACAAGCATACTCCTGGTTTGTAATTCAAGGTTCCACTGTATGGGAGCTGTATTACCAGGGATTTACATTTCTGTCCACCCAGTCAGAGATATACACAGCTCTGCCACACACCACATACTATCGGAGGCGGGGGAGCCTCATTTTTCTTTGATGCTGTTCTGTAATATTTATAGTTCTTGTCCCTCTTCCAGGCAGTGATTGGACAATGAAGGAGAAGACTGATGAGCAGTGGCGGCTGCTCCATACAGGGCGCAGGGGGCTACCCCCTCTATCTGTGTGTCCGGCCCCTAATCGACATGCAGGGCACCAGACGCATGGATTCCAATTTTTTTTTTTTTTTTTTTTAGAAGCACATGATTAGAGCCTGAGGCATGTTTGTTGTGACTGGCATTTATGTATGCGTGCTGGACAGATGCATGCGTTCACCTTTGCTCTCAGGAATGGAGGAATGGGGGACATTTTTATTATTATTTTATTATTATTTTCTTTTTTTTTCTTTTATACTGTCTCTTTATTTTTATCACTTTTATTGCTGTCAAACATCCCTTCTGATAGCAATAAACAGTGACAGGTACTCTTTACTGAGACATCTGGGGTCCATTAGACCAGAGGCTCTAATAGGCTTCAAAATAGGGTGGGCTCGGGGTGCAGAGAATTGCACTATGAGCCCAACGAGGTGTGTTACAATAGCAAATGAGTATTCGCCACTGATACACTGATCCTCCTCCCAACCAATCAGGAAGCGGGTCTGAGATGCATTTCCTGATTGGCTGAAAGGAGAAGCGCGGAGAGCAGGAGAAGTCGCTGGTATTGCCCACCGCCTGTCACCCGGGTGAACTTCTGCCCACCATAGATGGGGTAAGTGCTCCAGACCCGAATGACCAACTGGAACAGGGGTCAGCGGGTTTGGCTGCGGGTGCACTGTTTGCTGCCCCACCCCCCAAAAAATGACCACCAGTCGACACTGCCAGAACCACCGGCTTCAGTCCCAGGCTGCCCGGTGGTAAGGAAGAGCCCGGAGAGGTGCCGAAGGTCAGCGGGGGGGCTTACACCACCTGCTAAAGCAATCCAGCAGCTAATTAGCCACAAGGATGGCTTTTACATAAAAGATAATTGGCTACTAAAAAAAAAACAATACCATGAAACACTTGACGGGGGGCTTCCCCAAGGCTTCCCCGTGGCATCAGGGGGGGCGGGTCGCCAGTTTACATCACCGGGTGGCCCCGCCCTCAGCTATATAAGAACTATCACCCAGAAGAAGCGTCACTCGGCGGGAGCCTCCCATGGAGGCGGAACTAGTGCAGCTTTTTTTTTTTTCGGTCCGTCGGGCGCTGTGAATTTACATCGCTGGACATTTTTATTTTTTAATTTTTTAATAAAGGACTTGTCCCAAGCTGTCTCTTGTCTTTTTTACCACTTCTTTTGTGAAATGGTAGGGGTACAATGTACCCCGTTACCAATTCACATGGGGGGGCCGGGATCTGGGGGTCCCCTTGTTAAAGGGGGCTTCCAGATTGCGATAAGCCCCCCACCCGCAGACCCCCACAACCACCGGGCAAGGGTTGTGGGGATGAGGCCCTTCTCCCCATCAACATGGGGACAAGGTGCTTTGGGGGGCTACTCCAAAGCACCCTCCCCATGTTGAGGGCATGTGACCTGGTACAGTTCGGGGGGTATGGATTTTTGGGGGACACACTGACCTACCTGACCAAGAGACTTCATGTGTCCTGCAGCAGCAGATCAGTCGTGGTGTGCGGTGCGTGCCCATTTTCACAGCAGGCAGCCGGAAGAGAAGAGGAGCGCCGAGCACCGAGCGGGGATCTCATGCGGCGGATGCATTTTAAGTCCCGCTTTCTGGAGCCTGCAATGCCTATGATGGACGTTACACATCCCATGGTCCCACCATTGGACCAGTGGGATGTCCATCAGTGCAGCAGGCTCCAGAAGGTGGGACCTGCTATGTGACTCAGCCACATGGGATAAGATCGGGCCCCACTCGGCGGCGCTCGGGGCTATAAATAGAACGGTGTCCTCTCGAGACTCTGGGCTTTTCGGGACCCACTCAGCCACGGTGAGCCCCCCTCCCCCTGCCGACGCCACAGGGGACACCTAATTTGATGCTTTTCAAAACAACAGATTTCTTAAGTCCTAGTATAGTATTAATCTTTTTATTTTTACCTTTTGGTAGTTGAATTATTTTGACATATACAAAACAGAACCATTTAATATTGTGGCCTAGCAATTTGGACTTGTGTTATTTCTACCTGCAGTATGATATAATTATATTTCAAATATTAAGAGACGTACACCTTTTTGTTTGTCTCTACAAAGCTAAAACCAAAGTCTGTACAATGGTTTTGTTGTGATATATGTTTAAAAATAGATTAATTCTGAATTTAAAAATAAGTCTTGAATAAATTATCAAGCTATGTGCACAGTATAACATTTTGTCTGTGCATTTTTAAAGAGTAAGTTTGAAGGTCTATTTGTTTTGAGAAAAAGTCGCAAGTGTCAAAGCCAACACCTATTACTTTACATAAGTCTGTAGAGCTACAGAAAGCTAATTACTAAGTTACCAAGTCTAAAATTTACCAAGTTATCATTCAAGTATTGAAATATGATATTTTGTAATAAGAGCTTGTGTAGAAATGTGATTATCATCTCTATCATCATATATCTTTGATATTTAAAGTGGTTGTAAACCCTGTACAACCACTTTTACCTAAAGGTAAGCCTTTAATAAGGCTTACCTGTTAGGTGCTGGAAATATCTCCTAAACCTGCACAGTTTAGGAGATATTTACATTATACGCTCACGCCGACGTCATTGGCTCATGTGCACTATAGAAAGAGCACGATCGTGCCGTCTCTAAAGGGATCGTGCCATGACTGGCATCTCCCACGCGAATGCACAGGACTGACGTCACCCGACTCCGGCCAGTCACAGAGCCGGAGTTCGTGGCCCCGGAAGGATGAGGGGTGAAGATGGACGCTTTCAGCCAGCAAGGACAGCGGTGACATCGCAGGCTTCGTTTTCAGGTAAGTGACACAAAATGGTCTACTATGCGATGCGATGCGATGCATAATAGCCCATTATGCTTTAACTTTGCAGGGAAATAAAGAGGAATCCATCAGGGTTTACTTCCTCTTTAAAAGTATATCAATATTTGTATTAACACCAAATATACCTGACATTATTTTACACTGAATTTTTAGTTTTTAGTTAATAAATATATATTTTTAGCATATCGTTGTGATCACTTGAAAAATGTCATAAATGCAATAGATAGATAGATAGATAGATAGATAGATAGATAGATAGATAGATAGATAGATAGATAGATAGATAGATAGAGATATAGATATATGTGATTCTGCTCTTCCGCCTGCAGGGGGCAATGCACACACCACCAGTGAGCTGCTTCTGCTGTGACTATTCACAGCAGAGGTCAATTGGCGGGTGCTGGGCACTGGATGTCCACCAGCACCTGCCAATTGTTGGTAAAATACACAGAAAGGGGATCTGCCTATGTAAACAAGGCAGACCTCCACTCTGATAGGGGGGAAGGGTAGGAATTTGTGTTTCTGCAAAGCAGGGAACAAAACCCATCTCGTTGCTTAGTAAAAGCACATAACACAGTACAAAAAGACATTGGCTAGGCACACAGTTAACCCTTTGATCACCCTAGATGTTTAACCCCTTCCCAGCCAGTGTGCAGATTTTTAGAACTGGTCACTATATTAGTGTCACTGGTCCCCCAAAAAGTGGCAAAAGTGACAGTTAGTGGAAGAATGTCCGCTGCAGTGTCGCAGTCCCGCTGTAAGTTGCTGATTACCGCCATTACTAGTATAACAAAAAAAAAATAATACGTAAAAATTCCATAAATATACCCCATAGTTTGTAGCCACTATAACATTTGTGTAAAACAATCAATAAACGCTTATTGGGATTTATTTTACCAAAAATATGTAGCAGAATACATATTGGCCTAAACTGAGGAAGAAATGTGATTTATTTATATTTTTTTATTGGATGTGTTTTATAGCAAAAAGTTAAAAATATTGTGTTTTTTTATTCAAAAACACAGAGGTCATCAAATACCACCAAAAGAAAGCTCTTTTTGTGGGGAAAAAAATGACATAAATTTTATTTGTGTACAACACCGCACGACCGCGCAATTGTCAGTTAAAATAACGCAGTGCCGAATCGCAAATAATAGCCTGGTCATGAAGGGGGGGTAAATCTTCCAGAGGTCAAGTGGTTAAAGGGGAGCAATTAGGTGTGTTTAAAATGCAGCTCAACAATGAGCTGAACCCCCCTCAGAAAAAAATTAATTATCTACAGCGCTTGCTCTGTGTAGTGCATTTGCACAGAGCAACCCCGATCCTCCTCTTCTCGGGTCCCCCACCAGCACTCCTGGCTCCCCACCCTTGACCAGTGTCCTCAATAGCAAGCTGCTTGCTATGGCGGCACTGGTGCATACTTGTTCCTGAGCCCTGCTCTGTGCGTCCCTAGGACAAATAGTGCCGCCTCTTGGCCCACCCCCCACTCGCTCCTCATTGGCTCACTGCTGTCTCAGCCAATGAGGAGAGAGAGAGACCCGGGACAGGCGAGATTCTCGTGTACATTGTGGGATCAAGAGGAGGTTTAGATCGGTATTAGGTGGGTCTGTTGCGCACAATTATTTATTTTTTTTTACCTTCATGCATAGAATGCACTTTCTGCCTTTACAACCACTTTAAAGTAGAACTATAGTCAAAAATTTTTTTCACATTTTGGATAGAGTAAGAGACGGTTATAACACCTGTAAGGCCATCTTTGCCCCATTGTGGAGATTTACCTTCACTTCCTGCCCCATAGCCAAACAGGAAGTGAGAGGAAATATCTGCAAATTAAGGGAATCTCTTGAGGACCCAGGTCACCAGAACTAGTGTCCCCATTGGAAGATTTCACCTCTATTACTTTTCTGGGGACAACCCAAAACGTAGGTTTTCTTTTACTTTCACTTTTGAAAAAAATGGTAAACAGGACAAATGGGACCCAGACAGCAATACAAACTGACAGGGGTTCTAATCCACCTTCACTGTATCCAAAACTTGAAAACAAGTTTTGCCTATAGTTACACTTTACCGCTTCAGCCCCGGAAGATTTTGCCCCCTTCCTGACCAGAGCACTTTTTGCGATTCGGCACTGCATCGCTTTAACTGACAATTGCGAGGCCGTGCGACGTGGCACCCAAACAAAATTGACGTTCTTTTTTTCCCACAAATAGAGCTTTCTTTTGGTGGTATTTGATCACCTCTGCGCTTTTTATTTTTTGCGCTATAAACAAAAAAAGAGCGATAATTTTGAAAAAATTGCAATATTTTTTACTTTTTGCTATAATAAATATCCCCAATTAATATATAAAAAAAACATTTTTTTCCTCAGTTTAGGCCGATACGTATTCTTCTACATATTTTTGGCAAATAAAAATCGCAATAAGCGTATATTGATTGGTTTGCACAAAAGTTATAGCGTCTACAAACTAGGGGATAGATTTATGGCATTTTTATTATTATTATTTTTTATTAGTAATGGCGGCGATCTGCGATTTTTATCGGGACTGTGACATTATGGCGGACACATCAGACACTATTTTGGGAAAATTGTCATTTATACAGCGATCAGTGCTATCAAAATGCACTGATTACTGTGTAAATGACAAAGGCAGTGAAGGGGTTAACCACTAGGGGGCGATGAAGGTGTTAAGTGTGTCCTAGGGACATCGAGTCTGCCGGTCCCGCGGGCACGGTCACACAGTACGTGGTGCGCACGCCTGCTAGCCCCGGCTCTTAAAGAGGACGTACAGGAACTCCCATTTGCCCACCGCTGCCATTGTGCCGACGTACATCGGCATGCGGCGGTCGGCAAGTGGTTAAAGTGATATTAAAGTCTTGGGTTGTTTTGTTAAAAATATCAAACATTTTATACTTACCTGCTCTGTGTAATGGATTTGCACAGAGCAGCCCAGATCCTCCTCTTCATGGGTCCCTCTTTCGGCTCTCCTGGCCCCTCCCTCCTGTTGCAAGCTGCTTGCAGTGGGGGGCACCTGAGCTGAGCCACAGCTCCCTGTGTCCATTCAGACATGTAACTGCGGCCTTGGCCCCACCCCCCTTTCTCACCTTATTGGCTGATTGACTTTGATTGACAGCACCCGGAGCCAATGGTGCTGCGCTGCTGTCTCAGCCAATGAGGAGGGGAGTCCTGGGCAGCCGAGACACTCCTGCGACATCGCTGGATCTAGATGGGGCTCAGGTAAGTTTTATGGGGGGGGGGGCTGGGGTGGCTGCTGCACACCAAAGGCTTTTAATCTTAATGCATGAGATGCATTAAGATTAAAAAAAAAAAATTCTGACTTTAGAACCACTTTAATGTCTAGCCAAGAAGGAAAATGTAATTTTGTAGCCACATTAGAGGCACAGATGTGCAACAATAGTCAGAACTTTAAAAGATAAGGAGGAGTCTCTTACTTACCTGTGTACATAGACCGGAAAAATGAAATCTGAGGTTTTTACTAATTTCTCTGACCTAACAATTCTATCAACAAGTCCGAACCCCTTGTCAAGTTCCACTTCTTTCCCCAGTGGAAGCAGATTACCTGGAAGGAAGAAGACTCTTAATTACTGACTATGAACAACTCTTAATCAAGATATCTAATCTAAATTTTGGAAGGAAAGCCAAACTGACATTAAAGCGGTATTAAACCCAAAAGCCAAAAATGTAATTTCTTGATCATACAACACGGGACACAGAGTATTCATTACATAGTGGGTTAGATAGGCACCATCGGTGATTGGACACTGGTTAACCCCAATTAAGGAGAATTCCTCCCCTATATAACCCCTCCCATATGGGGAGGACCTCAGTTTTTTCACCAGTGTCTAAGGTGGTTGGTCACGTAAAACATGTGCTGTGAAGAAAGCTTCAGTTTGGTCCCTGCGGGGGCTTAAAGGGCTATGCTGACCGGATCCATATCTCCGGCCAATATTTTGACTCCCAAGATGGTATGGTACCCGGGCCTCGTCATCCGAAGAAACAATGTTTTGCCTGTAAGTCTCTCTATGGAGGACTGGGCTTTGAGAAAACCAGGCTTGGTGTACTATTAAAACAATGGCACGAAAGTTTCTGGCAGAGTCTTTTACAGGTCCAGGTAAGAGGTTTCTCTGAGAACCCAAAAAACCCTGAAGGTTGGCACAACACTACCCGCCGTGATGGGTAAAGGCTGGAAACTGTCTGTTCTCAGCAGTTCCTGCGGCGGGGGGCAGGTAAGAGAAGTTAATCCTATATATATATTTATATTACAAATGGATTTTCTTCAATGAGTAGTTGCATGTCTTACCTGATTTCCACCACTAGAGGGAGTAAGGAGCAGGCTCTATAATAGTCCCCCTTTCCCCCCAACCCCCCCCACCCACCGGCAGTGGTCCCACGCGCGTGCATACAGGTGGTAAATCTACACTCCTACCAGTTAAGAGGAGTAAACGTCCACCATTCAAGTGGCCTCTTTCCCCTTCCCCTGGAACATCAGGCTCTAAGCAGTGGCGACGGCCTTCCCAATCTACTTTTAGAGGAAAGGCCCAAGGTCACACCCAAAAGCAGAAAAAGGCTTGGGGACAAAAGCCTGCCAAGCAGAGCCCCAAAACATCCCTATAAAGGGGCGCCCCCACTCGGCCGAGTGGGGAGAAGGCTCCTACAGTTTTCAGGAGCCTGGCAGGAAGAGGTTCAAGACAAGTGGGTGGTCTCTTCAGTGTCTCTGGGTTACAAAATAGAGTTCCTAGAGCTTCCACCAGCTCGTTTCCTAAGGTCAAGAGTTCCCAAAGATCCAGTAAAGCGAGAACCGCTACTACTGGCCTTAGATCGCTTACTATCCCAGGGAGTGATAGTAGAAATGAACCCAAAAGATCAGGGTTCAGGGTTTTACTCAAATCTCTTCACCGTTCCAAAGCCAAATGGAGATGTCAGACCCATCCTAGATCTAAAGGATCTGAATCAGTTTCTGCACATTCGATCCTTCCGAATGCAGTCAGTTTGTTCGGTGGTCTCCACCCTGCAGGGGGGAGAATTTATGGCATCAATAGATATCAAAGATGCATATCTTCATGTGCCGATTTTTCCCGCTCACCAAAGATATCTAAGGTTCGCGGTAGACCAGCGCCATTTCCAGTTTGTGGCCCTTCCTTTCGGTCTTGCTACAGCTCCTCAAATTTTTACAAAAATTCTAGACCCTCTCTTAGCAAATCTAAGAGCTCAGGGCATAACTGTGGTAGCTTATCTAGACAATTTGCTACTCATAGAGCAATCTGTGGCACACCTGAACCGCGCTGTCTTCAAGACAGTAAGACATATGGAAAGACTAGGCTGGATATTCAACCTAGAGAAGTCTTCTTTGCAACCTTCAACAAGGTTGGAGTATCTGGGCATGATCATAGACACCACTCAAGGCAGGGTGTTTCTACCAGAGCCAAAGGTCAAGGCCGTAAGAGCTCTAGTCCGCTTAGTACTAAGCAAAAAGAGTCCATCCATTCGGCTATGTATGAGACTATTAGGAAAGATGGTTGCCTCTTTCGAGGCTGTTCCATTTGCCCAGTTTCACTCAAGGCCCCTGCAGAGAAGCATTCTCGCAGCTTGGAACAAGAAGACTCATGCCTTGGATCTTCCGATGTGCCTTTCCCCAAGGATACGCAAAAGCCTCAATTGGTGGTTAGGAACCAAAAATCTTCTGAAAGGCAAAGCCTTTCTTCCACTACAATGGAAGATCGTAACCACAGATGCCAGTCTGACAGGCTGGGGAGCAGTTCTGGAAGAAACATGCATTCAGGGAAGATGGTCTGCAACCGAGAGACGCTTGCCCATATTCTAATAATAATAATATAATATAATATAATATAATAATAATATAATAATTCGGGCAATTTACTTGGCCCTCATGGACTGGTCTTACAGGCTACAGGGTCATTCTATTCAGATACAATCCGGCAATGCCACGGCTGTGGCTTACATCAATCACCAAGGAGGCACCAGAAGTCTGGATGCCCAAAGGGAGGTAAATCCCATTCTTGCATGGGCAGAAAGCCATGTTCCCTGCCTGTCTGCGGTATTCATCACAGGAGTGGAAAATTGGCAGGCGGATTTCTTAAGCCGCTGGAAATTATGCCCAGGAGAATGGTCCCTACACCCCGACATATTCCAAACCATATGTCAAAGGTGGGGAACACCAGATGTGGATCTATTCGCGTCCAGATTCAACAGGAAGCTGGAAAAATTTGTGTCCAGAACAAGGGATGTACTCGCTCAGGGGTCAGATGCTCTGACAATCCCATGGGATCAGTACAATCTAATGTATGCCTTCCCTCTGAACCCACTTCTTCCACGGTTCCTGGGAAGGGTCAAAAGGGAAGCAAAGTCGGTCCTTTTAGTAGCCCCGGCTTGGTCCAGATGACCTTGGTATGCAGAGATCGTAAGGATGGCAGTGGGCAGGCCTTGGGTTCTCCCATTCCGGCCAGATCTGCTCACACGGGGTCCGATTTGCCACCCTGCTTTACGAAGTCTAAATTTGATGGCTTGGCTGTTGAAACCCACATTTTAAAAGACCGTGGGCTCTCGAAGTCAGTCCTTTCCACTCTGGTCAATGCCAGAAAGCCGGCCTCCAGGCTTATTTACTACAAAATCTGGAAGGCATATGTTTCCTGGTGTGAACCCAGGGGATGGCATCCTAGAAGGTATATGATTAGCAAAATCTTGACTTTTCTTCAGTCAGGCCTAGAAATGAGATTGGCTTTGAGCACTATCAAAGTCTAAATTTCGGCTTTGTCTGTATTTTTTCAGAAACCAATTGCTTCACATTCCCTTGTCCGGGCCTTTATTCAGGGGGCATTGCGGTTGAATCCGCCAGTCAAACCTCCAGTATGCCCATGGGATTTGAATTTGGTGTTGTCGGCTTTACAGGGACAACCCTTTGAGCAACTGCACCTGGCTCCTTTAGCGCTTTTGACTAAAAAATTAGTCTTCTTGATAGCCATATCCTCTGCTAGGAGAGTATCAGAATTGGCAGCTTTTTCTTATAAAGAGCCATATTTAATTATTCACAAGGACATGATTGTTATGCGTCCTAATCGTTCCTTCTTACCTAAGGTGGTTTCAGGATTCCATTTGAATCAAGATGTAATCCTACCATCCTTTTTTCCAGATCCGCAGTCCACGGAGGAAGAATCTTTGCACACTCTTGACGTTGTTAGAGCAGTCAGTGTCTATCTGCAGGCAACCGCTCAGATACGGAAAACTGATTGTTTGTTTATTCTGCCGGATGGCCATAAGAAAGGCCAAGCAGCGTCAAAATCCACTCTTTCTAGATTAATTAGACAGGTTATTTTTCAGGCTTATGATATAAAGAGGAAGACTCCTCCTTTTCATGTGAAAGCGCACTCAACTAGGGCTGTTAGTGCTTCTTGGGCAGTGCACCACCAGGCCTCCATGGCTCAGATCTGTAAGGCTGTGACTTGGTCTTCAGTCCATACATTCACCAGATTCTATCAGGTGGATGTAAGAGGGAAAGAGGATAACGCCTTCGGACGCAGTGTACTGCAGACTGCAGTTTAGTTCCTCTGGTCCGTTTGTGGTCAATATTTTCTGATCTGTGACTCCCTCCCCTCAAATGAGCATTGCTTTGGGACATCCCACTATGTAATGAATACTCTGTGTCCCGTGATGTATGATCAAGAAAATAGGATTTATTAATACAGCTTACCTGTAAAATCCTTTTCTTGAGAGTACATCACGAGACACAGAGCTCTCGCCCTTCTATGGGTTTTACGTGGTTACCTATTGCTTTGCTACAAAACTGAGGTCCTCCCCATATGGGAGGGGTTATATAGGGGAGGAATTCTCCTTAATTGGGGTTAACCAGTGTCCAATCACCGGTGGTGCCTATCTAATCCACTATGTAATGAATACTCTGTGTCCCGTGATGTACTCTCAAGAAAAGGATTTTACAGGTAAGCTGTATTTAAACATCCTATTATATAAGGTGTGGCAATTTATTCCTCGGAATGCTTGCGATGTAGCACTATGGTGGTGAGTCTGTAGGTGCAGTGCAGCGTGGTGTGTCAGCAATGATTTACAATAAATCAGGTGCAATATAAAAACTTGTATTGAGGTAATACAGCAACAATTGTAATGTTTTGGTCCGGTTGGTGAAAACAACACCCTTGCTGTAGACACCTCATCCCAATAAAGGCAGATACATCAAAGGGGGGGATAGGGGGATTTTTACGGTGTCAAATATAGAAATACACAGTTGACTTACTATAAGTAAAACATTATTTTTATTGACATAACATAACATAGTTAAAAAAACATACTGTTACAGGGCAGTATGAAGTTATAAACAATTGGTGGTCAAAATCGTATACAGGTGAGTGATAAATCGCAGCAGGACATATTGCATACTAGACCGACATGTTTCGCTACTTTAGCTTCCTCAGGGGATGTGCAAGAGATTTATTTTACTGAAACCACCTATACATTGTTTGCACCCATGAACCACCTGGCCGGGCCCCTGACTAGGCCCCAAAAGACCGGATCCAAGGGTGTCAGTTTGGCTTGGCCATTGATGGCTGATAGGGGGACAATTGAATTCTCTGGTAGTTTTGGTAATCTAATTATCTGTGGGGAGGATATATTTGGATGATTCTGATCAGCCTGAGCCGGAGGGAGACACTCGAATTGTGGCCATTTCTGTGAGCCTGCCTTTGCAGTTAACTCTACACAGCTCCTGATCAGAATCTTCCAAATATATCCTCCCCACAGATAATTAGATTACCAAAACTACCAGAGAATTCAACTGTCCCCCTATCAGGCCTCTATGGCCAAGCCAAACTGACCCCCTTGGATCCGGTCTTTTGGGGCCTTGTCAGGGGCCCGGCCAGGTGGTTCATGGGTGCAAACAATGTATAGGTGGTTTCAGTAAAATAAATCTCTTGCACATCCCCTGAGGAAGCTAAAGTAGCGAAACATGTCGGTCTAGTATGCAATATCTCCTGCTGCGATTTATCACTCACCTGTATATGATTTTGACCACCAATTGTTTATAACTTCATACTGCCCTGTAACAGTATGTTTTTTTTAACTATGTTATGTCAATAAAAATTATGTTTTACTTATAGTAAGTCAACTGTGTATTTCTATATTTGACACCGTAAAAATCCCCCTATCCCCCCCTTTTTTGTAATACAGCAACAGTTTACAACAAGCACAGAGGGAAAAGGTGTGAACAGCCTTTTGCATTAGGGCAGAGATGGTGAACCTTGGCACTACATTTCCCATGATGCTCAACTACACTGCACAGTGCATGAGCATTATGGAAAATGTTGTTCCAAAACATCTGAGGCGCCAATGTTCACCTTCAATGCTCTAGGATGTGCACCCCAAAACTCAAACACACACGTGTATATAATGTAGGTACATTATATTACCAAAAGTATTGGGACGCCTGCCTTTACACACACATGAACTTTAATGACATCCCAGTCTTAGTCTGTAGAGTTCAATATTGAGTTGGCCCACCCTTTGCAGCTATAACAGCTTCAACTCTTCTGGGAAGGATGTCCACAAGGTTTAGGAGTGTGTCTATGGGAATTAGTGTATATAGGAGCCAAAAAAATGGCGCCCTGGGGTAGGGAATAAAAACAAATAACCAGCTGCCCTTTTATTGTGATGAAATAACCCCAGTGGTGGGAATAAAATAAAAAAAAAATCGATATCCCCTCTCATATGTTCTATTTCTATCTACAAATCAGACATTTTTTCCATTCCCTGTCTCTCCGACACTGACCTTAGACAAACCCACCCCCTTTGAATATTTGTGTGCTCAGGGACCCCACCAATTACATTTAGTATCCTCTATCCATTGCATCCTCCACAAGTCAACTCCCCTCACTGAGGTCTCTCACTTATATATGAGGAAATGGGCTCAATTGCTTTGTAGACCCATTAGCTCCCAGCTATGGGACAGGATATGGTCTTCTACTTTTAAATCCTCAAAATGTGTCTTGCAGAGGGAGACTTCTATAAAAAGTACTTATGTTTTGATATAAAACTCCCAAAGTCATCCACAAATATGATCCCTCGACCTCAGATAAATGTTAGCGTTGTGGTCAGGAAGTGGGTACCCTGTTTCATATTTTTTGGCATTGTTTTCCTTTGGCAGGAATCAATGCTGTTGATTCGGAAGGTATAAACGTATCCCTCCCGCTAGATCCCTTACATTATTTATTAGGCCTCCCTTTTTCAGGTATTACAAAGCATGGTAATAGATTGATCTCTAATATCCTCCTAGGTACTAAGAGATTGATCCCCTTATGTTGGCTATCCAACACCACTCCTTAAAGATCCAGATTACTCCAACTTGTAGCTGATATCCGCAGGATGGAATACTTGGCAGCTTCTGTTCACGACAGTGTCCCTCAATTTAATAAAATCTGGGATTTGTGGGACCAGTCGGAATTTGGGATTCCCCTGCCGCCTACAGTAACATGAAAAGCCAACCCTTTTTCTTCTCCGAATCGTTTATTATATAATACCTCCTAATACCTCCTAGCATTATCCATTCTCTCCAATATTATTTTTGGCTGATGGTGTTATTTACATATGACCTCTATTCTTTCATTTATTTTACATATGAGTTATTCTCACTCCTACATTTGCTTGCAGATTACATTTGTATTCTACATATGTGGACTTTTCTTATTCATTGTTTTGGATTATTTTACAAATTTACAATTGTCTGTTCATATTGACATCTTGTTTTTTTCCTTGAAAATTTTCAATAAAAATACAATTATAAAAAAAAAAATAAATAAATAAATAAAAAATAAGGTGCTGGTTGTGTTCGTGTGTGTGTCAATAAATATATAAAACATAAATACAATGTCATAAAATCCAACACTGCATTGTGAATGATATAACAAACATATAGAAAGCTAAAAGTCCAGGGTCTCTTCCCCACAACCCTTGCCTACTGGCTGTCAGGCATCCTGGTCAGGGGGCTTATCGGAATCTGGAAGCTACCAAACAACAAGAGGGCTTCCTGACACCATTTCCTCCTATAATGAATGAGCAAGGCTTGCTCATTCACAAAAAAAAAAGTGCCAAACCTTCAGATGTAACTTTGAGCTCATCCACAAAAGTATTGCAGTGCAATAGAAGATTCCAAAATGGCCTGTGTGGATGGATATTGTTCCCATTAAAACTGCTTCTTTAAGTCTATGGGAATGCAAAAACAGTTTGAAGAAGGAGATAAGCATTGTCAGAAGGAGGTCCTCTGCAAGTCTGAAATGCCTGCCAACAAATTCTGAGTAATCTCAAAGGGACGTCAAACACAAGCCGAATGCACTTGAAAGTTTGCACACACAATCCCTTATGCTTACAGTTACATGTGGGAAAACTTTTTACAAAATATGGGAGGTCCGAGTGTTGTTTTTAATAACTGAAACAAAAGTTTAGATAATGCTGATTAATATGATGCATTAAAATGTAATTTATTAAAGCATACTTTTTGCCTCAGCAACCATTCTGAATTTTTACCAACCCCTTTAGAACTTTACAGAAAGCAAACTGGTTGCTATCGATGACCAGATAATTGTCCCCATCTTCAGTTTTTATAAGTTCCCATGTTATACTTCAATTCCATAAAAAAATGTAACTGTTTGATCTATTCACACTCACCGAGCTGAGCAAAGATCTCTCCACTCCCATTAGCGTCCAATACCGGCAAGCCTCGATTATCCACCACCATGATGTTACTTGTGATTGTATGTGGAATTCTATGTATTGTAATTCCTCCATCACCTTCATTTGCCTCTGCCCAGTTCTTGTATTCACCATCTTGCCAGACGTATATACAGGTATTAATGAACGAGGACTTTCCATGGCCCAGCAACCCGAACAGCTGGATGAGGATTTGGTTGAAGCCCTGGTTGCCGTTTTTACATCTATCAAAGCTAAAATTATTAATGACACGTTTGAGCTCGTCCATATCCATGTCTACCTCCCGGAATTATGTCCTTCTTCTGCCTGCAGTGAATAGAAATCTCTATGTTCTTAGTTTTTTTGTCTTTATACGCCGAGCAAAAAACATTCTGCTAATTTTCAACTAAGAGTGTATCTACAGCAATTATCTTAAGGTTGTTCCTTATTGCCTGATGTCAAAAGTACAAAGATTAAAGTCATTAAAGTGACAACAATAAGAATATCTCCCAACTTTCCCTGATTCGGAACAAAGTCCATCTGTCCATCTTTCCTCCTCATGTGTCCCTCATTTTGGTTTGATCTATAAAGTTGTATATACTGTAAAATAAACGATTTATCTTCCAAAAAGTGTTTCAAAGTGCTAAACCTTTAATTATATATTTTTATTCTCATTATTATAATTATTATTAATGGTACTTATATAGCACTGTCAATTTACGCAGCGCTTTACATGTACATTCACATCGGTCCCTACCCTCAAGGAGCTTACACTCTAAGGTCCCTAACTCACATTCATATACAGTGGAACCTCGGATTGCGAGTAACGCTGTTAACGGCCGTTTAGCAATACAAGCACTGTATTTTTTAAAATCGTAACTCAGTTTGCGAGTGTTGTCTCGCAAAACGAGCACGATTCAGGCCAAAGCGGTGTGCAGTACCGCTTTTGGCCTGAGGTGGGAGGGCGTCGGAGCTGAGCAGAGCTGAACAGAGCAGAACGTCGCCGATTGGCGCCGTTCGGAAATGCACGGAAAGGCCCGAGCGCGCTTCGGCTGACTTCAGCTGACTTCGGCCAATCTCGGGTAAGAAGTCTTTCCGAGGTTTGCCGAGGTCAGCCGAAGTGTGCTCGGCCCTTTTTGGCCGTTTCCTAGGCTCTCTGGTGCCCCCCACCTCTGGTCGCATTAGTATTGCATCCCATTGAAGTCAACGCGGAACAAATTATTTTAATTTCCATTGACTTCAATGGGAAAACTGGCTTTGATATGCAAGTACTTTAGATTACAAGCATACTCCTGGAACGAATTATGCTCGTAATCCGAGGTTTCACTGTACTAGGGCTGATTTAGTCAGAAGCCAGTTAACCTACCAGCATGTCTTTGGAGTGTGGGAGGAAACCCACGCAGCCACAGGGAGAACATGCAAACTCCGGGTAGGTAGTGTCGTGGTTGGGATTTGAACCAGCAACCCTTTCTACTGCTAGTCAAGAGTGCTATCCACTACACCACTGTGCCGCACTACACCACTGTGCCGCTCACTACACCACTGTGCCGCCCACTACACCACTGTGCCGCCCACTACAACACCGTGTCGCCCACTACAACACCGTGTCGCCCACTACACCACTGTGCCGCCCACTACAAGACTGTGCCTCCCTGTTCTCATTATTTTTTGTTTTCTTACTCTTCATTTCTGCTCCTATTTTTTTTTTATTCATTATTACATTATTCTGAAGAACATTGGGGTTGATTTACTAAAGGCAAATGGACTTTGCACTCTGCAAAGTGCAGTTGCACCATGCAAGAGCAGTTGCTCCAGAGCTTAGTAGATGAAGTAAGGCTTCACATTGCAGAGAATACCCAATCACATGCAAGCAAAAATGCTGTTTTTAAAATTTTCCTTGCACATGATTGGGTGTTCTTTTCAAAGTGAAGGTTTACCTCATTTATATGCGAAGTGCACAGTCTATTTGCCTTCAGTAAATCAACCCCAGAATGTCTTGCCAGAGTTTTCCTTAACCACTTCCCATCCTGCGTATCGTCATATGACGTCCGTAAGGTGGCTCTCTCACCCTGGGAGGGCGTCATATAATGTCCTTGGCTTTCCGCTGGCATAGGGGGTGCCCGCCACGTCACCAAGGAGCCGATGCGCGAGCCCGGTGGCCGCGATGTCCCCTGGGCACACGCGATCGCTCGTGACCCACACAGATCCACGTCCTGTCAGGGGAGAGGAGACAGATCGTGTGCTCCTAGTATATAGGAACACCGATCAGTCTCCTCCCCTAGTCAGTCCCCCCCCCACAGTTAGAACACACCGAGGGAACACAGTTAACCCCTTGATCGCCCCCTAGTGTCAACCCCTTCCCTGCCAGTGACATTAATACAGTAATCAGTGACTGTTTATAGCACTGATCGCTGTATAAATGTCAATGATTTCAAAAAGGTATCAAAAGTGTCCGATCTGTCCGCCGCAATGTCACAGACATGATAAAAAGATCACCGTCATTACAAGTAAAAAAAAAAAAAATAATAATAAAAATGCCATAATTTAACCACTTCAGCCACGGAAGGTTTTACCCCCTTCCTGACCAGAGCACTTTTTCCAGTTTGGCACTGCGTCGCTTTACCTGCTAATTGCGCAGTCATGCAATGCTGTACCCAAACGAAATTTGCGTCCTTTTCTTCCCACAAATAGAGCTTTCTTTTGATGGTATTTAATCACCTCTGCCATTTTTATTTTTTGCGCTATAAACGGAAAAAGACCGAAAATTTTGAATAAAAATGATATTTTCTACTTTTTGTTATAAAAAAAATCCAATAAACTCAATTTTAGTCATACATTTAGGCCAAAATGTATTCGGCCACATGTCTTTGGTAAAAAAAATGTCAATAAGCGTATATTTATTGGTTTGCGCAAAAGTTATAGCGTCTACAAACTAGGGTACATTTTCTGGAATTTGCACAGCTTTTATTTTATGACTGCCTATGTCATTTCATGAGGTGCTAAAATGGCAGGGCAGTACAAAACCCCCCCAAATGACCCCATTTTGGAAAGTAGACACCACGAGGAAATTGCTGAAAGACATGTTGAGCCCATTGAATATTATTTTTTTTGTCCCAAGTGATTGAATAATGACAAAAAAAAAATTACAAAAAGTTGTCACTAAATGATATATTGCTCACACAGGCCATGGGCATATGTGGAATTGCACCCCAAAATACATTCTGCTGCTTCTCCTGAGTATGGGGATACCACATGTGTGGGACTTTTTGGGAGCCTAGCCGCGTACGGGGCCCCGAAAACCAATCACTGCCTTCAGGATTTCTAAGGGCGTAAATTTTTTATTTCACTCCTCACTACCTATCACAATTTTGAAGGCCATAAAATGCCCAGATGGCACAAAACCCCCCCAAATGACCCCATTTTGGAAAGTAGACACCCCAAGCTATTTGTTGAGAGGCATGGTGAGTATTTTGCAGCTCTCATTTGTTTTTGAAAATGAAGAAAGACCAGAAATTTTTTTTTTTTTCTTTTTTCAATTTTCAAAACTTTGTGACAAAAAGTGAGGTCTGCAAAATACTCACTATACCTCTCAGCAAATAGCTTGGGGTGTCTACTTTCCAAAATGGGGTCATTTGGGGGGGGGGGTTTGAACTGTCCTGGCATTTTATGCACAACATTTAGAAGCTTATGTCACACATCACCAACTCTTCTAACCACTTGAAGACAAAGCCCTTTCTGACACTTTTTGATTACATGAAAAAAATTTTTTTTTTTGCAAGAAAATTACTTTGAACCCCCAAACATTATATATTTTTTAAAGCAAATGCCCTACAGATTAAAATGGTGGGTGTTTCATTTTTTTTTTCACACAGTATTTGCGCAGCGATTTTTCAAACGCATTTTTTGTGGAAAAAACACACTTTTTTAAATTTTAATGCACTAAAACACACTATATTGCCCAAATGTTTGATGAAATAAAAAAGATGATCTTAGGCCGAGTACATGGATACCAAACATGACATGCTTTAAAATTGCGCACAAACGTGCAGTGGCAAAAAAATTAATACATTTTTAAAAGCCTTTAAAAGCCTTTACAGGTTACCACTTTAGATTTACAGAGGAGGTCTACTGCTAAAATTACTGCCCTCGATCTGACCTTCGCGGTGACACCTCACATGCATGGTGCAATTGCTGTTTACATTTGACGCCAGACCGACGCTTGCGTTCGCCTTAGCGCGAGAGCAGGGGGGACAGGGGTGCTTTTTTTTTTTTTTTCTTTATTATTTTTTTGCTTTTTTATCTTATTTTTAAACTGTTCCTTTCTTTTTTTTTTTCTTTTTTAATCATTTTTATTGTTATCTCGGGGAATGTAAATATCCCCTATGATAGCAATAGGTAGTGACAGGTACTCTTTTTTGAAAAAATTGGGGTCTATTAGACCCTAGATCTCTCCTCTGCCCTCAAAGCATCTGACCACACCAAGATCGGTGTGATAAAATGCTTTCCCAATTTCCCAATGGCGCTGTTTACATCCGGCGAAATCTAAGTCATAAAATGCTCGTAGCTTCCGGTTTCTTAGGCCATAGAGATGTTTGGAGCCACTCTGGTCTCTGATCAGCTCTATGGTCAGCTGGCTGAATCACCGGCTGCATCTCAGGTTCCCTGTTGAGACAGGAGAGCCAGAGAAAAACACGGAAGACGGTGGGGGGGCATTCCCTCCCACTGCTTGTAAAAGCAGTCTAGAGGCTAATTAGCCGCTAGGATTGCTTTTACATGAAAGCCGACCGCTGGCTGAAAAGAATGATACCAAGATGATACCTAAACCTGCAGGCATCATTCTGGTATAACCACTCAAAGTCGTGAATGGCGTACCTGAAGACAAAAAAATGGGTAACAATAAAGCACAGTGAACAGTAAAGTATAAAAAATTGCATACCTGAAAAGCAAACATGATAAAACATAATAACAATAAAACATTGCAGAATAGAATACAGTAAAAAAGAGCAGAACAATAGAGAGAGAGAATAGAGAGAGAACAATAAAACGACAACTATTTTTTTTTATTTTTGTTTGTGTTTTTTTTTTTTTTTTTTTTTACACTTTTTTTTGTAGTTGTTACTTTTATAACGATAACCGGTTCCAGGTTCGGGTCTCTCAAAATGCGATGGCATCTTGGGAGACCCTGTGAAAGTGTGCCTAGTCTGTGCAATGCTGTACCCTACGCTAATACTCAACTAGTGTATGGTAGCGTTCAAAACATTCACCAATGCAAAGACCAGGATTGTCAGGACAGGAGGGACAATAATAGCGGGTGTCACGCCTATATCCGCGCTTGCTGCAGACACGACATCTTTTTTGGGGGGTTCGTTGGGTAGGGGTACTCGGGAGGACATAAAGAAAATGCCTCTCATGCAGCCGACTGCATTTGGTTGGGGATGTGAATGGGGGAAGTACGGGCGCTGCAGAAGCGGTGGGTTCCCAATTACGATTGGTGAATGCAGCAGGAAGGGCATTATGGGCACGACGGGCCTGTGTTTGTCTTTTTGGTGGCAGCGGGACACTACTTGTGCTTGCCACCTCACCAGCTTGAACTGCACTTATGGGACTCGCCACGTCACCAAGTGTTACTGCAGTGCTGGTTTGACTACGACCGGGGTGTACTAGGCCGCTGGCGCTTGCCAGTTCACCAAAACGCTACAAAAAAAACTGTTAGCGATCGCAGGGATCAGGCCTGACTCTGCGAACACTGCAGTTATGCGTTTAGTGTTTTGTAAGTGACAGTGATCGATCGATACTGCACTTGGGTGGGCTGGGCTGGGTGGAGGGGCAAAATGCAGGTGCTAGCAGGTATCTGGGCTGATCCCGCTAACACTGCGTTTTTGGGAACCCTAAACTGCTGGGGACGCTACTATAGATCTGATCGGATCAGATATTGATCCGTTCAGATACTATACCACTAAGGGAGGCGTATGCTGCGTGCGTGGGTGTTAGTGGTACTGGCGCTAATCTGACGCTGCCTGGGGCGATGCATATCACCGCCGGGCGATCAGGGGGCTAAACCTTTATTCGGTAATAAACGGCGGGTGCCCTGACACTATAAAAAATAAATAAACTAACCAGCGTCACCCGTAACGGTTATACGGTGATCAGTGGTGAAAGGGTTAACTAGGGGGCAATCAAGAGGTTAAAACATTTATAAGATAGTATATGGGGGTCCCTGTCGCTATAAAACGCTGACGGCAAACCTAAATATTTACGTCCCTAACTAGCGTCACCAGCGACACTAATACAGCGATCAGAAAAATGATCGCTTAGTGACACTGGTGACAGGGGGTGATCAAGGGGTTAAAACTTTATTAGGGGGGGTTAGGGGGGTACCCTAGACCTACAGGGGGCTAATACTAACTGCCCTACCACTTCTAACTGTCACAAACTGACACCAATCAGTAATCAGGAAAAAAAAAAAACAGCTTGGTGTCAGTTTGTGACGGGGGGGGGGGTGATTGGGGGGCGCTCGGGGGGGGATCGGGGGTGTTTAGTGTGCCTGGCATGTTCTACTGTGTTGTGTAGTGTTTTACACTTACTCAGATGTCTTCTCTCCTCGGCGTCGGAGCGGAAACTGCCAAGCCGAGGAGAGATGACATCACATATACATGTGTAGTATACACAGGCAGGGGATGTTTCTCATTGGCTGGGAGCGATCGCGAGGGGGGGGGCC
The DNA here is from genome assembly GCA_037952925.1 of Lithobates clamitans. NCBI lineage: Eukaryota > Metazoa > Chordata > Amphibia > Anura > Ranidae > Lithobates > Lithobates clamitans. The sequence continues at coordinate 24,439 of JBBGZY010001850.1, read as the reverse complement.
ATGATCGGATGGCCTCCCCCTCATCTCTGATCGCTCCTAGACAAATGCCGACCGCCGCTGACACCGGGGGGGGGGTCCGTTCGGACCCCCCGCCCGCGGGAATGCAATCACGTACCAGGTACATGATTTTGCCTGCCCGTGCCGCTCTGTTCACGTATATAGGCGTGAGGCAAGTGGTTAATAACCTCTTTTGTAGACGCTATAACTTTTGCACAAACCAATCAATATACGCTTATTGCGATTTTTTTTACCAAAAATATGTTGAAGAATATATATCAGCCTAAATTGATGAAGAAATTTGTTTTTTTTTTTTTAAATAAAGTTGTGATATTTATTATAGCAAAAAGTAAAAAATATTGTGTTTTTTTTTTTAAACTGACGCTTTTTTTTGTTTATAGCGCAAAAAATAAAAACCGCAGAGGTGATCAAATACCACCAAAAGAAAGCTCTATTTGTGGGGAAAAAATGATCAAAATTTCATTTGGGTGCAGTGTAGTATGACCGCGCAATTGTCATTCAAAATGTTACAGCGCTGAAAGCTGAAAATTGGCCTGGGCAGGAAGGGGATGAAAGTGCCCGGTATTGAAGTAGTTAAATTTATTAAATTAATTTATTCACCATTCTGTGTAGACACGAGTAAATAGCCCAATAAGGTTATCTTTTCTTATTAGAACTTTTTAAGTAGATTGTCTATGAAAAAAATCAATGATTTTAGAGATACATTATTAAAGATTTCTAATGGGAAAGGAGAGGGGGGTGGAGTAGAATATTTGCATTTTAGCCTTATCGTCAAACTCCTGCACAGTTGTTTCTTTACATACACCTTGCAAGACGCTGGCCATTTAAAACTTCCTTGCAACCAGATCTTCTATGGTTGCTCTGTGTATGCACTTCCCTAAACTCACAACCTCTTTGACCAGCCCTTCACAACCACTTCACACACCTGATATTCATTCTTTCACTGAGTGGTGACCGATGATGCATTTAACCGCCTCCTTCCACCTGGAGACTCCATCTGTCAGAAAACATGAATCAGACCGAGACCGAAGTATAGTAAAATCACACTTGTTTAATAATAATTATAATAAAAAGGTAAACAGAGTAAGCGTAGTCAAAACAAGCCAGAGTTCAGCAACCGGATCAGGTAGTCAGCCAAGCCAATGTCAGAGAGCCAGAGACAAACGTAGTAGTACAGCAAGCAGGATCAGGAGCCATAAGGAACGTCAGCTGTGCAAGTCTTCAGCAGGAATGCAGGAGAAAGTCTCTGTGAGGTTGACAAAGGCGAAGGCAGAGATCAAGTGAGCTGGACGGCTTTAAGTAGGCAGGACTGACGAGCGGAATGATAAACAGGTGAGTCACTGTGGAGAGATAGGAGCTGGTAATTAGCTGACAGCTGAACGGACAGCTCAGAGAAGGAAGGGCTGAGCCCAGACCTGACACCATCCCCATGAGTAATCTCTGGTGGGTGGAGTGAAACGCATTGGAAGAGTGGCCTGGTGGGGGTCTAGACTGAGACTGCCACTCACTATCATACAGCAGGTTTTGACTTGATGTGCAGCTCCGGGACACCTATCGCTCTCTACCATTGCTTGGGGCATAGACAAACTCCCTTTCTGGCCAGCACTCGCAGCGGTGGGCACAAGACTTCATTCCCATATAGCCTGAGAGACTCACACACATATCTTGGTAACCTGCTAATGACCCAGCCAATTACAGACCCATCTCTTTGTTAAAAATAGACACCAAGTTCTTCACAAACATTCTGGCAACCCACCTCTCTTCTATTATTCCCTACCTAGTTCATGTGGATCAGGTGGATGTGGAGGCTGGTAGACGGTACCAGACAGTTCATAGACTTACTGCAGTGGGTTGATTGAAAAAAAAACACTCATTAATCCAAAGACTTTTAACACATCAATGGGAGTACATTACTGCAGTAGGTTGAACATCATCGAAAGCCATCATTGCTCCTATCTTTGGATGCAGAGAAGGTATTCAACTGGGTACACTGGTAATACCTGGAAGGTGTCCTCCTTAAGTTCGGATTTTCAGACACCATAATACAATCTATATTGAGTCTATACTCTGCCCCTAGTGCCAGGGTATAGGCCTCCAGAATCCTTTTGGACCCTTGCAGTATTACCAATGGAACCTGTCAAGGCTGTCCCTTATCTCCATTGGTTTTTTCATTGATAATGGAGCCACTAGCACAGGTCATACATTCTAACCTCCTTATTGACGGTATAACGGCGGGCAACACTACCCACAAAATTGGTCTCTGTGCTGGCGATGTAATCGTCTCACTGACAGATCCTATACACTCCCTCTCTGAGCCTCAACCTGTGCTTGATCTCTTTAGAAATGTTTCTCTTTATAAAATGAATTATAATAAATAATAATAAATAATAATATATTATATATTATAAATAATAAATTATAATATATAATAATAAATCCTGCATGTTGGATATCTGCCTAGACAACACTACCAAAAGTAGCATTGCATTCCACTACTCCTTTCTCATGGGTCTCCAACTCTACTCTACAAAATCTAGGTGTCCAATTAGTCTTGCCTTCATCCCAGCTTTTTCTTATTAACCTTTCAAACTTCATCTCAAAAATTCAATGTATTTCCCGAGGTTTGTGAGCTACACAACCATCTTGGGCAGGGCACATAGCCCTGACAAAAATGTACCTATTGCCTCACATTTTATACATTTTTCGAACCATTCCTGTTCCAGTTCTACCAACTCACCTTATTAACTTCAAACCATCTTAATCTCATTCACATGGAATGGGAAATGCCCCAGAATAACTCATGTGTACTTCAGTATCATTCTCGGGTTTTGGAGCTCCTGACTTCTCAGCTTATTACAAAGTGACCATTCATAACCAAACTAAGCCCTGGTGGAAAACTACACACCAAACTACTTGGCTCCAAACTGAACAAGCTGTCATTGCAAGAAACCCAAAGTTCCTTCTGAGAGCCTTACTTCTCCACTTGCAAACCTACCACTCTTTCTTGGAAACTTTTAACGCTGTGGTAAGAACGTGGAAAGCCATATTTCAAAAAGCAAAAGAAATTCCACAAATGCTGCTGAAAGTCTTGCCTCTCTCATCCATGGAGCTCATAATCCTCAATATCTAATTTACTCTCTGGACCTAAGCAGGTATCAGACCAGATGGGGACCTATTCATTGATGCCCACTTAAAGTGGTTGTAAAAGCAGAAGGTTTTTACCTTACTGAATTCTATGCAGTAAGGTAAAAAACCTCCTGCATGCAACTCACCTGCAGCACCCCCCAAACACATACCTGAGCCCGATCTTGATCCAGCGATGTGCACCAGCTCCTCATTGCTCAGATATGGCAGTGGAAGCCATTGGCTCCCGCTGCTGTCAATCAGAGCCAGTGATGAAGGAGTGAGGGGTGGAGCCAATTCCCACTCTGTGTGCCGCTTGCTATGGAGGCACTTGGTGGGGGGGGGCCCAGGAGTACTAATGAGACCTGAGAACAGGAGGATCGAGGCTGCTATGTGCAAAACTATTGCACAGAGCAGGTAAGTATAACACGGTTGTTAGTTTAATTTAAAAAAAAGAAGCTTTCCAATCACTTTAAGCTCATTTCAACATCTCTGTATGCGTCTCAGATGGGAATATAGAAATTTCTATATGTATCTACGATTACGCCCGTCTCTCTCTCTTGCATCTGCTGATCATCCCTCTACTCCGGTGAAATTCTGTGATCATTCCAATCCTCATTGCAAAGGAATTTCCTTCATTTAGAACCTTCTAACTGAGCCTCCACCTCACAGCAAAGTATCATTGACACACTACCGGGAACAAGTGAGTCCACTCTCTTTTACTTCCTCACAATAGCATCAAAGCTCTTAATACTACCTGAAAAGTATCCCACTCCACATTACATAGGGGATCTTTTCCATAACTGGTACCTTTCCTGATGCAAGCTAACCCATATAAACCAAATTTCCTCTCTTGTCTGCTGGAGGAACTCTGGACACATTGGAACTTTATTCCTTACCTGGTTGGAATGAGTTACCAATGTTTGGTCATTTGTCACTCTATCACTTCCATAACTCTTATTCCATTCACTCCCAGTCCTCAGACAATCCTACTGGGTATGGCCTACTAAGCTTCAAACAGGCATAATACATATCTTCATAGCAACATTACATTGCTACTTTGAATACATGTTTACCAAAGCCCATCTCTAAATTTTTTCTCACTAAATGGTAGCCCCATTTTCCTGGCCCCGGAAGCCCTGCTCTAACATGATAACCCTTTGATGTTATATAACTCCCTTCTGGGTTTACATTGGACTAGAGATTGGGTTTATCCATGCGTGCTAGGTTGTCTGCCTAAATCTGCCTAATCATTATAACGTGCAGAACACCTTCTATTTGATACATTACTACTGTCATGGTCACATTCTGCTGGTACTCACCACCAATTTACTTGTGTTTCTTTATGTTTCTTTGAGTTGTTCACTGTTGATATTGCAACTTGCTGTATGGCATTATCTGTTGCTATCCTTCTATGTATGGTTAAATCAAAATACAAATACTGTATATACTCGCGTATAAGCCGAGTTTTTCAGCACATTTTTTTGTGCTGAAAATGCCCCCCCCTCAGCTTATACTCAAGTCAGGTTATCTGCCGCCGTGTCAGTACTGATGCAGGGGAAGGAAAGCCATATTACGCCGTACATTGTCCCCTCCTATTCACAGCAAGGCTGTGTGTATATGAAGTCTGCGCCATCCACGCCATCCCGCCTCCTCCTCGTCCGTCTGTGACGAGGAGGAGGCGGAGCTTTGTTTCAGTGGCTGTGTGTATAGGAAGTCTGCCCCGTCCACGCCGTCCCGCCTCCTCCTCGTCCGTCCATAATGAGAAGGAGGCGGAGCTTTGTTACAGTGGCTGTGTGTATAGGAAGTCCGCGCCGTCCACTGTAACAAAGCTCCGCCTCCTCCTCATCACGGACGAGGAGGAGGCAGGACAGCGTGGACGGCGCAGACTTCCAATACACACAGCCACTGTAACAAAGCTCCGCCTCCTCCTCTTCACGGACGGACGAGGAGGAAGCGGGACGGCGTGGACGGGGCAGACTTCCTATACACACAGCCACTGTAAAAAAGCTCCGCCTCCTCCTCATCACTGACAGATGAGGAGGAGGCGGGACGGCGTGGACGGCGCAGACTTCCTATACACACAGCCACTGTAACAGAGCTCTGCCTCCTCCTCATCACAGATAAACGAGGAGGAGGTGGGACGGCGTGGATGGTGCAGACTTCCTATACACACAGCCACTGTAACAGAGCTCTGCCACCTCCTCGTCACAGATAAACGAGGAGGAGGTGGGACGGCGTGGATGGTGCAGACTTCCTATACACACAGCCACTGTAACAGAGCTCTGCCACCTCCTCATCACAGATAAACGAGGAGGAGGTGGGACGGCGTGGATGGTGCAGACTTCCTATACACACAGCCACTGTAACAGAGCTCTGCCACCTCCTCGTCACGCCGTCGCGGGACGGCGTGGACACTGGAAAGCTGCATAAAGTTAAGACTGAAAGACAATACAAATACATATCCTTCGGCAAGTAAAAAAGCTCCCTTACATGTATTCCAAGTATGTATTAAGTTGTTTGTCTGTAGTTCAAACAGTTTAAACTGCATAATGACTACCAGGTCCTTTTTATGTAAATATTTATATAGTAAAAAGTAGATTTTCATTTTAGTTACTTACAATTTAGTTTTCCATTGTAGGTAACTTGGGCTGATTAAATAAAGGAGTTGAAAATCTTCACACAATACATTTTAGCTGCATATTTTATATTGAATTCCCAATCCCATACCCATTTCATGCAGATTAAAAAAAAAAATGAACAGGAACTGGTTTTTCACAAAATTGGATATTTGAAGTGAATTGAGTGAAGTTTCTCATGCTCCTTAGCAAAATCAGCCTCCATCTTGCAAAATCTTATACTTTACACCAGAAACATAACATTTCTGACATTGTTGACCCTCTTTTCCACTTACAGTAGCTGCTGCATTCTCACCCTCGGCTTATACTCGGGTCAATACATTTTCCCGTTTTTTTTGTGGTAAAATTAGGAGCCTCGGCTTATATTCGGGTCAACTCAGGGCTGGACTGGGACAAAAATTTGGCCCTGGACTTCACCCAGACTGGCCCACTTTGACAGGTCTCTCCCATGCCGGCTTGCCACCCAAGCCCCCCCCCCCCCCCTAGCTATTAGCCGTTCTACATTATTTCTCTTATAGGCAGTACCAGTGGGGAAGCTAGACATTATTTCACCTGGGGCAAAGAATCAGTTTGGCGCCCCCCCTCCCCCCAATGGAACAAGATTAGGCAGGAAAGTGAGGCCGCCCTCCTTCCAGATCGTATAATGAGCTTCTAAGTGTTGACTCCTGAGCATCATGTCTGTATTCAGGCACACTGCATAACTAGCCAGGGAGAGGAGGTGAGCACTGCGGGGGGGACAGAGGACTGGAGGGAGGCAGCGGTCCACTGTCACTGAAATCGGCCCACTGAGCCATCGGCCCACCGGGAAACTCCCTGTAGTCCCAATGGCCAGTACATGCCTGGGTCAACTTATACTCGAGTATATACGGTACTTAAAGTGTTACTAAACCCAGAACCCTGCATTCACTATAGCTGGTCTCCCACAGTACACAGAACACGGAAATGTAATTATTTTAGGAAATTGAAACTGCTAAATTCCTTTTCTTCTTTTTTCTCATCAGCAGTATATAGCAGTTGTGTGACTTCTATCAGTGTCTGGTGAAAGCTTGTAGGAGGAGTTTTCGTTCTCCCTGATTGTCCCATGACAGTGATGGCAAACCTTGGCACCTCAGATGTTTTGGAACTACATTTCCCATGATGCTCAACTACACTGCAGAGTGCACGAGCTTCATGGGAAATGCAGATCCAAAACATCTGGGGTGCCAAAGTTCGCCATCACTGTCCTATGAGGCTGCAGGATCCCTGGCCCTCTGTTTGGACAGTGCTGACTGGCCCTGTGCTAATCACATGCACCCTACCAAAAAAAAAACCACTCTAATAGGGCGTACACACGGTCGGACTTTGTTCGGACATTCCGACAACAAAATCCTAGGATTTTTTCCGACGAATGTTGGCTCAAACTTGTTTTGTCTACACACAGTCGCACAAAGTTGTCGGAAAATCCGATCGTTCTGAACGCGGTGACGTAAAACATGTACGTCGGGACTATAAACGGGGCAGTGGCCAATAGCTTTCATCTATTTATTTATTCTGAGCATGCGTGGCACTTTGTGCGTCGGATTTGTGTACACACGATCGGAATTTCCGACAACGGATTTTGTTGTCGGAAAATTTTATCTCCTGCTCTCCAACTTTGTGTGTCGGAAAATCCGATGGAAAATGTCCGATGGAGCCCACACACGGTCGGAATTTCCGACAACACGCTCCGATCGGACATTTTCCATCGGAAAATCCGACCGTGTGTACGGAGCATAATGCCACGCATGCTCAGAATAGATAAAGAGATGAAAGCTATTGGCCACTGCCTCGTTTATAGTCCAGACATACGTGTTTTATGTCACCGCGTTTAGAACGATCGGATTTTCCGACAACTTTGTGTGACCATGTGTATGCAAGACAAGTTTGAGCCAACATCCGTCGGAAAAAATCCTAGGATTTTGTTGTCGGAATGTCCGAACAAAGTCCGACCGTGTGTACGGGGCATAACAATACACACCAAACTGAGCATGTGCAGAGTCCCTCCAAGGCTCTGTACTATTAGGTGATGGATTGGGGACAGTGGAAGAAGGGGAGGATCAGACAGTATCAAACAGCCTTTTTACACAATGCAGAGGATTAACCCCTTGGGTTCCACAGTGAGCATAACATGCATGCTATGCTGCATATACAAACTGATTTTACTGTTGTGGGTTTAGTAACACTTTAAAACAAAAAAATATATATATATACATTCAGGGTTTAGTAACACTTAAAAATCTAATAAAAAATAAAACTAATAAAAATAAAATTGTATATTGTAAAATTGTAAATTGTATATATATATATATATATATGTATACAATTTTATTTTTATTATTTTTATTTTTTATTAGTTTTTTTAGTGTTACTAAACCCTGAATATATATCCTGAATGGGTGAAACAAGATGGTAGAGAGGGATAGGTGGTCACATTTTGCTCAGAGATAGGATTTAAATGAACTTTCTGACTCTCAGATGGTTTTATTTTGTTAGCTTGAATTTACCAAAAAAAAAAAATGGGAAATTCACAATGTATTAACATTTTTATTTATCAAAACATTTTCAATAACACATTTATCCAATTAAAATACATCCAGATAATAAAGCAGTTTTGTCATTTTTATCCGAACATCATTCAAATTCTTTTTTCATTCTGTATCTTCATATTTTTAAGTCAAGGATGTAGAATTTATATCTAAAAACAAAAAAAACAAAAAAAACAAAAAAAAAAAAAAAAAAACCTATTTGCCCCCCCCCCCCTAACTTCCCCACATTCATACCCATTCATACGAAAAAAGAAGGAGAAAAAGAGAGAGAGAGAGAAAAAAAAAAAAAAGACCCTATAAAGGGGGATCTCTTCCAATTATATTCTTTATTATTTTTATATTGTCCTCAAAAGTCTCGATGAGGCTCTAAACTCCTCCCATCTTGTCCACACATTTAATGTTTGTTTTTTTAACCCTTCTTCTATTGTCATTCTTTCCTCCAGGGTACGCATCTCCATCATCTCACACTCCCATTCCTTAACAGACGGCGCAAGTGTGTTTTTCCATTTTCTAGCTATAACCGTCCGGGCTGCTGTCAAAAAGTATTTCAAAATTCCTTTTTTTATATTCTTTATTGGTCCTGGGATCATGGATAACACTACTATTTGTATTTCTGGATACAGGTTGGTCCCCGTCAGTGCTCTAAAAATTTTTAAATATTTTTTGCCAGAATGGTTGGATTTCTGAGCAATAATACCAAATATGTGACATTGTGCCCTGGGTTAAGTGACACCTCCAGCAGATGTCTGTGTTGTCCAGATTCATTTTATGTAGGTCCACAGGACATCTATACCATCTAGCTAAAATTTTGTAGTTTCTTTCCTGATGTTTGGTCGATATTGAGAGTTTATGAGTCGCTATAATTGCTTTTCCCCACATTTCTCTAGGAAATTCTATTCCCAACTCTAATTCCCATTTTTTAATATATGGTAACGTCTGTCTATTATTTTCTGAAATTAAATATTTGTAAATCTTAGATAAGACATGGGTGGGTCTAAGTTCTTGCAAGAAAATTTTCTCCAAATTTGTCAAAGGCCTATCTATTATGGATTCTCTTGTTAAAGACTCTATATACCTCTGGAGCAGACCGTATTGCATCCATTTATTTCTGTGTTCTACCCCTAATTTTTCCAATGGGAGGAGTTTATTCTCTTCCATCGTTTCTATTATCCTAGTGTCCCCGCTTCTTTTCCATTTGAGAAATGTTTTAGCTTCGAGTGTCAGCGGGAACTCTGGATTGCTGAATAGTGGGGTCATTGGGCCTCTATAAGTAGATCCAATCTTTCTTTTTATTAAATTATCCCAAGCTTTTAATGTTGATACCACTAGGGAGGGCATCTCCCTCTCCAGTGGTCTTTGCACTTTTTTAATCCAAGGGAGTGATTTCAACTTAAAAGCTGTAATCTCCTCTTCGAGCTCCACCCACTGTTTATTATTTCTGTTGTGAAACCAGTCTACTATTCTGGTTATCATTATTGCTCTGAGGTACGTATCTATATCTGGGAGGGCAAGGCCACCATCTTCTTTTGTTTTAATTAACACCGTTCTTTTAATTCTAGGTGTCTTGCCTCCCCAGACAAATCTTCCTATTGTTCTATGCAATTTGACCAGAGTATTTGTTGAGGGAAAAATAGGTATTGCTTGAAGGATATATAGTATTTTGGGCAGTATATCCATCTTTATTATATTTATTCTACCCATCCAGGAGAACATCCCCTTTTCATATTGTTGTAATGTTCTCGTAATTTTTTGTACCATTGGGACATAATTAAACTCCTGTAACTTATCTAGATCAGAGGGGATATAGGTACCCAAATATTTAATTGTGTTCTCTTGCCATTTAAATGAGAAATCTTTTTTAAGGAGTTCCACCATAGCGTTCGGTAAATTAATATTCAGAGCCTCAGATTTACTATAATTTACTTTAAAATTACTCAATGTGCCAAATCGGTTAAATTCAGTTATCAAATTTGGTATTGATATCAATGGATTTGTGATATATAGTAATATATCGTCTGCATATACAGACATTTTATACACCTTATCTCCTACTTTAATTCCCTGTATATCTGTATTTTTCCGAATCGCTATTAATAAATGCTCCATCACTAGTGTATACATTATTGGGGATAGCGGGCAGCCCTGACGGGTTCCGTTTGTTATGGGAACTATCTCCGATAGGTCGCTATTTGCTCGTATCCTCGCTGTAGAATTTTTGTATAGGGCCATTATTTTGTCCAAAAGTATGGGACCTATTCCCCACTGTATAAGGGTCTCTCTGAGGAAACTCCATCCCACCCTGTCAAATGCTTTCTCAGCATCAATCGCCAATAGACAGGATGGGATGGAGCTCCTTTTTACATGCTCCACCAATGTGAGTGTTTTTAGAGTGTTATCCCTTGCTTCTCTCCCCTCTATAAAGCCCACTTGATCTAAGTGTATGGCCACGGGCATTAATGGAGCAAGTCTATTGGCAATTATTTTAGCATATACTCTGAGGTCAATGTTTGTTAGAGAGATAGGTCTATAATTTCCACATAGAGTATGATCTTTCTCTGGTTTGGGTATAAGTGAAATATAGGCCTGCATACCTTGTGGAACAAAGGGCTGTAGTGTAGATATTGCATTAAATGTCTGTCTCATAATTGGGACAAGTTCTTTTTTAAATGTTTTATAGAATCTCGGGGTAAAACCGTCAGGGCCTGGACTTTTCCCTGGTACTAATGCATCAATTACCAGACATGTGCAGGATGAAAAAATTTGTTTAGTTTAGTTTCGTTTCGATTCGTTATTTAACTAAATTCGTTTAGTTAAATTCGTTGCATTCATTACATTCGTTTTCGGAATTTGTTTCGTTTCGTATTCGAATTCGAAAAAATTCGACCGCATTCGAAAAAATTCGACCGTATTCGAAAAAAAACTATCAAATTCGAAAAAATTCTAACACATTCGAAAAAAGCTGTCAAATTCGAAAAAATTCTACCACATTCGAAAAAACTATCAAATTCGAAAAAATTCTAACAAATTCGAAAAAAACTATCAAATTCGAAAAAATTCTACCACATTCGAAAAAAACTGTCAAATTCGAAAAAATTCTACCACATTCGAAAAAACTGTCAAATTCGAAAAAATTCTACCACATTCAAAAAAAACTATCAAATTCAAAAAAAATTTTACTACATTCGAAAAAAATATCAAATTCGAAAAAATTCTACCACATTCGAAAAAAAACTGTCAAATTCGAAAAATTTCTACCACATTCGAAAAAAACTATAAAATTCGAAAAAATTCTAACACATTTGAAAAAACTATCAAATTCTAAAAAATTCTACCACATTCGAAAAAAACTGTCAAATTCGAAAAAATTCTAACACATTCGAAAAAAATATCAAATTCGAAAATATTCTACCACATTCGAAAAAAAACTGTCAAATTCGAAAAATTTCTACCACATTCGAAAAAAACTGTCAAATTCGAAAAAATTCTACCACATTCGAAAAAAACTGTCAAATTCGAAAAAATTCTACCACATTCGAAAAAAACTGTCAAATTCGAAAAAATTCTACCACATTCAAAAAAAACTATCAAATTCAAAAAAAATTTTACTACATTCAAAAAAAATATCAAATTCGAAAAAATTCTACCACATTCGAAAAAAACTGTCAAATTTGAACAATTTCTACCACATTCGAAAAAAACTATAAAATTTGAAAAAATTCTACCGCATTTGAAAAAAACAATAACTGAATTTGAAAAAGTAAACTATATATATGGTTTTATATATATATATATATATATATATATATATATATATATATATATATATATATATATATATATATATATATATATATATATATATATATATATATATATATATAATATACACATACACACACACATATATATATATATATATATATATATATATATATATATATATATATATATATATATATATATATATATATATATATATATAACCATCTTCCGAAATTTGAATTTCTTATAAAATGAATTCGAATTTGAATAGGAAAGATAGAAAACAGAATAGAAGAAAATATAATATATATATTATATTTTCTTCTATTCTGTTTTCTATCTTTTCTATTCAAATTTGAATTCATTCTATACGAAATTCAAACTTCAGAAACCATGTACCGAAATTCGAATTTCATATAGAATGAATTCGAATTGAAAAGACTATTACAGAATATATAATATATATATATATATATATATATATATATATATATATATATATATATATATATATATATAAATATATATATATATATATATATATATATATATATATATATATATATATATATATTATATATTCTGTAATAGTCTTTTCAATTCGAATTCATTCTATACGAAATTCGAATTTCGGTACATGGTTTCTGAAGTTTGAATTTCGTATAGAATGAATTTGAATTGAAAAGACTATTGTTTTTTTATGCTTTTCTTTTCTATTATTTTATATTTTATAATAGTCTTTTCAATTCAAATTCATTCTATACGAAATTCAAACTTCAGAAGCCATGTACCGAAATTCGAATTTCGTATAGAATGAATTTGAATTTGAATTGAAAAGACTATTATAAAATATAAAATAATAGAAAAGAAAAGCATAAAAAAACAATAGAAGAGAATAATTAAAAAAAAAATATATATATATATATTTATATATATATATTCTATTGCTTTATTATTTTATATTCTATCTTATTTATTGTTTTTTTTTAGAAAAACGTTTTCTATTTTTTTCGAATTCGAGTATGTTTTCGAATTCGATTCGAATATGTTTTCGAATTCGATTCGAATATGTTTTCGAATATGTTTCCGAATATGTTTCCGAATTCGATTCGAATATGTTTTCGAATTCGTTCGTTTTTTTTTCGGATTCGTTTAAATTCTTTACTTTTGTAATTCGGAAATTCGGATGCATCCGAATTTCCGAATAATGAAAAATTCGTCCGAATTTCGATTCGGAACGAAACGAAATGCACATGCCTATCAATTACTTTTTGTATTTCTATCTCCGAGAAGTCCTGATCTAGTTGTACTCTATCTGTCGGAGCTAATACAGGGAGTGCTGTTTCTCTCATGTATTGTTCTATATTTTGTTGGATGCTCTTTAAATCTCTATTCGTGATATTATTAGGGATATTATATAGTTTTGTATAAAAAGTCTGAAACTCTCTCAATATCTCTTTTGGGTCGTATCTCATATTACCTTTATCCGATCTGATCTTAACAATAGGCTGTATATTGCCCCGATGGCGCAGAGCTCTTGCGAGGAGTTTACTTGGTTTATTACCCTGTTGATAGTATAGGGCACGGTTACTATCTCTTATACGTAAGGTTTGTTCCTCAATCAAGGTTTTTAATTCTATTTTTTTCTCTGTTAGCTCTATTAGTATTTCACGTACTGGATTTTGTTTGTGTTGAGCTTCTATTATGGGTATTTCTTTTAATAGTTGGGTTATTTTGTTACCTTTTGATTTTTTCAATCTAGCCCCGTGTTTTATAAAAAGGCCTCGGATTACACATTTTAATGTTTCCCATTTGATAGGTAGCGAAGTAGTATCTTCTCTGTGATCGTATAAGAAGTCTGATATTGCCTTCCTTATTTCTATCACACAAGTCTCATCATGAAGCAAGTTATCATTGAGCTTCCAATTCCCTTTCTTGTTACTACCCTTAAGCAGATCCAAAACCAAAAATACTGGTGCATGGTCTGACCATATCGAACTACCTATTTCGGATGATGAAGTTACCGCCATCCCCATTTGGTTTATCAGAAAAAAGTCTAATCTATGATATGTCTTATGTACTATTGAATGAAATGTGAAATCCTTATCTGTTGGATGTAGTGCCCTCCATATATCAATCAACTGGTATTTAGCTATCGTATCCAAAAAGTTTTTCTTCTCTCTGCCCATCTGTATTATCGAAGGTGCTGTAGTATCCATTTCCCTATCTAGTACCAAATTAAAATCTCCTCCAATAATTATTATCCCTTCAGCTTTTTCCATAAGCTGTTTTAAGATTTGTGTTCCTACTTTATATTGTCTTTGATTAGGTAGATACATGTTAATGAATGTATACTTTTTGCCATATATAATAAGTTTGAGTAATATTGCTCTTCCATCCTTATTATGCCATTCTTCCAGCATTTGGTGAGGTATTGTTTTATGTATTGCTATAGAGACGCCCTTTGATTTTGAATATCGAAAGGAGTCATGATACCAGGTAGTGTAGAATCTATTTTGTAGATTTGGGACGTGGTCTGTACGGAAATGCGTCTCCTGGAAAAAGACTACCCCTACTTGTTGTTTATGAAGAGAGTACAGGACCTGTGACCTCTTTGATGCTGAGTTGAGACCTCTAATGTTGTACGAACATATTTTCATATTTTAGGACCAATAAAGCCACTAAGAAGAGAAAAACAAACAAAAAAACAAAAAAAAAAGAGGGAAAAAAAAAAAAAAAAAGAAAAACAAAAAGCAACAAAAAAAAAACAATTGCAAACCCCCACTCTCACACTCACCTCACTCCCACACTGTCTTGTATCTATTGACTAAAGAAAAAAATAGTCTTTCTTACTATCTAAGTAAATTCCCTACTATGGGGGGTTTTGAGCCTGGTGACCAAGGGTCGCCTCTCGACCGCTGACTTCCCGCTGCATTTTATCATTTTTTCTTTCCCCTTTTTCCTTCCCTTCATCATCCTCCTCCTATCTTGGGACACTTTCCTCACTATTTTCCTTGGCTCTTTCTTTCCCTTCGTACCCTCTCCTTTCTTTTTTTATATCAAACCTGAAAGATAAAAGTTCTAATTAATTTATTGTTTTCTAATTTATTTGAAGTAAGATATTATGATGCATAATTATTGGAGTATGGTGTACATTTGGCAAACCAATTAGACTTCATTGGATCTTATAATACAGCTAAAATAAATATTATATGTTGTTATAAGTAATAAGTATTACAGACAAAATGTATTGTGCTATAATAATGTCATAAAAATTGCAGTTATATAATTGTTATTTAAACTGTATTTTTTCTATATTTTTAGCACATATTTTTAACATTTGTTTAAATAAACAATTTAATAGAAATGTAAAATTTCAAAATTTTAATGGAAATTTCCTTTTCTTTCCTTTCTGCCATTTTTGTCACTTGAATGGTGTAAAGATACCAAAACGATTAAAGGATTACAAAAGTTATCTAAAAATCCTCCACTTCTTTTTGGATTTCTTCCTTAGCCTCTCTAATTCGGCTTGTAGTTCCTCGTTCTGTCTAACTAGTTGTGTTTGTCTTCCTCTCTCCAGTTCCTCCTGTTTCCATTTCATCTCCATGTCCCGGTCCTGTCTCTCCCTCTCGCTCTGCCGGTTGATCTTCTCTTCCTGCTCCCTCTTTTGCCTCTGTAATCGTGCTTGCTCCATGAATTTCTGCTTCTCAATCTTCTCCTGTTCGGCTTTCTTTGCACACTCGTGTATGTATCTCATTACGAAACTCTTCCTCTCCATGATCTCTTTCACTGGATCCTGTGGTCGGTGTTCTATTCTAAACTGAACGTCTTTAATGACTTCATGTAGGAACTTCAGCACCTCCTCGTGTCTCCCCCTGGTCTTCATGTGGTCTTCTTTCGTGTAGTTTTCAAATGAGAAAATTCTTTCCATGCCCATGTCCCGAAACGCGTTCTCCGTATCCGTCAGTTTCCCGCTGGTCTTGTGAGTGAGGACAACAATGGGGTACACACCTGAGAAACAAATAAAGAGATATGATTTTTTTTTCCCATGTTAACCAAGTCTACAAGGTATTTGGGCATCACGACTGACATGGAACTGGATCAATGGAAGATTTGATTAATGGTCAAAAAGTGTGTATGCTTTTATTTGTGTTCCCCTTTTTTTGTAACTGTGTAGGGATATTATGTACCCCTTATGCCCCGTACACACAGTCGGATTTTCAGATGGAAAATGCTCGATGGGAGCTTGTTGTCAGAAATTCCGACCGTGTGTAGGCTCCATCGAACATTTTCCATCAGAATTTCCGTCACACAAAATTTGAGATCTGGATCTCAAATTTTCCGACAGCAAAATCCGTTGTCGGAAATTCCGATTGTGTGTACACAATTCCGACGCACAAAGTGCCACGCATGCTCGGAATAAACCAGAAGAGCAGCACTGGCTAGTGAACTTCCTTTTTCTTGGCTCGTCGTACGTCTTGTACGTCACCGCGTTCTTGACGTTCGGAATTCCCGTCAAGATTTGTGTGACCGTGTGTATGCAAGACAAGTTTGAGCCAACATCCGTCAGAAAAAATCCATGGATTTTGTTGTCGGAATGTCCGATCAATGTCCGACCGTGTGTACAGGGCATTACTCATTGTCATTGAGTGGCTTGAATCTGACTGCCCCTTATTATTAACCACTTCAATACTGGATACTTTCATCCAATTTTTCAGCTTTCAGCGCTGTCGCTCTTTGAATGACAATTGCGCGGTCGTGCTACACTGTACTCAAATGCATTTTTTTTATAATTTTTTTTCACACAAATAGAGTTTTCTTTTGGTTGTATTTATTTACCACTGTATTTTTTTATTTTTTTGCTAAATAAACAAAAAAGACTGAACATTTTGAAAAAAAAAACAAATGTGTTTTCTTTGTTTCTGTTATAAAATTTTGCAAATATATAATTGTTCCTCATAAATTTAGCCCAAAATTTATTCTGCTACATTTCTTTGGTGAAAATAAACCCAAATCAGTGTATATTATTTAGTATATAAGAAAGTTATGAAGTCTACAAATTATGGGATATATTTCTGAAAATTGATCAGTCCTGATGTAATGACGGCCAATCTCATTTCTTGAGGCTCAAAACACCAGGACAGTAGAAATATGATTGGGGGCTACAGGCACACCGGAAGTGACGCAGGAGTACGAGCTCGGTGCTCATGGATTACATGACTGTTTTTATTGATCTAAATGTAGAATAGTAAAATAAGCACTGGACCAATCAATAATCAGAACGGCGTAGCCCCGTTCCCAGCACCCGATTCAACAGGCATGGCATAAAAATGAAAAAATTAGCCGTTCTTATTAATAAACTTTTAAAAACGTTACTACACTATCGGAGATCTCTTCCTTGCATATCACTATATTCACTGGCAGGATCCCAAGGATTTTCCCAGAGGAGATCTTTCTGATTCCTGAGGTCCACAGGCGGTGTTCACCATTGAAAATATTCTTGGAGGCAGGCAGAGGCATATGGACCCATTTATCTAATGCTGTTACCTTACAGTGGTAAGGTGAGAGACTAGAGAGCACTGAGGTGTCACAGCAACTATAAGAAAGGACACCAGTCACCTTATTCTTTTGGAAGAGATAGTTCATCCACCCCTTCACCCTATCAGGCACTGCTGTGTCTGCACTTGGACTTCACTTAGTATATATCAGTCACTGCACACGTACAGTAAATGATTGTCACTTTTGTGGTCACTTTGCACATTGTTATTATTAGTTCATCGCACGTATTTGCATTTGTATATGTGCATTATATGTTATTGGTTTTATAATTACACATTCATATTCATTCGATCACTTGTTTGATGCACTGATACTTGACAGCGCAACACCACTACTCTAATGCCCTGTACACACAATAGAATTTTCAGACAACAAAATCCCGGATTTATTTCCGATGGATGTTGGCTCAAACTTGTCTTGCATACACACGGTCACACAAATGTTGTTGGAAATTCCGAACATCAAGAACGCGGTGACGTACAACACGTATGACGAGCCGAGAAAAATGAAGTTCAATAGCCAGTGCGGCTCTTCTGCTTGATTCCGAGCACGCGTGTAACTTTGTGCGTCCGAATTGTGTACACACGATCGGAATTTACGAGAATGGATTTAGATCTCAAATTTTGTTTGTTGGAAATTCCGACGGAAAATGTCCGATGGAGCCTACACATGGTCGGAATTTCTGACAACAAGCTCCTATCACACATTTGTTGTCGGAAAATCTGAACGTGTGTACAGGGCATGATGCTTATCCCCTAAATTACCCCTTTTTGGGAAGTAGACAGTCCAAGGTATTTAGTAAGAAGCATAGCGGGCTTTTTGAAGTTGTAACTTGTTATCACAATGTTTTGGAAAATGAAGAAATTAAAAAAAGATTTTTTAAATTTTTTTTTTACATACTGTCACCAGTGCAGTGCAGCGTCATCAAATAACTGGTGTGATGGTGATCAGGGACACTGACTGGTAAAAGTACAAAAAAAAATAATGTTATCGTTTGTTTTATATATTTTTTTAATTTTATTTTTTATTACTTTTTTATTTTTTTACAATTTTTTTTAACACACTGGGGTTTACAAAGCTAGAGCGGGCAACATTAGTCACAATTCTGCAGAGAAATCAGCTTCCAGGTTTTATTGCTAAAGCTTACTACTTCAGCACCGGACCATTTGGCTGGCCAAAGACCAGATCGTTTTTTTGCGATTCGGCACTGCGTCGCTTTAACTGACAATTGCGCGGTTGTGCATCATGGCTCCCAAACAAAATGATGTCCTTTTTTCCCCACAAATAGAGCTTTCTTTTGGTGGTATTTGATCGCCTCTGCGGTTTTTATTTGTTGCGCTATTAACAAAAAAAGAGCAACAATTTTGAAAAAAACTCAATATTTTTTACTTTTTGCTATAATAAATATCCCCAAAAAATATAAAAAAAAAATTTCCCTCAGTTTAGGCCGATACGTATTCTTCTACATATTTTTGGTAAACAAAAATCGCAATAAGCGTTTATTGATTGGTTTGCGCAAAAGTTATAGCGTCTACAAAATAGGGGATAGTTTTATGGCATTTTTATCAATAATTTTTTTTTACTAGTAATGGCAGCGATCTGCGATTTTTATCATGACTGCGACATTATGGCGGACACATCGGACACTTTTTACACTATTTTGGGACCATTGTCATTTATACAGCGATCAGTGCGATTAAAAATGCATTGGTTACTGTGTAAATGTGACTGGCAGTGAAGGAGTTAACCACTAGGGGGCGCTGTAGGGGTCAAGTGTGGCCTAGGGAGTGATTCTAAACAAGGAAAAGGGGCGCCTCTGAGTATATATCAACAATCAATTATTCAACAAACAATATCCACTCACATGGAAGACTGTAATGTTGCATTCCAATACGTTTCTGGGTAGAGGAGAAGATGGAGGACTATAAGTCACAGCAAGTCCATACAGTGCAGACCCCACATCGGATCCTGGCGAGGATGGGGTGGGATAACTGGGCACAGCAGGGTCTCCCTCAGATGTCCAGATGGCGCTTCAGGATTAAAATGAGTTCGGGATGACACAGTCCATCTGTCTGCGGGTTCCAGGGATAAGGCTGTAAGGACCCCAAAGCCGATCACCGGGCTTGAGAAAGGAGTGCCGCTATTCTTACCACCAATAGCGAGCGAACTCGGAAACGCGTCGCACAGCTGTGACGTCACAGCCCAGCGCTGCGCTGCGCTTGCCCTCCAGGCCTCGTTTTGGCTCCCTGCACAGCCGTAGCTATCCCATCTCACGGAGCCATACGAGCCTTACTACACACCGCAGCACGCCCGGTGATCGGCTTTGGCGTCCTTACAGCCTTATCCCTGGAACCAGCAGACAGATGGACTGTGTCATCCCGAACTCATTTTAATCCTGAAGCGCCATCTGGACATCTGAGGGAGACCCTGCTGTGCCCAGTTATCCCACCCCATCCTCGCCAGGATCCGATGTGGGGTCTGCACTGTATGGACTTGCTGTGACTTATAGTCCTCCATCTTCTCCTCTACCCAGAGACGTATTGGAATACAACATTACAGTCTTCCATGTGAGTGGATATTGTTTGTTGAATAAATGATTGTTGATATATACTCAGAGGCACCCCTTTTCCTTGTTTATCTCTCCTAGCTTATTGGACCTTGCTTCTGGTCTTTTTTGGTGGCAGCCCTGACTGACTTCTCCTTATATATATTTTTATATATATACCCATCTTGCCATTGGACTATTTAGGAACAGTTATCTGAGGTATACTGGCATTGCGCCTTTTTTACTTGTTTAGGGAGTGATTCTAACTGTGGGGGGCGTGGCTACGTTTGACACAACACTCATCACTGCTCCCGATCACAAGGAGCTGTGATCAGTGTCCTGTCACTAGGAAGAACGGGGAAATGCTTACATCAGCATTTCCCCGTTCTTCCTCTCTGTGAGACGATCGCGGGTATCTCCGCGAACATTGAGTCTGCGGGACCCGCGATCATACTCATGGAGCTCGCGACGAGCGTGCGTGCCCACAATGCTGCGTCTTAAAGGGCAACATACAGGTACATTAATATGCCTGTACGTGCCATTCTGCCAACGTATATCGGCATGAGCCGGTCGGCAAGCGGTTAAAGTGTTACTAAACCCAGTAATATGAAAATAGTTCATCTGCCCCCCCGCAGTTCCCACAGCTTATAAATCTTCTTTTTACATTAAAATATTGCCAATATATACCTGGAGAAACTGTGAAGTTAATCATGTAACCGTGGTATACAGATCATCCAAAGTTTCTCCAGTGCTGAGAGTTCAGGTGGGAGGAGATTTCCCCTGCAGCCTGTATACTCGCCCACATGTGTGATGTCAACATCATGTGACCTGGCTATCTCTGAGAATAAGTAAATGTTTTCTGCAGCGTAAAAGACACAACTGAGCATGTACAGGTCGGCTACTGCCTGTATTAGCTGGCCTTCCCCAGATAGACATTGCAGGAGGGGGACAATCTATGCATACAGGATAAAACAGCCTTTTTACACAACGCAGAGGATTAATATTAGGATTGCTAACAGCAGTGTATTACATTGCTATAAGCAAGCATTCTACTGAATAAAACTAAATCACCCAGTCTGTTTTGTTGTGATTCAGTGCTGTGTCTTGGCCTAGGCCAACAAGGCCCAGGCCTAGGGCGGCACTGTGCGGGGGGGTGGCAAAAAGCCGCCCCCCCCCCCCGAAAATGGCAGCGGCGCCCTCTTCCCGACTCCCGCACAGCAGGGAGTACAGCTTAGCAGTGCAGTGCAGTGGCGTCCCGGGTGCTGTCAAGCCACCCCTCCGTAAAGCTGTGATTCTGTCTCTGATTGGCCCTCTGCTGTGGCCAATCATGGGGAGGAAAACAGCGGTCAGGAAGCTGGGCAACGGCACGGTAAAACCAATTAGAGCCGCTTTCTCTCTCTTCTCCCTTAGGCTGACAGAAAGGGGAGGGGGGGCGAGCGGGGGAGTTCTCTGGTAAATGGAGCAGCAGCGCTGTGACAGGGAGAGGAGAGATGCGGGTTGTCTGTGTATCTCCCCCGCTCGCCCCCCCTCCCCTGACAACCCGCATCTCTCCTCTCCCTGTCACAGCGCTGCTGCTCCATTTACCAGAGAACTCCCCCACTCGCCCCCCCTCCCCTTTCTGTCAGCCTAAGGGAGAAGAGAGAGAAAGCGGCTCTAATTGGTTTCACCGTGCCGTCGCCCAGCTTCCTGACCGCTGTTTTCCTCCCCATGATTGGCCACAGCAGAGGGCCAATCAGAAGACTCTGGGGGGCATCATGGGAAAAGTAGTCCCTGAAGAGTGGCGGCCCCTGTGTGTCCACAGACATGCTACAGCCCCCAGCATGCATGCACTCTGCTGAGGGGGGGTGTTAGAGGAGAAAAAGAGAGTACTGTGCTGGGGGAAGTCAAAGAGGGAGCCACGCTGTTCCCGCACCACCAGAGAGCCACGCTGAACCCGCACCACCAGAGAGCCACGCTGTACCCACACCACCAAAGAGCCACGCTGTACCCGCACCACCAGAGAGCCACACTGTTCCCGTACCACCAGAGAGCCACGCTGTACCCGCACCACCAGAGAGCCACGCTGTACCCGCACCACCAGAGAGCCATGCTGTACCTGCACCACCAGAGAGCCACGCTGTACCCGCACCACCAGAGAGCCATGCTGTACCCGCACCACCAAAGAGCCACACTGTTCCCGCATCACCAGAGAGCCACGCTGTACCCGCACCACCAGAGAGCCACGCTGTACCCGCACCACCAGAGAGCCACACTGTTCCTGCACCACCAGAGAGCCACGCTGTACCCGCACCACCAGAGAGCCACACTGTTCCCGCACCATCAGAGAGCCACGCTGTACCTGCACCACCAGAGAGCCACGCTGTACCCGCACCACCAGAGAGCCACACTGTTCCCGCACCACCAGAGAGCCACGCTGTACCCGCACCACCAGAGAGCCACGCTGTACCCGCACCACCAAAGAGCCACGCTGTACCCGCACCACCAGAGAGCCACACTGTTCCCGCACCACCAGAGAACCACGCTGTACCCACACCACCAGAGAGCCACACTGTTCCCGCACCATCAGAGAGCCACGCTGTACCCGCACCACCAGAGAGTCACACTGTTCCCACACCACCAGAGAGCCACGCTGTACCCGCACCACCAGAGAGCCACACTGTTCCCGCACCACCAGAGAGCCACGCTGTACCCGCACCACCAGAGGGGGAGAAAGATAAAGCCACTGCCAGGGTACAGACATGCTACACTACTGACCAGAGTCAGCCTGGGCAACCCAGAGTGAGCGAACGTCCAGCCGGAGGGATCACTGTTGCGGTTTCACCGGGTCTGGTAAGAGCCTGTTGTCCATTATTTATTACTGTTCCCAGGGACTGAGCCATTAGGAAGTGCCTAACCTGATATCCTCTAGGCCTTGTTGACCGCCACAATGAGCTCCAACGCTGGGCCTCCAGTCAAAAAATTAAGGGGGATGACACAATTTTTACAGCTCCAGGTGACACCAAACCTAGTGACGCCACTGTCCCGGAGCCCACAACAAGTTCCGGCACTGAGCTTCGGTAACTGGCAGCCAGAGTGCGCTAGCGTGGGCACTCAGGACATCTGCCACCCAGGGTCCCACAAGCGGCGATCGGCTTTCCGTAGCAGCCGCCACCTCTCTCCCCACTGTCAGCCACACACACTCCTCAGCTCCTCCTCCTTCTCGGCTCCAATGTTCTAGTGTACACAGCCAGGAGGAGAAGGAGCCACAGAGGAGGGACACAACTTCAGTGCAAGAGCCGCGCTTCTGCTCTGAGGTCTGTGTATAGTTTACAGTGGAGGGGGACACAGTAACCGGGAAGGGGGGCAGATAACAAATGCACACATGGATGAGGGGAGGGGGGGTAAGGGGATATGTGCTGGGTGCTTTGGGAGGGGTCTGATCCTCCCCTCCCAAAGCAACCAGCACATATCCCCTTACCCACCAAATGAAAAGATGCTGCATGCCTCTCTGTCCTCTTCCCGCGGCGTCCCTCTGTCCTCCTCCAATGAAGATGACAGGGTGGATCTTTGAAAGAAAGGGGTGTGGCCTTGACAGGAAGGGGTGGGTCATATTTAAATTAGGGGGTGCGCAAGCTCAGTCAGGCCTAGGGCAGCACAAAACCTAAATACACCACTGTTGTGATTAGCTGTGATTGGTCAAAGCTAATCACATGGTGGAGGTGAACTGTGATTGGCCGTGTCTGTACCATGTGATCAAATTGTCCAGTCACAGCTAGCGACACAAATGTACGCAATGGATGGCATGAAAGGAAGCCCTCTATTGTGTTCAACTGTCATGTGGCCTGCTGTGATTCGTCACGATGCTCACATGGTAACGGCGGTGAGCTGGTACTCTGATCAGTCATCGACTATTCCATGGACACAGCCGGTGACAGATTGCGCCACTGTGTGGCCTCGATTGGCACTTCCTGACAGGACGTCATATGACTGTGTACTGTGGGACAAAAGATATAGTGAATGCAGGCTCCTGGGTTTAGTAATACTTTAAGAAAAAATATATAATTAATGTGTTTTATTTCTGGGTATGTCCTCGCTGTAGATTCGCCCTCACTTCCTGTCTGGTAAACCATTGTCAACAACGACAGTTATTGAGGGCAATGAAGCCCCAAATAACTGGATCAACTGTAGCTCTTTTGAGTTGCCATGTGTGTGGCCTATTAGACTGCAGGGCACTCACTTACATCACATCT